>JASTWF010000832.1:12500-181725 GCA_030390025.1 Squalus acanthias
CAATGGTTGCCACGACAATGGGTTCAACTTCGACCTCTGCCTCCGAGACATCCTGAGCTGGCTCAGTTTCCAGAATTCTCCCGTTGGGCTTCTCTTCTCTTTTCTTTGGTTTTCCTTTCTTCTCCACGGATTTCTCTTTCTTCTTCTTCTCTGAT
Source organism: Squalus acanthias (assembly GCA_030390025.1). Taxonomy (NCBI): domain Eukaryota; kingdom Metazoa; phylum Chordata; class Chondrichthyes; order Squaliformes; family Squalidae; genus Squalus; species Squalus acanthias. The sequence goes on from JASTWF010000832.1 coordinate 12,656, forward strand.
TTGACCTGTTGGGCCTTTTCCTGCTCTTTCTTCTGTTTTGCCAAGGCTTCTTCGTAGGAAGTTTCCTTCATGGAGAAGGTGGAGACCAAGAAGATCCCAATGGCAGAGATGACCATGAAGCCTCCAAACACCATGAAGCCCAAGGTTTGGGGGTCGTAGATATCCATGTTTGGTTAAAGTTTCTTTCTGTATCGAACCTGCAAAAACAAAATGTAAAATGAACATGGATCTACATGTGGTCTCTTCATTTTAGCAAGGACAATCTGCTTAGGTGAAGAGCTATTAAATGAGCACAACTGCAAAATACTGCGGATGCTGGAAATCTGAAATAAAAACAGAAAATGCTGGAAACACTCAGCAGGTCAGGCAGCATCTGTGGAGAGAGAAACAGAGTTAACATTTCAGGTCGATGACCCTCCGTCAGAATTAGTGTATTAGTGCGAACTGTATTAGTGCAGAGCCAAAAGCACTTTGCGCCGATGCGGAATCTGGAGTGTAAATCAGGCGGGAGGGCTCAGACTCCGGAGCCAAGCAGGGGGCGCGTTTCCTTCTCCCCCTCCAGGGATTCTCGTTCTGCTGAATTCTGGTGTCAAGCGGGATCCAGACTCCAGATTCAGGCCGCGTTCACACTGTTAACTTGGCGATAAGCAGAAACTGCTTTATATAATTGTCATGATGCGGAGATGCCGGTGTTGGACTGGGGTGGACAAAAATGAGAAGTCGCACAACGCCAGGTTATAGTCCAACAGATTTATTTAAAATTACAAGCTTTCGGAGCTGTCGCCCCTTCGTCAGGTGAAGTTGCACCTTTACCTGACGAAGGGGCGACAGCTCCGAAAGCTTGTAATTTTAAATAAATCTGTTGGACTATAACCTGGTGTTGTGCGACTTCTCATTTTTCTATAATTGTAGCAGAAACACACTACAAGGATCGCTACAATGTGCTTGAGGCTGAGGCACGACTTGTAAAGTGAAACATTGGGTGACAATCGGAGCCTTTGATAAAGCGTTGTTTTCTGATGTGAAATGGGAGCGAGTCTCATTCTGAGCGGGGCAGGCGAATCAATGCTAAAAGCTCCCAATCCAATACTCTCCAAAATACTAACATAAAGAACACGTTCACATGTCGACTACATTCGCCAGCTCTATCCACCCCCACTGCAGAAAAGTCAATATTTATTCTGGCCCAGTGTTGCGCTGAGCCAAGCCTCCCGGACCTGGGTGCCATTGTTTGGAATTTTAAGCTCTTCAATAAAGAAATACCAGAAGCCCCCCCACCCCCTCCCCTGCGAAAACTCCGTTGATTCAGAACTGCAAAAAAATTCACTTGAGAGAGAGAGAGAGAAAGAGTCGACACTATTTATAAATGGGTCAACTCTTGCGAAAGAGAACAAAGCGAGCTTGCGACTTGTGCACACATGCACAGAAGGTCAAGGTTTCTGCCAAGGGTTTCGGAGCGGGCCTCCTGAGAATTGGAGCCAATGGTTCCCGACTCTGACATTTTTTTTGACGACCAATTGACTTTCGCCCCCTCCTCCTCCCTCCCCCGCCAGTTTGAAAGAAAGGGAACATTTTAAAAACAATGATTCAGCATTCCTTTAAACAAAAGTTTGGATCCCTGAGAAGATAATCCTGAGCGCGGGCAAGGGTTGCAATTGGTAAGTTGTGGTGGGCCAATAGACCAGTCGCTCGATACCAGTGCCCACGCAGCGTTGAGACCTCAGGGTACTGTTAATCTGCCGTCTTGCGGGTCGTGCACTGCTCCCAGATTTCAAGTCCACCCTTGGGTAAGTGCTGGGATTTTTACTGCCCTTTTCTCTCTCACTCACTCGCTCCAAACCGATGCCGTCATTTAAACAGCCACGGCCGAGCATTCCACTCTCCAAAATAAAGAAATAAAAACAGGAAATGCTGGAAACACTCAGCAGGTCAGGCAGCATCTGTGGAGAGAGAAACAGAGTTAACGTTTTGACGAAGGGTCATCGACCTGAAACGTTAACTCGGTTTTTCCTCTCCACAGATGCTGCCTGACCTGCTGAGTATTTCCAGCATTTTCTGTTTTAATTCATTAATTAGATCGTTTCAACCCAAAAATAGATACATTCTCCTGAATGTTAAAAGGAGAATGGGTTAACCTGGTGCCGGCAACTTTACAACTCTCATTTCAGTATCAGTGTTGGTATCTTTACACTTAAAAAGGATAAAATGGACCACTTGGCTGTATCAGTTCAGACAACACAATATGAAATGTCTCCAAGTGCTTTGGGTCACCCTGAGGCTACAAGAAGGAGCTACATCAAATCACAGCTTCTTACAGCACAGAAGAGCCTGTGACGGTTCTTTGAAAGAACTATCCAGTTAGCCCCAGCCCTTCCCCTTAGCCCAACAAATTCTCCCCTTTCAAGTATTTATCCAATTCCTTTTTGAAAGTTACGATTGAATTTGCGCCCAGCACTGTCAGGCAGTGCATTCTAGATCATCATAACTCGCTGCAAAACCCAAATTCTCCTCATCCCCCTCTAATTCTTTTGCCAATTATATTAAATCTGTGACCTCTGGTTACCGACCCACCTACTAGTGAAAACAGTGTCTCCCTATCTACTCTTATCAAAACCCCTCATAATTTTGAACACCTCCATTAAATCTCCCCTTAACCTGCTCTGCTCTGAGGAGAGCAGTTTTAGCTGCTCCAGTCTCTCCGCCTAACTGAAGTCCCTCATCCCTGCTACCATAAATACAAGTTCTTTCTTAGAAGTGCAGAGTGAGTGAGACAGACAATTGATAATCAATGTGTTGGATTAGGGGCAGTTTTCTGCTGTGCCAAGGAACAGCATTGCGGATATTCAAACTCACCTCACATAAGCTTTACAGCCAGCTGACAGAGGAGACCATTTGTGTCCCATCATTCTGGGATGGACCCAAACCTACGTCTCAGAGGTGCAGGGATACCGTGCCAGCTCACTGAGATAATTGGCTCTGAGCAATTCAGACTTTTATTGAGCCCATTAGAGTTGGTGGCAGAATTGCACACTCCTTTAATTGGGTTATTGTCGAAACAGGTTTTACTTCATCTCGAGCCCGGTTTTCAAAAGGTGCTTTTTCATTCTTTAGTCTCTCTGGCTGATGTTGGGGGAAGAGTTGAATTTCCAGGTTTTTCAGGTAAGCACAATGACCAATCCCGACCATCCTCTGAAGAGAATCGGGGGACCTGTTTCTGTTGCCCGTGTACCATGCGTTGCCATGGAAACCAGGTTAGCTGGAACAGGACGACACTCTCTGAACTACTTTCTGACCAGAGCTCGGAGCTGGAAAGTTGCTGCTGTGTCGTCCCAGCACTTTCTGTTTTTAAAGTCACTTTGATACACGTCAGGCCAACCTGACCGAGGAATAGGAGCACTCTCGCTCTCTCTTCTCTAAATATGTTAAATTTTCTTTTAAGCTGCTTTTGCCCATTAGGAACCACTCGGACTTCCTGGCAATGCATGCCCTAGACGTATTATGGAATCCATCATTAATAACTCACCGGAGGCCGGCTAGACAGCTCCATTAAGCTGACTAAATCCCCAATTATACCGTCCAAATCAGCCCCCTCTCGCACACACGCACACTGCCTTCACAACAGCACCTCATGCTCAGTCAGTGGAACGCTTCTGATTAACAATTCCATCCCGTCACTCTGTATAAGTGGCTGATGGTGCTACCTATTGACACGACTGATGCAGACTCGTGTTCAAAAAAATAACTTGCATTTATATAGCGCCTTAGTAAAACGTCCCAACACGCAACACAGGAGCGGAATCAGACGTCAAATTAGCACCGAGCTAAAGAAGGAGACATTAGGACAGGTGACCAAAAGCTTGGTCAAAGAGGCAGCTTTTAACCAGCGTCTTAAAGGAGAGAGAGGTGGAGAGGTTTAGGGAGAGAATTCCAGAGGATAGGGCCTAGGCGGCTGAAGGCACAGCCGCCAATGGTGGAGAAAAGGAAGTGGGGGATGTGCTCCCTCACGAGGACGTAAAAGATTCCATGGCACTATTTCGAAGATGAGCAGGGGAGTTCTCCCCGGTGTCCTGGCCAATATTTATCCCTCAATCAACATCACTAAAACAGATTATCTGGTCATTATCACATTGCTGTTTGTGGGAGCTTGCTGTGCGCAACTTGGCTGCCGTGTTTCCTACATTACAACAGTGACTACACTTCAAAAAAATTGTCTGTAAAACGCTTTGGGACGTCCTGAGGTCATGAAAGGCGCGATATAAATGCAAGTCTTTTTGTCTTCCTTACACTATACCCCTGCTTAACGTGGCCATTACTCGTCAGTGCCCCAGTACTTTTACAGTACTAGTATTAACGTGATAGCCAGCGAATGGGTACAGTATGTGAATTGAACTGTGGTTAAATGATTAGACCTGCCAATATTGACTTATTAATTATTTGGGAATGTACTGACAAAAGGAAGACAAAAAGACTTGCATTTATATCGCGCCTTTCATGACCTCAGGACGTCCCAAAGCGTTTTACAGACAATTTTGTTTGAAGTGGAGTCACTGTTGTAATGTAGGAAACGCGGCAGCCAAGTTGCGCACAGCAAGCTCCCACAAACAGCAATGTGATAATGACCAGATAATCTGTTTTAGTGATGTTGATTGAGGGATAAATATTGGCCAGGACACCGGGGATAACTCCCCTGCTTTTCTTCGAAATAGTGCCAAGGGATCTTTTACGTCCACCTGAGAGAGCAGACGGGGCCTCGGTTTAACGTATCATTCGAAAGACAGAACTCCAACAGTGCAGTACTCCCTCAGCACTGCACTGGGAATGTCAGCCTAGATTATGTGCTCAAGTCTCTAGAGTGGGACTTGAACCCACGATCTCAAGAGTACTAGCACTGAGCTATGGCTGACACCTATTGTACATCCATTAATGTCTGTAATACTATATCTCACTCTCTAAGAGTACTATCCAGTAAGGAACTGCAGTGGGGTTCCCATTCTAGATTGTATTCCAGTGACCCTTGCTGGAAAGTGCTGATCCAGGGACCTCAAGTGAAGACAGGAGCAGGCACAGCTATGATGCCCCTCCATTGTAAAATATCTGCACCTTGTTTCTTAGCCTCACATGAAGAGTGGTCACTTTGCTGAGGTTCAAGAGGGTGGCTAGCACCCGTAGGACCATACCCCAGCATGAGTCAGTGCGAGGTTCAAGAGGGTGGCTAGCACCCGTAGGACCATACCCCAGCATGAGTCAGTGCGAGGTTCAAGAGGGTGGCTAGCACCCGTAGGACCATACCCCAGCATGAGTCAGTGCGAGGTTCAAGAGGGTGGCTAGCACCCGTAGGACCATACCCCAGCATGAGTCAGTGCGAGGTTCAAGAGGGTGGCTAGCACCCGTAGGACCATACCCCAGCATGAGTCAGTGCCTTCAGGAGAGGAGGGAGGAAACCAGTCAGTCAATCCAGTTGCCACAATACAAGGTGCTGGATAGTTAACAAGGACAGCACAGTGGATGTGCACTAAACTGACTCCTGTACTCTGGTTTCCTTGGAAGGCAACCTTGCAAGCTTGGGTTGGCCATCTGAGGGAGAAAAAACAATAGGTGCTTGGGAAGGAGCCGCGCCGCACGATACTCAAACCATACATCCTGGTAAGCTGACTAAAGATGAACATTGACAACCTCCCTGGAATTGTCCATCGGCTGGACCATCCCACAAAGAGGGACAGGAGAACAGGATCTTACAGCCATGAAGAAAACAATCACAGGTTAACAACAATCATCTGAATAAGTTACGGAGTATTCATAACTGATTTGTTAATGCAGTTAAACCTCAACTGGAGGCATTTTCCTGTGCATGGGTCTGTAATACAATGACTTGCAACAAAAAGAAGCATGCGCAGCTTATTTAATAAGTTTGTAATATATATTAAAAGTCTTGTGTAGGACACGCATTTCCGGTCCGCAAACCTTAAATCCTGTTGCAACAGTCTTTGGTCACACTTGTGTGTCAATGTTTATATTTGTAAGTTGCTTTGTCAATATTTCCTATTTAATTTGTTGTGTCAACTGTCACGATGCAGTTGCAGGCTCTGGCCACTGGATGACTCTGTGGAGCGAGTTTCTGAAGTCTCCCAAATCTGTCTCTATTTTGTACATTAAAATAAGTTATGTTCATTGGCAAACCATGGGAACTGCCACGAGCAATTTACTAGTAGGTGTTAAAGAACATTCAGTAGGCACGGGCATTTAGTAGAGAGATTTTCACCCACCATCCTACCATTTTGCTAAAATATCTTCCTATGATGCTCTTTAATTTATACCAGTGGGTCTCCCTTGTCATTACTCACAGACTGGAGACGATGTTTTAGAATGTGGATCCATTAGAACCAGGGATGCCCCATCCAGCCCTTCCAGGAGGGCTCTGGTTTCCCCACGTCTTCAACAGGTTCACTCTTGCCACTCCCACAAAAGAGTATCTCTTGCTCTCTGTTGACACTCCCATCTCTTTTTTTTTTCCATATTTACCTAAATAGGGTCTTTTTATGTCTGCCTTGCTTTCGCTCCATGGGTTATCTCCATCTCTCTCTCCCCACTTCTCCCCTGTAGAAGTCTCGTCACCTTTCCCTTTCCCTCTAAAATGATCTTGCCCGTTGCCTCCCTCAAGTCAATCTCTCTCCCTCTCTCTTCTCGTTTTCCCTCTCGGACTTAAATACTTAACCAAAGGGAAAGAAGAAAACTGGTCAATAGCTCGACAGTCATGACAGAGAAAACACTTGAAGGCTTGACAACGAATTTTATTATAAATGTTTTCAGGGTGAATTTTTACAATAGAATCAAGCAGTCCCAGGTTAGGTACAACACAACCAGATGTAGAAGACAGCTCCTCCTACAGTACTGTAGAAATAATTAGTCTCCGTATCTCTGTAACCTCCTCCAGCCCGACAACCCTCCGATAATTCTGCGTTCCTCCAATTTTGGCCTCATGCATCCCCGATTTCCTTCGCTCCACCATTGGCGGCCGTGTCTTCAGCTGCCCAGGCCCCAAGCTCTGGAATTCCCTCTTGAAACCTCTCCGCCTCGCTACCTCAGTCCCTCCTTTAAGACCCTCCTTAAAACCTGTGTCTTTGGCCAAGCTTTTGGTCACCTGTCCTAATACCTCCTTCTGTGGCTCGGTGTCAGATTTTGTTTGATAACGCTCCGGTGAAGCGCCGCGGGACGATTTATTACATTAAAGACGCTGTATAAATACAAATTGTTGCTGTAGCGTGTGTCTAGGTTTAATATAGGATGCTGTATTTAGTATGCTTCAGTTGTCCTACACTAAAACAACCTAAATAACACAATTTAAAAAAAAATTCTGCCAACAGTCTTGAGTAAAACACTTAATGCTTAGTTTACCACAGATATCACGAATGCTGACACCAAGTTGTATCGCTAACACATACAAAACGATAACCTGATATAATCACAACAGTTATAATAGTTTGTTACAACACATCAGTGTCTGATGAAAGGTCAAAGCTCCTTTCAGTGTTACTATCTTACAGCCTTGCCTTGGTTCAATTTAACATCACGAGCGAGAAATCGTAAAACTGCCGCAACAATGATGAATTTAGTACTGTGCCCGATCTGTACGTGCGTTCAGGCCACTGCTAAATTCGCCAGGCTCCTTTTTATGTAGGCATCCTCGGCAGCTGCCTGAATCGAACGCGAGCCTCATTTCAGTATTGAAATAAGGGTCCTGCGCCCGCTTCACGACCCATTTGCTAAATTTGTTGCAGCTGGTTGGGAATTTGCGCTGGGCATGCTCCGACTAGTTTTTGAAGATCTACAGCGTCCTAACCTGGCGGCCCTTAAAGGGACTGCTGGAGGTTGCTGTGGAAACCATCAGGTAAGTTTTTTTTTTACACTTACCCCAATGTGGAGCCAGGAGGAGCAAGACTTAACTCAGTCTACAATTAGTCAGGCCCCGACTGGGGAGCTGCACTGGGGTACCCCAAGCTCTGAAGACAAGGAGGCACGAGGACCAATTTGGGACGGTTCTCGGGCCAGCCTCTTTCGACGCATGATTCCAGCCTGCCGCCCGGATACAGTCACTGACGAATTTAGACTCCATGCCTCGCAACAGGGTAGTGGAAATCTGGAACTCGCTGCACAAAAAGCTGTTGAGACTCGGTCAATAGAAAAGTTCAAAATTGCGATTGATAGATTTTTGTTAGGCAAGGGTATTAAGGCATACGGAACAAAGGCAGGTAGATGGAGTTAAGATACAGATAAGCCATGATCTAATTCAATGGCGGAACAAGCTGGAGGGGCTGAATGTCCTTCTCCTGTTCCTATGTAACTCGCCATTTGGTTTTGAGAACTACACTAGGGGTGGTCTTGTCAGTTTGTTTTCTATTCAAGTCTTTGAGGCCAGTAGAAAAGCGTACGATCTGTTTGCTCCAGAAGTAGTCACCGATCAGCCTCCTCTATAATGAACTATTTTGGTCTCTCTCTGCGATGTGCTCGTTGCATCCTTTTCTGCAACATGTTGATTGTGGCGTCAAGTGCCTTTAGAATGCTCCATTCCTGGCTGATCAGGCATCTGTGGTTTCCCTTCGAACTACTTCTTCATTTCTTATACTTGGAGAGCCTTTGTTTCTAAGATAACTTGTTAGAACTGCTAAGCTCCTCTCTGAACCTGAATGAAGCCCCTTAATTCCTCGAAGTAAATTGCAATCTGCTCCTCTTGGCTGAGTGACAAAACCAAAATCTCCTCCTAAATTCAAGTAAATCTGTCTTGCTTCTGCCTCCCAAAAACACTCAAGGCAAGTTGACACGATAGGATGGGATACAGAGAAACTATTTCGTCTGGTGGGGGAGGAATCCAGAACAAGAGGGCATAATCTTAAAATGAGAGCTCGGCCAGTCAGGAGTGGAATCAGGAAGCACTTTATCCACACAGAGGGCTGTGAAAATCTAGCACTCTCTCCCCAAAAGGCTGTGGATGCTTGGGTCAACTGAAATTTTCAAGACTGAGATCAATAGGTTTTTGTTGGGAGAGGGTATCAAGGGATATGGAGCAAAGGCGGGTAAATGGGGTTGAGCTACAGATTAGCCATGATCTAACTGAATATAGGAACTGGCTCGAGGGGCTTAATGGCCTACTCCTGTTCCTATGTCCCTGGAGTTGTCAAGCATATCAAAATGAATTTTGTAATGATTTGAGAGTAGGTGGAGCTTGGCTCGGGAAGTGGAAAAGTTGAGCTGGAAGGTTCTGACAGCAAGCGAAGGAGAGAGAGAGAGCGCGAGAGAGAAGCCTTCTTTTTACTTCTGAAGAATACTTTCTGCATGTTCAAACTGTAAAAATTCTCATGTATTAAACATTTGATACAAGATACAGATGTTTCTCCCGTTTAGCAAAGGGACAAGATACCGGTGTTGATAAACCTCATTTGGACAAAGCATTAAACATATAGCTGTTGCAGATTCGGACCTGTGAAAAGTGTCAGTTGGTTAAGTTATTGCAACATTTAGGTGCGGAGTGTACTAACTATTAATTAATTAATCTGAAACAAGCCAGGACCAATAAGGGGGAATAACTACCGCCAGCTGCTAGTTTGTTTTTAACCCTATTTATTTTGACTTAAATTTCAACCATCATTGCAGAGTAGGTTCAGTGCCTCTGCATTACAGCTGGGTGTGAGACTAGCTCACCTACATAATATATTATTTACATTGACATAGAATTACATACTAGGCTGGTTGGCAAAATTGAAGCCCATGGGATAAAAGGGGCAGTAGCAGCACGGATACAAAAATAGCTAAGGGATAGAAAACAGAGTTGTGGTGAAAGGCTGTTTTTCGGACTGGAGTGAGGTATATAGTGGCATTTCCCAGGATTCAGTACGAGGACCACTGCTGTTTATGATATACATTAATGACTTGGGGGTACAGGGCACAATTTCAAAATCTGCAGACGACATGAAACTTGGAAGTGTAGTAAACAGTGAGGAAGATAGTAATAGACTTCAAGAGGACATAGACAGGCTGGTGGAATGGGTGGACACATGGCAGATGAAATGCAATGCAGAGAAGTGGTGATACATTTTGGTAGGAAGAATGAGGAGAGACAATACACGCTAAATGGTACAATTTTAAAGGGTGCAAGAAGAGAAACCCGGGGGTGTTTGTGCACAAATCTTTGAGGTGGCAGGACAGGTTAACAAAGCAGTTAATAAACCATATGGGATCCTAGGCTTTATAAATAGAGGTATAGAGTACAAAAGCCAGGAAGTTATGCTAAACCTATATAGAACACGAGTTCGGCCCCAGCTGGAGTATTGTGTCCAATTCTGGGCACACACTTTAGGAAGGACGTGAAAGCTTTGGAGAGGGTACAGAAGAGATTTACTAGAATGGTTCCAGGGATGGGGAATACAGTTACGTGGATAGATTGGAGACGCTGGGGTTGTTCTCCTTACAGCAGAGAAGGCCAAGAGGAGATTTGATAAAGGTGTTTAAAATCATGAAGGGTTTAGATAGAGTAAATAAAGAGAAACTGTTTCCAATGGCTGAAGGGTTGCTAACCAGAGGGCACAGATTTAAGGTGATTAGAAAAAGAACCAGAGGCGACATGAGGAAAAACTATTTTATGCAACGAGTGGTTAGGATTTGGAATGCGCTGCCTGATAGGGTGGTGGATACAGATTCAATAGTAGCCTTCAAAAGGGAATTGGATAAATACTTGAAGGAAAAAAAATAGCAGGGATATGGGGAAAGAGCAGGGGGAGTGGGACTAACTGGATTGCTCTTCAAAAGAGCCGGCGCAGACTCGATGGGCTGAATGGCCTCCTTCTGTGCTGTACTATTCTATGATTCTACATAGAATGTACAGCACATAAACAGGCCATTCAGCCCAACAGCTCTATGGCAGTGTTTGTGCTCCACAGGAGCCTCCTCCCACCCCTCTTCAGCTCACCCTATCAGTATATCCTATTCCTTTCTCCCTCATGTGCTTATCTAGCTTCCCCTTAAATGCATCAATGTTATTCACCTCAACTACTCCCTGTGGGTAGCGAGTTCTACATTCTCACCACTCTTGAGTAAAAAGGTTGTTCCTGAATTCCCTACTGGATCGCCCGTCTCCACCCTTGCCTCAGCTCATCTGCTGCTGAAACCCTCATCCATGCCTTTGTTACCTCTAGACTCGACTATTCCAATGCTCTCCTGGCCGGCCTCCCATTTTCCACCCTCCATGAACTTAAGTGTGTGAAGTTCACCCTTCTAGAGATATCTCATCTTTGTTCATTTTTCTCTAAACCTGATGACTGATGAGACAGGACGGGGACATAAATGGTGACAAGAGGTAGCTGGGTAGAGAGGTATGTCACACAGCCCCTAGCCCGAGTGGTCCTTCGCCACACATCAGTCGAGGTCACGATGATTATCAGTGCCAAACCCAATCCTCCCCGCACCAGACACCCACACATTTCCAGCCAGGGTTTTGGAAATAAAAACCGAACACGATTCTCCTAACAACCCAACTGGTTCACCAATGTCCTGTCGGAAAGGAAACCTTGCGTTTTTACTCAGTCTGGCTTACATGCGACTCCAGTCTCGCAGCAACGCAGTTGACTCCGAACTTCCCTCCGAAGTGGCCCAGCAAATCACTCGGTTGTATCGAACGGCTACACTGCAGAAGAAGGCGGCCCACCACCAACACCTTCTCAGGGCAACTAAGAATGGGCAATAAATGCTGGCCTCTCCAGTGACGCCCACACCTTATCCGAAATTTTAAAATAACCGTAGGAGAATACACCACTACATTGAAAAAAACCGCAAACTTTTCCATTTCCCAAGACATACGTACCCCGAGGCATGTTTGTGCCGTGAACAGGAGACCATGAGAACTCGGTGGAGACCGCACAATATCACTTCACACAGGGAGTTCTATGTTCTAAAATTCTAGGCCAGTTACCTGCAATTTCCAGTGCCTGTGACTCTAATCACTAAAGGAGTCCTTGTAATACCGAGTGACCTTTCTAAAGTTACCCACTAAAGGTCTTTGTATAATAACCGGTTACCTCATCACTTGAAATGCAAAACAGCCGGTTTCTTGCCTGAAGGGTTCCAAATTGCGTGGAGTTGTCCTTTTAACCTGTAAAGCCGCCTTTCAGTAGGACAGATATGGTCTTAGACTCCAGTTGCGTTGCAGGCCAGGTGTTTCTCCACAGGCACAGAAAGAGAGAGAGAGACAGAAGAGAAAAGGGAGAGCAAAAAGAGAAGAGAAAGAGAATGTACGAGAGAGAAAAAAAGAGAGGAAAAGCAAAAAGGAGAGAAAGAGAGAATAAAAAAGAGATTAAAAAAGGTAAAAAGAGAGAAAGAGAAAATGACAGAAGAGGAAAAAAGCAAAAAGCAAAAAAGAAATTAGGAAAAAAAGAGAGAGTGTCCTTGAGTGCTTTCACACCCCAGTAAGCCAGCTTCAGATTAACATTAGTAAACATGATGCGGAGATGCCGGTGTTGGACTGGGGGTGGACAAAAATGAGAAGTCACACAACACCAGGTTATAGTCCAACAGTTTTATTTGAAATCACAAGCTTTCGGAGTGCTGCTCCTTCGTCAGGTGAAGCCCACTTCACCTGACGAAGGAGCAGCGCTCCGAAAGCTTGTGATTTCAAATAAAACTGTTGGACTATAACCTGGTGTTGTGTGACTTCTCAACATTAGTAAAGGTCAGGGAGGTGGGCTGGGGAAACCAGAGGACAGAGAAAGATTCTAACGATGCCCTCCAATTTATTATTTACATTCTTACCTCTTCCCTTCCTCCACCCCTGCATATACCAAGCATTATTCCCAAGCGTCTGCCCCTCCCATACTGCGTCAGGCCACTGGGGATGCCACTAAATTACCCTGCCTCAACGGCCCACCAATTGCCCCTCCCAGCGGGAGGACCCTGGTCTTTAATGATATTTCTTTCGGATGAGATGTTAAACTGAGGCCCCGTCTGCCCTCTCAGGTGGACGTAAAAGAACCCATGGCACTATTTCGAAGAAGATCAGGGCAAGTTCTCCCCGGTGTCCTGGCCAATATTTATCCCTCAAATTAACAGCACTAAAAGAAAACAGATTCTCTGGTCATTATCTCATTGCTGTTTGTGGGAGCTTGCTGTGCGCAAATTGGCTGCTGCGTTTCCTACATTACAACAGTGACTCCACTCCAAAAAGTACTTCATTGGCTGTAAGGCGCTTTGGGACGTCCTGAGATCGTGAAAGGCGCTTATAGAAATCCAAATCTTTCTTTTTGTTAACTAGCAAGTTTTAGGTTCAGAAAAAGAAAAAAATGACTTTATCAACTCCGCAAGACAGCTGGCGAAGTCCAATTGGATCCCTCTTCAATAAAGGACAACAATATTAAGTCTCGACATTAATGTCACAAAGAGCTTTTTGATATTTCTAATTGTCCTGTTGCTTTGTCGGATGGCAAACAGGGGAAGTCCAAATAACCACAGTTGCCTAAACATAACCAAAACTAATAGGCGTCAGCTGTGGCTCAGTGGGTAGCACTCCTGTCTCTGAGTCAGAAGGTTGTGGGTTCACGTCCCACTCCAGAGACTTGAGCACAAAAATCTAGGCTGATACTTCAGCAGGAGTGCTGCATGTTGAAGGTACTGTCTTTCTGATGAGACGTTAAACCGAGGCCCTGTCCACCCTCTCGGGTGAATGTAAAACATCCCACGGCATTATTTCAGCACAGCCGCGATGTGGCCTCCTTCTGTGCTGTAAAATTCTATGAAGAGCAAGAGGGTTCTCCCCGGTGTCCTGGCCTCAACCAACATCACTAAACAACAGATTATCTGGTCACTTATCTCATTACATCTCTGGGATCTTGCTGTGCTGCATTCCCGACAATTACAACAGCGACTACACTTCAAAAAGCACATCATTGGGTGTAAAGTGCTTTGGGACGTCCTGACTTCCAGTCTTCCTCCTCATCCTCTTGTTTAGAAATAGGGAAAGGCAATCTCAGAAAAAAGGGTTTTGTATAAGAATAAAACAGTTGATTTGAAGTCAGAGATAGTTCTGGCTAAAAGGGTTAAATTATGAGGACAGGATGCATAGACTGGGCTTGTATTCCCTTGAATATAGAAGATTAAGCGGTGAGGTGTTTTAAATGATTTGATAGGGTAGATAGAGAGAAACTATTTCCTCTGATGGGTGAGTCCAGAACAAGGGGGCACAACCTTAAAATTAGAGCTAGGCCGTTCAGGGGTGATCTCAGGAAGCACTTCTTCACAAAGGGGAGTGGGAATCTGGAAGCTGTTGAGGCTAGGTCAATTGAAAATTTCAAAACGGAGATTAATAGATTTTTGTTAAGCAAGGCTATTACTGATCTTGATATTGGTTGAGGGGAAAATATTGGCCTGGACACTGGGGAGAACTCCCCAGCACAGGGTTACTGAACCAAGGCAGATAAATGGAGTTAAGATACAGATCAGCCATGATCTAATAGAATGGCCGAACAAGGTCGAGGGGCTGAATGGCCTCCTCTTGATCCTGTATTGTGTGTGCATTTATCTTTGATGAAGCTGTTTTGAGAGACTTTCACCAAACCTTTCTTTTCAACAGCAGAAAAGTTCCCCAATATAAATACTAAACTATCTCATCATTGAGTTCTTCATTTAAAATCTACGATATTAAACTAAGTTTAACACCATGGCTGCAGTTCATTAGAAGGGCATATTGCAACTTTTAAATGCATTTAGTCAAACAAGCCGACAGCTGAATTGCACAACTGGGCTTCCAGCCAATTGCAATCACTTCTACACCGACTTAATTTTTCTAAAAGACCCTTGGCATTTGCCCAGGTAGATTTACCCACAATATTTGCACTGGGCTTCATCTGTGCGTTTGGCATGGCGCACCACTAACGCTGGAACTTTCGAGAGCTCCTTTCTATTACAGCAGCCCCGCATGCGAGTTTACAACAATCTAGGCTGACACTCCAGTGCAGTGCTGAGGGAGTGCTGCACTGTCAGAGGTGCCGTCCTTCGGATGAGACGTTAAGCCGAGGCCCCGTCTTGCCTCTCAGGTGGACGTAAAAGATCCCACGGCACTACTTTGAATAAGTGCCGGGGAGTTCTCCCCAGTGTCCAGGCCAATATTTTCCCATCAACCAATATCAGTAAAAACAGATGATCTGGGTCATTATCACATTGCTATTTGTGGGAGCTTGCTGTGCGCAAAGTGGCTTCCGCTTTCCCCCGCATTACAACGGCGACTACACTTCAAAAGTAATTCTTGGCTGTAAAGCGCTTTGGGATGTCCTACGGTCATGAAAGACGCCATAGAAATGCAAGACTTTATTTCTTTTACTGTGAAGAAAATCAAACAAGCTTTTTTTTTTAAAAACCTAAATTACGTTCCAGGGACTTTTTGGAAATGATACAACATTAGAATACAGTTTGGAGGGCGGTAGAGCTAATGAACTCTGTCGTGCAACTATAACTCTCCCGGGACTAATCAAATCTGGAAGGTATAGCAGTGGTTTCACTGAATTTATTTATAAGAGGGCTTCCCCTTAGTCCTGTAAGCTGCTTAGAATTTGTTTGTCAAACTGCCATCTGATCTGCACATCTACTACAATCAGCACCTCCACTAGATCACTCCTACAGCCCCTGTGCTCATGTTCCACAGGTGCTAGATGTTATTTAGGGGGAGGGGAGTGACAGAGAGGGAGGGAGAAATGATAGAATTGGCAGAAGAAGAATATCATTTTGAATTATCAGGAGCGAGGAAATATATATATTTTTTAAACCACATTTTCCAGAATTGTTGGATTCCCAATGGTGGATACCTCAGCTACATCCCAGTGTTACATGATTCACACAGTGGCTTCTTAATGTGGTGGGAGTGAGGGAGCGAGGGAAAGGATTTTACAGAGGGAACGGAGGAGGGGGGAACAGAGGAGGGGGGAACGGAGTGGGAGAGGGGGAAAGGGGGGAGAGGGGGAAAGGGGGGGGGAGGGGGGAAAGGGGGAGGGGGAAAGGGGGAAAGGGGGGGAGGGGGGGAGGGGGAAAGGGGGGGAGGGGGAAAGGGGGGGGAGGGGGAAAGGGGGGGGGGGGAGGGGGAAAGGGGGGGGGGGGGGAGGGGGGAAAGGGGGGGAGGGGGAAAGGGGGGAGGGGGAAAGGGGGGGAGGGGGAAGGGGGGGGAGGGGGAAAGGGGGGGAGGGGGAAAGGGGGGGGAGGGGGAAAGGGGGGGGGGAGGGGGAAAGGGGGGGGGGGGGAAAGGGGGGAGGGGGAAAGGGGGGGAGGGGGAAGGGGGGGGGGGGAGGGGAAAGGGGGGGAGGGGGAGAGGGGGGGAAGGGGGAGGGGGAAAGGGGGGAGGGGGAAGGGGGAAAGGGGGGAGGGGGAAAGGGGGGAGGGGGAAGGGGGGAGGGGGGAGGGGGAAAGGGGGGAGGGGGAAGGGGGGAGGGGGAAAGGGGGAGGGGGGGAGGGGGAAAGGGTTTTACAGAGGGAACGGAGGAGGGGGAGTGAACGGAGGGGGAAAGGGGGGTAGGGGTAGGGGGAGGGGGAAAGGGGGGGAGGGGGAGGGGGAAAGGGGGGGAGGGGGAGGGGGAAGGGGGGAGGGGGGAGGGGGAAAGGGGGGAGGGGGAAGGGGGGAGGGGGAAAGGGGGAGGGGGGGAGGGGGAAAGGGTTTTACAGAGGGAACGGAGGAGGGGGAGTGAACGGAGGGGGAAAGGGGGGTAGGGGTAGGGGGAGGGGGAAAGGGGGGGAGGGGGAGGGGGAAAGGGGGGGAGGGGGAGGGGGAAAGGGGGGGAGGGGGAGGGGGGGAAGGGGGAGGGGGAAAGGGGGGGGAAGGGGAAAGGGGAAAGGGGGGGGAAGGGGAAAGGGGAAAGGGGGGGGAAGGGGAAAGGGGGGGGAAGGGGAAAGGGGGGGGAAGGGGAAAGGGGGGGGGAGGGGAAAGGGGGGGAAGGGGAAAGGGGGGGGGAGGGGAAAGGGAGGGGGAAGGGGAAAGGGAGGGGGAAGGGGAAAGGGAGGGGGAAGGGGAAAGGGAGGGAGGAGGGGGAAGGGGAAAGGGAGGGGGAAGGGGAAAGGGAGGGGGAGGGGGGAAGGGGGGGAAAGGGAGGGGGAGGGGGAAGGGGGGGAAGGAGGGGGAGGGGGGAAAGGGGGAGGGGAAAGGGGGAGGGGGAAAGGGGGAGGGGGAAAGGGGAAAGGGGGAGAGGAAAGGAGATAATTAATATTAATTGCATATTAATATACAAATATTAATATTGGTATTATTTATTTATTATTACAAATAGTAATTGCATAACACTCGTCAATCTCTCATGGCACACACATGGGTTGTGAAGACCAGGAGCAGTATTCAGGTCAGTCTGGGTTAGACGATGGATAGATAGCTGGATACAGACAGGGGAGTAGGTTATAACTAATAAAAGTGCAGTCAGTCCATAACAAAGATCACCTCAAGCCTGCAGCTA
Organism: Squalus acanthias; assembly: GCA_030390025.1. Classification (NCBI taxonomy): domain Eukaryota; kingdom Metazoa; phylum Chordata; class Chondrichthyes; order Squaliformes; family Squalidae; genus Squalus; species Squalus acanthias. The sequence continues at coordinate 30,115 of JASTWF010000832.1, forward strand.
ATTCTTTCCACAAACAGGGAACAAACATCCAATTAATTCAAACAGGGCACATCCCCGGACTGTTTTTAAAGAAACAAATAAATGTACGAGCAAAGAAAATAATGGTACAGAAGAAGCGATAAAATAAAAGTCTGCTTGTCCTCCTCATCCCAATCTGGATCCAGTCACAATGGGCTGGCTGAGGAATGAAACCCGCCCGGCTTTAGGACCACGCGGATCTCTCTCTCTCTTTCTCTCTGCCGGATCCCGGTGACACCGTATTAAGATGAGGCAGTTTCTGAGTGGTCAGATTTCACTGCCGGATCTTCAGCATTTCAGAGAGCCAACGTGTACGTACATTCCTCAGTCTGCCCCCTCGCAAACCGTTAGCTGCTGAAAATAAGCTCTGCGGCCCCCTTTGCACAGTCTGTCCCTTTGCAAAACCTAGATATGGGGAGTCCCTGTGATTGTAATCAGGCTTCCAGACAGAAAGGAGAGAGGGGGCTGAAATTAAAAAAATAAAATCTGCTGAGATTTTTTGTTTTACGTGGCAATAGGAAAAGAGGATTTGTGAACAGGGTTAATTTCAGATTCTCTCTGTCTCACCCAAACTTCAGCGCCAGTTCCCAGGAATCTCAATCTTCCCAACCTTCATTTTCCCAGACACACACACAACCATTTTTCTTGCATAAAAAATATCAGCCACTGCAATCTCTTCAATCGCCAGCTTCTTTTTTTTCCTGCAGAAAACTAAAAGGGTCACTTTTCTTAGTAAAGAGCACCCCCCCCCCCCGATTCTCGTTTAGATTTACTGCTGTAGTCTGTGAATTATAATTCAGCAGCAAAGTCAAGTTTAATCTGGGATGAAAAGAAATTGAAACTGTCAGTTCAACATTGTGGTTTAGTGCGTTTTAAAACAACGATCCATCAACGTCACATTTCACAAGTGACTTTTTTGCACCATAACTGCGGACCGATGGCTGAAAGGTACAAAGAATCCTGTATTAAAAGGACTACTTCACCGAGCAAGCTAACTTTTATGGCTTACTTGGTTTAAATCAGCATGCTTTAAATTCTTAACCTTTGATTGTAACACTATGTGTCACAGGTACCTCAAACACACTGCATCTGTTTATTTCATCGCATTCAAAAGATACTGATACACCAGCACTGCATTCCAACAAACATTGAAACACAAAGATCAGAACAACTTAAAATAAAGTTAACCCCCCCCTCCAAATCTAAAGTTCATTAAAAGTTGCTTCTTAAAAAATGTTTCGCTCAATGGATCTAAGCATTTGACAGAACGGTGCACTTAACCCATCCACAACACACCGTTGCATTTATCCCCCAAATCCCCAGTCAGAAGACATTGCTTTAATTCAATCCCCCTCCCTCCCTCCCCACCTCCCCTTCCCCAGTTGAACACGTATGCACTGTGTTTAACAGAATGAAAGGACTCATTATCACCACAGATACAGGGCAGTGGGGAGGGTGGAGACAGAGAGGGGGGCAACAGTGCCCGTAGGTAGCCAATGCCCCCAGTGCAGAGGGCACAATGCCCTGTATTATATTCAATGCAGCCTCCTTACCTCGAATGTGAGCCAAGCCTAGGGATCTGCCTCTGTCTCCTGGGGTGGTGAATGTAACTGTGGTGCGGTGCAGATCGTGCGAGAGATGCCTTCCTAATTTTTATCCTTCAACCCCCTTTGCCTTGCTTTTCCCGGCTGCTCTCCCACTCTGGTCTCCCTCCCCGCCGATGCACAGGACGAAGTGAGTCCGTGCGCCTTGAAGTCGTGGCACTTCTCTTCCCAGTGCTGGCAGCCAGCCGGCCGACCGCGGCCCCGCCCCCTGCGAGCCATCGCCAACCGCCATTGGTCCCGCCGCGTCGCTCAAACCCAGCCTCGGCCAATAGCGGGGCGGGGGAGGACAATGTGGTCGCTGCGCATTGTGGGAGATGTAGTTTCTCTCTCTCTCTCCCCACAGTTCCCTGCTCCGGCAATGGAACGTTAGCCCGGATCCGCGCGCCGGCAATGGAACGTTATCCCGGATCCGCACGCCGCTCGCTGCTGCTGCACTACATTTCCCAGGCTTGCCACTTCGAGCTCCCCCAGTAGTAAGGGGAAGGAAAAAGGGGGAAAGTAGTAACTGAATGCAAGGATTTTATTTTTTTAACGTGAAATTTTCAGTGTGCATTGCATCCTGGTATTGGTACATTCCGCCTGAAACACATAGGCAGGGTCTAGATACAGACCTGGCAAGTGTCACTCAGAAGGAGTGACAGGCGCTCACTGTGGTTTGAAAATCTTGAATAGTGAATGGATTCATTTCTCTCAGACACAGCTTCGGGTTTTTAAATGGATGTGCAGTCAACACCAATCCTGCTGACCGTAAATGTCGCCCCTAATGTTTTCCCAACGTTGACAGCTCTGTAGATTTTATTAAAATGGTTTCTGCAAATTGTGCATCTTTCTGCTACACAATAGCGTGCTTCTTTTAAAAAATCTGGGGGTTTCTGGTTGTGTGTACGTGATGATTACATCAGTTTGTAGTTAAATGCAAACATATCAGCAGCAGAGCACAAAGCTATATTAAGTCGTAATCACTATCATTCATAGCTAGAAACTGTGACAATGATGCATTGCGATTGAAGTGGGGAGATGGTGAACCCTATTTCACATTCATCAAAATAAATTACGGCAATTTTTTTTTAGACAGCTATAGTATATATAGAATGAATGCAATTAACAGTTACAGTGTGCATATAATCACTGCATTTAGGAGTGATAGTGCACATATGTTTGAAGTCTGATGAGTGTTGTTGCAAATTCAGGAGTGCTTTAGGTATTCTCGGGTTTCATGGTGTCAATTACATAGTGACAGGAGGAAGCCATTCAGCCCCTCGAGCCTGTTCCACCATTCAATCAGATCATGGCTGATCTGTATCTTAACTCCATTTACTCGCCTTTGCTTGATGCCCTTGCCAAACAAAAATCTATCAATCTCAGTCATGAGAATTTCAATTGACCCCCAGCATCGACAGTTTATTGGGGGAAGAGAGTTCCAGATTTCCACTACCCTTTTGTGTGAAAAAGTGCTTCCTGATTTCACTCCTGAATGGCCTGAGCTCTAATTTGAAGGTTAACCCCCCACCAGAGGAAGTTGTTTATCTGTATCTACTCTATTGCTTCCTTTTAACATTTTAAACATCTCGATCAGATCACTTCTCAACTTGCTAAACTCAAGCAAATACGAGCCAAGTTTATGCAACCTGTCTTCATAATTTAACCCTTTTAGCCCCGGTATCATTCTGGTGAATCTGCGCTGCACCCCCTCCAAGGCCAATATAGCCTTCCTGAGGTTCGGTGCCAATAACTGAACGCAGTACCTGGATGTTTCGATTTTTTCATCAGATCCGGCACAGACCATTTTCACTTCAATATGGCCCCGACCCTTTGGTCCCTACTGAATCAGAGATGAGTGCATGTTATTTTATGACTGTGATCTTTCATAGAACCATGCAATTTTACAGCACAAAAGGAGGCCAAAAGTACATCGTTATTTACCCTTTGAATAAATCAACCTACACACCCATGCATTCTATTTGCCTTGGCAAGAACTGGTGTGCAACACTGCAACAATTTTAACATTTAGCCAACAGGCACACCCTAATCGTTTTCCTGCTGCACCTCATTCAACAATACAGTTCTCATTGTTTAATTACATGTACTATTCTTAGCGCCAAAATGCTTTAATTTTGCATTTCTCAATATAAAACCTCAGCTGACTTTCATCTACCCAGTTGCAAAGCACCTTTTTAATAATATCCTCCTTTCTCACACAAACCTGGTGGTACCTACAGCCTTAGTCATTCTGCTTACAATATCTTCAATCGGCAATAAGTATTCCAAACTGAAAGGATCCCGGAACTAATCCCTGGAGGATACCAGAAGTCAGGGCTGCATTTAAACTAGCATTACTGATAAGTACCTTTGTACCTGGTCAACCAGCTCCAACAACACTCAAGAAGCTCGACACCATCCAGGACAAAGCAGCCCGTTTGATTGGCACCCCATCCACCACCTTAAACATTCACTCCCTCCACTACCGGCGCACCGTGGCTGCAGTGTGTACCATCTACAAGATGCACTGCAGCAACTCACCAAGGCTTCTTCGGCAGCACCTCCCAAACCCACGACCTCTTCCAGCTATAAGGACAAGGGCAGCAGGCGCATGGGAACACCACCACCTCCAAGTTCCCCTCCAAGTCACACACCATCCTGACTTAGAACTATATCGTCGATCCTTCATTGTCACTGGGTCAAAATCCTGGAACTCCCTCCCTGACAGCACTGTGGGAGTACCTTCACCACACGGACTGCAGCGGTGCCGGACCACCTGTCCTTCGTGGAAAAGTTTGTGAAGGGAATCACCGTCGACCACAAGGCCCTAAAGCAGTGGTCAGCACGTAAAGTCCTCGAGACCCTATGGAAAAAGGAGATGATGGATCCTGTTGGATGGTTCCCCTGAGCAGACTGTCAAAGTCATTTGGCAGAATGCCTCATCGCCAGAGCTTACAAACAAGCACCAAGATGTAGCTTGGCTGGTGGTGAGAAGGGCCCTCCCCGTCAGATCCTTCATGCACTCCCGGCGTCTCTGCTCCACCGCACGCTGTCCTCGAGGCGGCTGCGCTTGGGACGAGACCGTCATCCATCTCCTTCTGGAATGTGCCTTTGTAAAGAAGGTCTGGAAAGAGATGCAGTGGTCTTTGTCGAGGTTCATCCCGAGCAGCTCGGTAACACAGGACTCTGTGCTCTGCGGACTGTTCCCAGGGACGCACACCGAGACAAACATCAACTGCTGCTGGAAGATCATCAACTCGGTGAAAGATGCCCTTTGGTCTGCCCGAAACCTGCTGGTCTTCCAGAGCAAGGAGTTGTCCACGACCAAGTGTTGCAGACTGGCACATTCCAAGCTCCAGGAGTATGTGCTGAGGGACGCACTAAAGGTTGGTGCCGCCGCCGCCAAGGCACGATGGGGAAGGGCCACAGTTTAAGGCCCTCCCGCCAGTGTACACCGAGGGGCTGGAACCAGTATAAAAAAAACCCAAATTGTCTGAATGTAAATGTACATAACATTTGAAATGTAACTGGCATGAAACAAACGAAACTGCCATGTAATGTATTGAACCTGGACTGTACGATATAAAATATGATCTGTATGTAATGGATATGGATTGTACTGTAATGTATTTGAACAAATTTTTTATGAATAAAGTATATTTTTGAAACAAAAAAACACGGACTGCAGTGGTTCAAGAAGGCGGCTCACCACCACCTTCTCAAGGCCAATTAGGGATGGGCAATAAATGCTTGCCTTGCCAGCGACGCCCACATCCCATAAACGAATAAAAAAAAAACTATTCAAAGCTTCCTTCTGGATTCTATGAACTTCTCTGTAAAAGGACCTTTTCAAATGTTTTCTGAAAGTAACAGTAAAATGGAGTCTTAATAATTCAAAAGTTATTAGAACAGATTTACCTGCTCATTATCTCATTGCTGTTTGTGGGAGCTTGCTGTGCACAAATTGGCTGCCACGTTTCCTACATTACAACAGTGGCTACACTTCAAAAGGTACTGGCTGTAAAGCGCTTTGGGATGTCCTGAGTTCGTGAAAGGCGCTATAGAAATGCAAGGCTTTCTTTCTTTAAGTCAAACTGTTGGGCTATTGGAAAAGCGTTGAGCTATCAAGATTGCGATGTACTTGGAGTCTTGATAGTTCAAAGTTGAAGGGTGGACCTTAGTTTTTCCAGGTTCCAGTTCCTGGCCCAATCCCACTCACGTGTCCTGGCCTCTCCAGAGCCCACTCCCCTCACTCCATGTTCTGTTCAAAGCACAGAATGGTCAGCAGGGGCCCAGACGTTAAACTGAGGGCCCGTCTGCCCTCTCAGGTGGACGTAAAAGATCCCATGGCACTATTTTGAAGAAGAGCAGGGGAGTTCTCCCAGTATCCTGGCCAATGTTCCCTTTAATTTTTTTTTTGGCTATGGGGCCGCGTGGCCCATTCCAAATACCGCGCATGCGGGTTTTTTCTTATCTAAAAGCCAGTGAGCCGGCTGCACAGGAGCTGAAGAGGGAAAAGGGAACATTGATCCTGGTCAATATTTATCCTTCAACCAACACCTAAAAATACAGAGGATTTGGTCTTTTATTTCATTGCTGTTTATGGGAGATTGCTGCGCACAAATTGGCTACCGTGTTTCCTACACTACAACACTTCAAAAGTTCTGACGAAAGGTCTTCGACCTGAAACGTTAACTCTGTTTCTCTCTCCACGGATGCTGCCTGGCCTGCTGAGTTTTTCCAGCGTTTTCTGTTGTTATTTCAAAAGTACTTTATTGGCTGAAAAGTACTTTTGGGACTTCCTGAGGTCGTGAAAGTCTTTCTTTTTTTCCTTTCTATGAAGTTTGCTGCTGATCCCATGGCACTGCATATGTTGCTCCATAGCACCACCCACTGGACAGTGCCCGCAACTAAATCGCTACTGGCAACTGTTTACATACAAGGGGGCTAAATTTCCGCAGGGGTTCACTGTTTGCATTTTTTCTGGGGTTTCCCCGGCTCTTACACCAAACCTACATCGGACAAGCAGAGAAAGCTGCAAATATTCACACCCGCCCAAGATTTCCATTCTAAATGTTTACCTGCTTTTTGAAGAGGTAACAGAGAGTAGACAATGGTAATGCAGTAGATGTAATTTATCTAGATTTTCGCAAGGCCTTCGATAAGGTACCCCATAATAGACTGATGAACAAGGTCAGAGAATGCGGAGTCAGGGGACAATTAGCAGAATGGATTGCTGGCTGGCTTCAGGACAGAAAGCAGCGAGTAGGAGTAAAGGGTAGCTATTCACAGTGGCAGAAGGTGGGTAGTGGTGTTCCACAAGGATCAGTGCTGGGACCACTGCTGTTCACAATTTACAGTAACGATTTAGACTTTGAAATCAAAAACACAATTCTAAATTTGCAGATGACACCAAATTGTGGGGGGGATAGTCAATACTGAGGAGGACTGCAACAAATTACAGGAGGACATTAATAAACTTGCAGATTGGGCAAATGAAGTTCAACACAGATAAATGTGAGGTGTTACGTTTTGGTAGGAAGAATAGGGAGGTCACTCATTACTTGGAGGGTGCGAGTCTTGGTGGGGTAGAGGAACAAAGGGATCTGGGAGTACAAATACACAGATCACTAAAAGTAGCGACACAGGTTAACAAGGCCACAAAAAAGCAAACCAAGCACTAGGGTTTATTTCTAGAGGGATAGAATTGAAAAGTAGTGAAGTTATGCTAAACCTGTATCGAACCTTGGTTAGACCACACTTAGAGTATTGTGTACAGTTCTGGTTGCCATATTATAAAAAGGATATAGAGGCACTGCAGAGGGTGCAGAGAAGATTTACAAGGATGATACCAGAAATGCGAGGGTATACATATCAGGAAAGGATGAACAGGCTGGGTCTCTTTTCTCTTGAAAAGAGAAGGCTGAGGGGTGACCTAATAGAGGTCTTTAAAATTATGAAAGGTTTTGATAGAGTGGATACAGAGAGAGTGTTTCCACTTGTGGGGAAGAGCATAACTCGAGGCCATCAATATAAGATAGTCACCAAGAAATCCAATGGGGAATTCAGAAGAAACTTCTTTACCCAGAGAGTGGTGAGAATGTGGAACTCGCTACCACAGGGAGTGGTTGAGGCGAATAGTATAGATGCATTTAAGGAAAGGCTAGACAAGCATATGAGGGAGAAGGGAATAGAGGGTTATGCTGATAGATTTAGATGAGGAAAGACGGGAGGAGGCTGGAGTGGAGCATAAATGCCGGCATGGACTGGTTGGGCCGAATGGCCTGTTTCTGTGCTGTGTATCCTATGTAATCCTATGTAATAGGCAGTTCCAATGTTAAATGTGGCCATACTAGTGTGAGCAAAAATCACGATAGTAGGAAGTTGGACGGAAAGTATAATACATACAGATTTTTAATAATATAAAGAAAGATATGCTGTGAATTTGGGGCCTGAGGAAAATTATGATAGAGTAGGCAGGGAGAAACTGTTTCCACTGGCAGGAGGGTCGGTAACCAGAGGCCACAGATTTAAGATAATTGGCAAAAGAACCAGAGGGAAGATGAAGAGAATTTGTTTTACGCAGCGAGTTGTTGTGATCTGGAATGCGCTGCCTGAAAGGGCGGTGGAAGCAGATTCAATAGTAACTTTCAAATGGGAATTGGATAAATACTTGAAAAGAAACAAATTGCAGGGCTATGAGGAAAGAGCAGGGGGAGTGGGACAAATTGGAGAGCTCGACCAAAGAGCCAGCACAGACACGATGGGCCGAATGACCTCCTTCTGTGCTGTATCATTCTATGATTCCATCATGTGATTTTCTGACTTTGTCTCATCCACCAGGAACACATACTGGAGAACTGTGCGTGCCTGAATTTGTGATATATGCTCCCAGCGGGCGAGACCTTCCACCGGGAGAGCCGGGTCAGAAACCTGCAGCTCAGGCAGATATTGAAAAACGCTGATTTATCTGTAAATGTTTCCTGCGGCGGCGGGTACATTATCAGGTATGATAGTGTAGTGGTTATGTTACTGGACTAGTAATACTGAGACCAGGAGTTGAAATCCCACTGTGGCAGTTTGGGTATTTGAATTCAGTTTAAAGAACAATTTTGGAAATAAAAAGCTGGTATCAGTAAAAGTGACCAGGTAGCTGTGGGATTGTTGTAAAAATCCAACTGGTTCACTGATACGAACATACGAACAGGAGTAGGCCACTCGGCCCCTCGAGCCTGCTCCGCCATTCAATAAAATCATGGCTGATCTGATTACTCCACATTCCCGCCTACCCCCGATAACCTTTCACCCCCTTGCTTATCAAGAATCTATTTACCTCTGCCTTAAAAATATTCAAAGACTCTGCTTCTACCGCCCTCTGAGGAAGAGAGTTCCAAAGACTCCCGACCCTCAAAAAATTCTCCTCATCTCTGTCTTAAATGGGCGACCCCTTATTTTTAAACCGTGACCCCTAGTTCTGGATTCTCCCACAAGAGGAAACATCCTCTCCACATCCACCCTATCAAGACTCCTCAGGATCTTATATGTTTCAATCAAGTCACCTCTTACTCTTCTAAACTCCAGCGGATACAAGCCTAGCCTGTCCAACCTTTCCTCATAAGACAACCCGCACATTCCAGGTATTAGTCTAGTAAACCTTCTCTGAACTGCTTCCAACGCATTTACATCCTTCCTTAAATAAGGAGACCAATACTGTACACAGTACTCCAGATGTGGTCTCACCAATGCCCTGCATAACTGAAGTATAACCTCACTACTGATGTCCTTTAGGGAAGGAAACCGACTGTCCTATATGTGACTCCAGTCCCACATCAAAGTGGTTGACTCTTAACTGCCTAGTAAACCACTCAGTTGTATAGGAGATGGGTAATAAATGCCAGTCTTGCCAGTGACGCGCACATGAATGAACAAAAAAAAAGTCATGTAGAATTACATAAAATCTACAGCACAGAAACAGGCCATTCGGACTAACTGGTCTATGGCAGTGTTTATATTCCACACGAGCCTCCTCCCACTCTAATTAACGCTTCCCAACCTGCCCCCCGCATCCCTCTGTTCCCATTTCCCTTATGTATGAATCAAGCCTGTGGCGGATCGCCACCTAAACGGGCATTTTCCACTTTTCCGTCCGTGGACAATATATCGGGCACCTTGCCTTTAAGGCACCTTGCCTTTAAGGCAGGAGAAAAGGAGTGGGCGGGGCCTCAGGGTTTTTCCAGAGAATTCTGGGAGCAGTTTGTTTCAGCCATTTTGGGACCAGGCAGTTGTATTAAAAAGCCTTTTTTTTCCACACATGGATTCAGTCTTAATTCGTGTTTCGCGGCAGACTCAACATTGGTGACCCCGACGCTCAGAACGTATTCCGAGCACTGCAATGGCGGACACGAACGCAGTTTCCGTGAAACTGCCGGAGTTTTGGGAAAACCAGCCGGAAGCCTGCTTTCTCCAAGCTGAATCCCGCTTCCGGCTGCGAAACATCACCACAGATGGGACGCAGTACGACTACCTCGTCACATCACTGGGTAGCTCCACAGTTTCGAAGGTTTGGACAGCGCTGCAGAACCCACCAGAGGAAGGCAAGTACGCACATCTTAAGGCAGCGCTCCTTAAAAAATTTACGGCCTCGGCATACCAGCAAAACTGCCACCTCCTCGACCTTCCAGGCCTCGGTGATGCCTCACCGTCAGACCTCCTCTCCCACATGCTCTCCCTCACCGACGAGAGCCCACCCGGATCCCTCTTCCGCACGCTGTTCATCCGCCAGCTACCTCTCAGCATCCGCCCAGCGATCGTGGCGTCCGGCCTCACGAACCTGGAAGCCCTGGCCGATGAGGCCGACAAGCTGCTGTCCGCTTACTCCAGCCATGACGTCACTCCGGACCTGGCAGCCAATGCCTGGGCGCGCCCCTCACCGGCCACCACGCGGCCACAAGGACCAGCCACCAGGCCCACGGGGCCTTCGCGCCCCACTAACCCGGGCCACTGTTACTACCACGCACGGTTCGGCGCCAGGGCACAACGGTGCACACCTCCCTGCTCTTTCAAGTCCGCCCCCGTACCAGCCCCCGCGATGGCCGTGGGCCACGCGGGCTCCCTGCTGTACGTCACGGATGACAAAACCGGCCGCCGGTTCCTGTGTGACACTGGAGCTCAGCACAGCATCATCCCGGCCTCCTCCCTCGACATCCAAAAGGGCGAACGAGGACCGGCGCTGGCTGCTGCTAACGGCTCGGAAATCCGGACGTACGGCACCCGGACAGTCACCCTCGACCTCGCTGGTCGCCGCTACCGATGGGAGTTCATCACTGCCAAGGTGCTCTCCCCTCTCATCGGCGCAGATTTCCTGTGCGCCCACGGCCTACTGGTAGACATCCCTCGTCACCGCCTCGTGGACATGAACACCATGTCCCCCATCCTGGGCGCCATGGCCCCCTGTCAACCCGCCGACATGGCATCACAGTGCCACGCCCGGGCCACGGATGACTACTTGGCACTCCTGGCCGAATTCCCGGCTCTTACCAATCCGACCTTCTCCGCGGAGGCCGCCAAACACGGGGTGGAACACTTCATCCCCACCACAGGCCCCCCAGTGTACGCCCACGCCCGCAGGCTGGACCCGGCCAAACTGGAGATCGCGCGGACCGAGTTTGCCACCATGGAACAGCTCAGCATCATCCGCCGCTCCAACAGTCCCTGGGCCTCCCCACTCCACATCGCCCCCAAACCATGCGGGGGTTGGCGCCCCTGCGGGGATTACCGCCGCCTCAATGACGCCACCACCCCTGATCGGTACCCCGTGCCGCACATTCAGGACTTCTCGGCTAGACTGGCCGGCCGCTCAGTCTTTTCCAAGGTCGACCTGGTGCGCGGCTACCACCAAGACCCCATCCACCCCGCGGACGTCCCCAAGACGGCCGTAATCACCCACTTCAGCCTGTTCGAGTTCCTGCGGATGCCCTTCGGCCTCAAAAACGTGGCCCAGGCATTCCAACGGCTCATGGACTCGGTCCTTCGGGACCTGAAGTTCCTGTTCGTCTACCTGGACGACATCCTGGTAGCCAGTTCCTCCAAGCAGGAACACCTAGAACACCTTCGCATCCTGTTCGGGCGCCTCAGTGACCACGGGCTCATCCTCAGCCCAGCCAAATGCCAGTTCGGCCTGGACAAGATCGACTTCCTCGGCCACCACATCACCCATGCTGGGGCCATTCCCCTGCCCACCAAGGTGCAGGCCGTCCAACAATTTCCCCGCCCCACCACCATCAAAGGCCTCCAGGAGTTCCTCGGGATGGTGAATTTCTACAACCGCTTCATCTCCAAAGCAGCGTCCCTCATGAGGCCCCTGTATGAAGCCCTCCGGGGCAGGAGCGGCAAGATGGCGGTAGAATGGACGGCAGACGCGTCCGCCGCCTTCGACTCCACCAAGACCGCGCTCGCCAACGCCACCCTGCTCGCGCACCCACGGCCCAATGCCAGGGTAGCGCTCACCACGGACGCCTCCGACCGCGAGCTCCTCGCGCTGTTCCTGGCGGTCCGCCATTTTCGGTTTTTGCTGGAGGGCCACCCCTTCACTGCGTTTGTCTACCACAAGCCCCTGACATTCGCAATGGCAAAGACAACCGACCCCTGGTCCGCCAGGCAGCAGCGCCAGCTCGCGGCAGTGTCCGAGTTCACCACGGACATCCAACACGTCTCCGGCCGAGACAATGTGGTAGCCGACTGCCTCTCCCGCCCCGCCATCCACGCCGCACACCTGGCAGTCGACTACACGCAACTCGCAGCAGACCAGATCACCGACCCTGATCTGCTCTCCACACCTACCAACCTACCAGGGCTACGCCTGGCCGACGTCGCCTGTGGCCCGACCGCAGTCACGGTCAAGTGCGACATATCCCTATGTCAACCTCGGCCCGTTGTCCCTGCGTCCTGGCGCCGCCGGGTATTCGAGATTCTCCACAACCTCTCCCACCCCGGCGCCCGCGCATCCATCAAATTGGTAGCCAACCGCTTCGTCTGGCGCGGCCTTCGCAAGGATGTGCATACTTGGGCCAACTCCTGCCTAGCCTGCCAACGGGCCAAGGTACAGCAACACACGAAAGCACCCCTCGAGGAGTTTACCGTCTCCTCGCGGAGATTCGACCACATCCACGTGGACATCGTCGGGCCCCTGCCGCCGTCGCAAGGCCACACGCACTTGCTGACGATCGTTGACCGCACCACACGCTGGCCCAAGGCAATTCCACTGACCTCTACCACCACCGCCGACATCGCCAGAGCCTTCGTCAGCACCTGGGTCGCACGGTTCGGCGTCCCCTCTGACATGACGTCGGACAGAGGTCCGCAATTTACCTCTGATCTCTGGACCGCCGTCGCACGCAATCTCGGGGTGACCATTCACCGCACCACAGCGTACCACCCCCAAGCCAACGGACTGTGTGAGCGGTTCCACAGATCCTTGAAGGCATCTCTTCGAGCCAGCCTCCAGGACGGCGCCTGGACCGACCGACTTCCGTGGGTCCTCCTCGGCCTGCGCACCGCGGTTAAAGAAGACCTCCACGCATCGGCAGCAGAGCTCGTGTACGGTCAGCAGCTGCGCGTACCCGGCGAGTTCCTGCCCACCGCCACGACACCCTGGTCAGCCGACCAGCAACGCCACGACTTCGCCTCACCGGCGCTGCAGTTTGCCCCGGTGCCCATTGCCCGACACGGCGAATCCACCTCACACGTCCCACTGAGCCTGCACCAGGCACGGTTCGTTTTCGTCCGGCACGACGCCCACCGCGGACCCCTTCAACCCCCGTACGACGGGCCCTACAAGGTGCTACAGGCTGGGGACAAATTTTTCACCCTGCAAGTGGGCGACAGGACCGAAAAAGTGTCGGTTGACCGACTCAAGCCAGCGCACTCGGAGCCCGGTGAGCAGGTCCCTGTAACTCGTCCACCGCCACGCGGCCGACCTGCCCTCAAGCCGGTTCACCTGGCTGCTCCACGCCCGGCCGTTCCATGACCACCGGCGTCCTACAAGAGCCGCTCCGGCCGGCCCATCAGACCGCCGCACCGTCTCGTCCACACCTCCTAAGCGGATTCTGGGGGGAGCTGTGTGGCAGATCGCCACCTAAACGGGCATAATCCACTTTTCCGTCCGTGGACAATATATCGGGCACCTTGCCTTTAAGGCACCTTGCCTTTAAGGCAGGAGAAAAGGAGTGGGCGGGGCCTCAGGGTTTTTCCAGAGAATTCTGGGAGCAGTTAGTTTCAGCCATTTTGGGACCAGGCAGTTGTATTAAAAAGCCTTTGTTTTCCACACATGGATTCAGTCTTAATTCGTGTTTCGCGGCAGACTCAACAAGCCTCTCTTTAAATTCATCACTGCTCTCTGCTTCAACCATTCCATGTGGCAGGCAGTTCCACATTCTCACCACTCTCTGGAAAGAAATTCCTCCTAAATTCTTTGTTTGACCTTTTAGTGACTATCTTATATTTATTTACGCCCCCTTGTTCTGGACTCACCCACAAGTGGAAACAGTTTCTCCACATCAACCCTCACGAACCCCTTCACAATTTTAACGACCTCTATCAGGTCTACTCATGTTCTTTTTTTTATTCATTCATGGGATGTGGGCGTCGCTGGCAAGGCCAGCATTTATTGCCCATCCCTAATTGCCCTTGAGAAGGTGGTGGTGAGCCGCCTACTTGAACCGCTGCAGTCCGTGTGGTGAAGGTACTCCCACAGTGCTGTTAGGGAGGGAATTCCAGGATTTTGACCCAGTGACGATGAAGGAACGGCGATATACTTCTAAGTCAAGATGGTGTGTGACTTGGAGGGGAACTTGGAGGTGGTGCTGTTCCCATGGGCCTGCTACCCTTGTCCTTCTAGGTGCTAGAGGTCCTGGGTTTGGGAGGTGCTGCTGAAGAAGCCTTGGCGAGTTGGTGCAGTGCATCTTGTAGATGGTACACACTGCAGACACGGTACGCCGGTGGTGGAGGGAGTGAATGTTTAAGGTGGTGGATGGGCTGCCAATCAAGCAGGTTGCTTTGTCCTGGAAGGTGTCGAGCTTCTTGAGTGTTGTTGGAGCTGCACTCATCCAGGCAAGTGGAGAGTATTCCATCACACTCCTTACTTGTGCCTTGTAGATGGTGGAAAGGCTTTGGGGAGTCAGGAGATGAGTCACTTGCCGCAGAATACCCAGCCTCTGACCTGCTCTTGTTGCCACAGTATTTATGTAGCTGGTCCAGTTGAGTTTCTGGTCAATGGTGAAACCCAGGATGTTGATGGTGGGGGAATTTGGCGATGGTAATGCTGTTGAATGTCAAGGGGAGGTGGTTAGACTCTCACTTGTTGGAGATAGTCATTGCCTGGCACTTGTGTGGCACAAATGTCACTTGCCACTTATCAGCCCAAGCCTGAATGTTGTCCAGGTCTTGCTGCATGCGAGCATTATCTGAGGAGTTGCGAATGGAACTGAACACTGCAATCATCAGCGAACATCCCCACTTCTGACCTTATGATGGAGAAAAGGTCACTGATGAAGCAACTGAAGATGGTTGGGCCTAGGACACTGCCCTGAGGAACTCCTGCAGCGATGTCCTGGAGCTGTGATGATTGACCTTCAACCATCACAACCATCTTCCTTTGTGCTAGGTATGACTCCAGCCAGTGGAGAGTTTTCCCCCGATTCCGTTTGACTTCAGTTTTACTAGGGCTCCTTGATGCCACACTCGGTCAAATGCTGCCTTGATGTCAAGGGCAATCACTCTCATCTCACCTCTACAATTCAGCTCTGTTGTCCATGTTTGGACCAAGGCTGCAATGAGGTCGGGAGCCGAGTGATCCTGGTGGAACCCAAACTGGGCATTAGTGAGCAGGCTATTGGTGAGTAAGTGTCGTTTGATAGCACTGTCGATGACACCTTCCATCACTTTGCTGATGATTGAGAGTAGACTGATGGGGCAGTAATTGGCCGGATTGGATTTGTCCTGGTTTTGTGGACAGGACATACCTGGGCAGTTTTCCACATTGTCGGATAGATGCCAGTGTTGTAGCTGTACTGGAACAGCTTGGCTAGAGGCGCGGCTAGTTCTGGAGCACAAGTCTTCAGCACGATAGCCGTGATGTTGTCGGGGACCATAGCCTTTGCTTTATCCAGTGGTCTCAGCCATTTCTTGATATCATGTGGAGTGAATCGAATTGGCAGAAGACTGGCTTCTGTGATGGAGGGGACCTCAGGAGTAGGCCGAAATGGATCATCCACTTGGCACTTCTGGCTGAAGATGGTTGCAAACGCTTCAGCCTTGTCTTTTGCACACACGTGCTGGGCTCCACCATCATTGAGGATGGGGATATTCATGCAGCCTCCTCCTCCTGTTAGTTGTTTAATGGTCCACCACCATTCACGACTGGATGTGGCAGGACTGCAGAGCTTTGATCTGATCCGTTGATTGTGGGATCGCTTAGCCCTGTCTATAGCATGCTGATTCCGCTGTTTAGTAGCTTCCCCAGGTTGGCACCTTTAGGTACGCCTGGTGCTGCTCCTGGCATGGCTCTTCTACACGCCTCATTGAACCAGGGTTGGTCCCCTGGCTTATTGGTAATGGTAGAGTGAGAGATATGACAGGCCATGAGGTTACAGATTATGGTGGAGTACAATTCTGCTGCTGCTGATGGCCCACAGCGCCTCATGGATGCCCAGTTTTGAGCTGCTAGATCTGTTCTGAATCTATCCCATTTAGCACGGTGGTAGTGCCACACAACACGATGGAGGGTGTTCTCAGTGTGAAGACGGGACTTCGTCTCCACAAGGACTGTGCGGTGGTCACTGCTACCAATATTGTCATGGACAGATGAATCTGCGACAGGTACATTGGTGAGGATGAGGTCAAATAGGATTTTTCCCTCATGTTGGTTCTCTCACCACATGTCGCAAGCCCAGATGGGCAGTTATGTCCTTCAGGACTCGGCCAGCTCGGTCAGTAGTGGTGCTACCGAGCCACTCTTGGTGATGGACATTGAAGTCCCCTACCTAGAGTACATTCTGTGCCCTTGCTAGTCTCAGTGCTTCTTCCAAGTGGTGTTCAATATGGAGGAGTACTGATTCATCATCTGAGGGAGGGCGGTAGGTGGTAATCAGCAGGAGGTTTTCCTTGCCCATGCTTGACCTGAAGCAATGAGACTTCATGGGGTCCAAAGTCAATGTTGAGGACTCCCAGAGCCACTCCTTCCTGACTACATACTACTGTGCCACCACCCCTGGTGGGTCTGCCCTGCTGGTGGGACAGGACATACCCAGGGATGGTGATGGAGGAGTCTGGGACATTGGCTGAAAGGTATGATTCTGTGAGTATGACTATGTCAGGCTGTTGCTTGACTAGTCTGTGGGACAGCTCTCCCAATCTTGGCACAAGTCCCCAGATGTTGGTGAGGAGGCCTTTGCAGGATCGACTGGGCTGGGTGTGCCATTGCCGAGTCCGTAGCTGGTGCTGAGGTCGATGCCGGGTGGTCCGTCTGGTTTTATTCTTATTCCTAGCGGTTTGATGCAACTGATTGACTTGCTAGGTCATTTCAGAGTCAACCGCATTGCTGTGGGTCTGGAGTCACATATAGGCCAGACCGGGTAAGGACGGCAGATTTCCTTCCCTAAAGGACATTAGTGAATCAGATGGGTTTTTATGACAATCCGATACTTTCATGGTCACCATTACTGATACTAGCTTTTTATTCCAGATTTATTTAATTAACTGAATTTAAATTCCCCAGCTGCCGTGGTGGGATTTGAACTCACGTCTCCGGATCATTAGTCCAGAGAAACAGCCTCTGCCTACTCAATCTTTCCTGACTACAGGTGCACCATGATTACAGATGTCTCTCCCTCTCCCCTGTCTCCTCCACCCTCACCTCCAATAACAAGTGTGAGGAGCTCATGGACTTCTTTGTCTCTAAGATTGAGACCATCCGTTCAGCTGCCTCTGCCACTTCCCTTCCTTCCCCTAGCCCATTGGGTCAAACTTCCTCTAAGGTTCCCCCCTGCCCTAGCCCTGAACTCACATCTTTCTCCAGTTTCTCTTCGATCTCCCCTCATGACCTCTGCGCTCATCTTGTCCATGAGACCCACCTCCTGCTTCCTCGACCCTATTCCCACCAAACTGCTGACCACCCAAATTCCTTTTCTGGCTCCCATGTTAGCTGATATTGTTAACGGTTCTCTCTCCTCAGGTACTGTCCCCATCTTCCTCAAATCTGCCGTCATCACCTCTCCTCAAAAAACCAACCCTTGATTCCTCCGTCCTTGCAAGCTACCGCCCCATCTCCAACCTCCCTTTCCTCTCCACAGTCCTTGAACATGTTGTCGCTTCCCAAATCCGTGCCCATCTTTCCCGCAATTCCATGTTTGAATCCCTCCAATCAGGTTTCCGCCCCTGCCACAGTACCGAAACAGCTCTCATCAAAGTCACAAATGACATCCTTTGTGACTGTGACAAAGGTAAACTATCCCTCCTCGTCCTTCTTGACTTGTCTGCAGCCTTTGACACGGTTGACCACTCCATCCTTCTCCAACGCCTCTCCACCGTCATCCAGCTGGGTGGGGACTGTACTCGCCTGGTTCCAGTCTTATCTATCTAATTGTAGCCAGAGAATCACCTGCAATGGCTTCTCTTCCCGCTCCCGCATCGTTACCTCTGGTGTCCCCCAAGGATCTATCCTTGGCCCCCTCCTATTTCTCATCTACATGTTGCCCCTAGGCGACATCATCCGAAAACACAGCGTCAGTTTCCACATGTACGCTGACGGCACCCAGTTCTACCTCAGCCCCACCTCTCTCGACCCCTCCACGGTCTCTAAATTGTCAGACTGCTTGTCTGACATCCAGTACTGGATGAGCAGAAATTTTCTCCAATTAAATATTGGGAAGACCAAAGCCATTGTTTTCGGTCCCCGCCACAAACTCCGTTCCCTGGCCACTGACTCCATCCCTCTTCCTAACATCTGTCTGAGGCTGAACCACACTGTTCGCAACCTTGGTGTCATATTTGACCCTGAAATAAGTTTCCGACCACATATCTGCAGCATAACTAAGACCGCCTATTTCCACCTCCGTAACATCGCCCGTCTCCGCCCTTGCCTCAGCTCATGTATTGCTGAAACCCTCATCCATGCCTTTGTTACCTCTAGACTTGACTATTCCAACGCAATCCTGGCTGGCCTTCCACATTCTACCTCACGTAAACTTGAGGTGATCCAAAACTCGGCTGCCCGTGTCCTAACTCGCACCAAGTCCCGTTCACCCATCACCCCTGTGCTCGCTGACCTACATTGGCTCCCGGTTAAGCAGCGCCTCGATTTCAAAATTCTCATCCGTGTTTTCAAATCCCTCCATGGCCTCGCCCCTCCCTATCTCCGTAATCTCCTTCAGCCCTACAACCCTCCCGAGATATCTGCGCTCCTCTAATTCTGCCCTTTTGAGCATCCCTGATTATAATCGCTCAACCAATGGTGGCCGTGCCTTCTGTTGCCTAGGCCCTAAGCTCTGGAATTCCCTGCCTAAACCTCTCCGTCTCGCTACCTCTCTCTCTCCTCCTTTAAGATGCTCCTTAAAACCTACCTCTTTGACCAAGCTTTTGGTCACCTGACCTAATTTATCCTTATGTGGCTCGGTGTCAAATTGTTTGTATTATAACGCTCCTGTGAAGCGCCTTGGGACGTTTTACTACATTAAAGGTGCTATATAAATACAAGTAGTTGTTGTTGTTGTCTATGGACTTCTGCTGCTTTTGAGGTGGCCTTGTTTTATCAGACTCACTCAATCAGCTGTGGCTCAGTGGGTAGCACACTCGCCTCTGATGTCAGAAGGTCATGGGTTCAAGTCCCACTCCAGAGACTTGATCACAAAAGTCTAGGCTGACCCTCCAGTGCAGTGCTGAGGGAGTGCTGCACTGTCGGAGGTGCCGTCTTTTGGGTGAGATGTTTAAACCGAGGCCCTGTCTGCTCTCAGGTAGATGTAAAAGATCCCATGGCACTATTTCGAAGAAGAGCAGGGGAGTTATCCCCGGTGTCCTGGCCAATATTTATCCCTCAATTAACAACAGATGATCTGGTCATGATCACGTTGCTGTTTGTGGGAGCTTGCTGTGCGCAAATGCTGTGCAATAATTGTCTGCTGCGTTTCCTACATTACAACAGTGACTACACTCCAAAAGTACTTCATTTGGGACGTCTGGTGGTCGTGAAAGGCGCTACAGAAATGCGAGTCTGTCTTTCTTTTCTCTTTTTCACTGATGCTGAAGTAAAGTTGCCACTTGCCAACCCTGCAGGATTGGCCTGGAGTCTCCAGGAACTGAAGACTAATCTCCCCGACACTGCTGGGAGAAACCCGGGAGGAAAATCACAGGGGCATTTTTTCCTTCATTTTCTTTGTACACTTTTGTTTATTAATTGTAAAAAATATTGGAGATGGATAAGAAAGGCTGTTTGACTGACAGTCAGGGATCATGCAATCGGGTAAGGAACGGACGCTGCAAGGATGGACGTGTCAGGCGACCAATGCCGGGAGCGTGGGGGCGGGGCAGTGGGAGATCCTGGGATGAAACCTCCTGGAATACGTCCAACCCGAGCTGGAAGTCTGAGATCCCCGCAACACCATTACGAGCGCTCCGTGGAGCTTCTTTAATCTGCCTCGAACACATTGTTGATGTGTTTACCATCAAAAAGTGAGGCGGACTGTTGGGGTGGGGGGGGTGGGTTCCAACATTCCTGCCTGCTTTTATCTGTCATTTGCTCTTTGTTATTTAATGAGCATGAAACACAGAAATGGAAGACTAAAGTCAGTAATAAGAAGCGAGGGGTTAGATGAGCGAATGGTGCAAACAGCCTGCACAATGGGCAATCAGACATTGGTCTCCCAGACAGGTCAGGAGTCCTCCCTTGTCGCCCCCTTTTGTACTATGTTGGTGTTCAGACATGTTAAAAGAAGAGCAGGGTCGTGACCTCCGGCTCAGGGATCCCACCCTGCCACACTCAGCTCACAGCCTGCAGAGCGCGCGCGGTGTGCTCATCGTATTTTATCTTCGCACTCCTCCCTTGGCATGTCAGGGTTCTGGTTTCCAACTCTCCTGGCTCGTCCTGGAGTCTCCAGGAACTAAAGGCTGCAAGCAACTCCGGGAGAAAAATCAGAGGGGCGTTAAGAATAAAATTGCGTGGGATATTTTTCATTTTCTTTGTCACTTTTTTTTATTAGTTACAAAAATATTGACGATAAGGTGGGAGGGGGGTTGGAGAAAAGGCTATTTGACCCACAGCCGATAATTATCCAATCAGGTAACGAAGAGTCTGTGCTCTAGCCAATCGCACGGGAAGGCGCCGCGAGAGCGGACGTGCAGGGCGACCAATGGCGACAGTGTGGGGGCGGGGCGGTTGGAAGAGGGAGGTCATCAATGTTGCCCCTAAACTGCGCGGCCGGGTGGCTGCCTGCCAGCCCCGCCCAATCTGGGACCGGCTTTAACAACGTGAAATTTCGCGCGTGCGTGGAACTTTGAATGGGCCGCGCAGCCCGTTAAAGGGACCGCGCACCCAAATTTACAATTAGGGGGAACATTGGAGGTCATGTGATGAAATCTCCTGGAATACGTCCAATCAGATTCGTCTAACCCTAGATACGGTGCAGACACCTGCTGACCAAATCCATGAAGTAAAAATACCGTGCAATGGACACGCATGAATTTGGCCAATATTTTTACATCTGTTTTTAACTTCAAAAGTTGCACCTTAGGGGGGTTTAATTTCTCCTGGCAGTGGACTGCTTGCTGCGTTGACATTTCGGTGCAATCTTTAAGCTAATTGTTTTAACCGTGTCCTCGTATTGTATCTTCACACCCCGCCCTCACACAGGGCTACACAGGCCCTGGCTTCATCGGTGCATCTGGCAAGGTCTGTAGCATGGCAGTGCTCGTATTGTATCTTCACACTCCGCCCTCACACAGGGCTACACAGGCCCTGGCTTCATCGGTGCATCTGGCAAGGTCTGTAGCATGGCAGTGCTCAGACAGGATTTGGCGGACGGCCAATTGGTTTGCGGCTCATTGTTAGGGTGGCGAACTCTGGCTGGGTGTTAGCCTGGAGGTTTTATCACATGACCTCCTCCCTCCAACCGCTGACCCCCCCACACTCCCCCCATTGGTCGCCCAACGTGTCTATCCTCACGACACATTGCCTACCCATGCCGATTGGAAAGCGAATTACCCGACTGGATGGGTCTTAACTCTCAGTCAAACAGCTTTTTTTTTTCCCAGCTCCAACATTTTTAGAACTGATAAAAGCGTTGAAAGAAAATGTTACTTTTTTTTTAATGCCCCAGTGGTGTTTCTCCCGGGTTGCTCCCAGCAGTGTCCCGGAGATTAACCTTCAATTCCTGGAGACTCCAGGCCAATCCTGGAGGGTTGGCAATGGTAACCCTACTCGTGGCCACAGTCGCACATCACTGAGTTACTGTCATTGTAACCTCATCCCCGCATCATCACTCTTTGCAGGACCAGTACCAGTGCGGAAGTGAGCAAGACATTGCCAGATTGGCCGCGGTCCAGAGGGTTAATTTTAAATGGGTTACTGACTATGTTAAATGGCACGCATAGAAATTTTACCTGCGTAGGTTACAAGGGAACGGAGGGAACCCCAGCAGCCCGCTCAAAAGTGAAATTTCTGCTGACAAAAACCGAGATATGCAATTGGAGATTGTATCAGTATGCCTTTTCTAATTCAACCAATAAAGAGGCACTGGGTTGCCCCAGTGGCATCAACTAAAAAGTTTAAAAGTGCCCCCCCCCTTTTTAAAGGGGCACAACTAATAACAGAATTTAAGCAAAAGGAAATTTATCAAACTAAATGACAAGGTCATTCTGGACATCCACTATCCACTCCAGACCCCACGGTACCCACCGGTCGCGGGAGGCCTCAAACGTTCCGACAGGCACCGCACGCTCCTTCTCCAGGGCCACCGGGCGTGGTCAAGACCACAGAAGAGAGGCAGTCAGCCAGAGAGACCACCCCCTCTCCTGGGTCGCATCCAGCCTGGACCTGGAGATGGCCACCTTGGCCAGGCTCAGGAGCAGACCCACGAGGAGGTCCTCCGACTTGCCAGACCCCCTCCGCACTGGGTGGCCAAAGATCAGGAGTGTGGGACTGAAGCTGAGCCAGTCGTTGAGGAGCAGCCCCTTCAAATAGTGAAATAATAATCATTGTGTGACTCAGAGGCTCCCGATCTTCAGTCAGCTTTTTCTTTAAGTAGAAACCTAAGGGTAACTCGACTGATTGCATCCTTCCAACAGGGAGCCCCACCCACGACCTCTACCACCTAGAAGAACAAGGGCAA
This sequence comes from Squalus acanthias, assembly GCA_030390025.1. Lineage (NCBI taxonomy): Eukaryota > Metazoa > Chordata > Chondrichthyes > Squaliformes > Squalidae > Squalus > Squalus acanthias. The sequence continues at coordinate 53,090 of JASTWF010000832.1, forward strand.
TCGTCGCTGGGGCAAAATCCTGGAACTCCCTCCCTAACAGCACTGTGGGAGTACCATCACCACACGGACTGCAGCGGTTCAAGAAGGCGGCTCACCACCACCTTCTCAAGGGCAACTAGGAATGGGCAATAAATGCTGGCCTTGCCAGCGACGCCCACATCCCATGAACAAATATTATAAAAAGGGAGCATGGCTGAGAGAATCAGCACCGCAGTGTCGAGGCTTCGGGGTAGAAATCAGAATGCGTGGCGCCCATTTTTCGGGCGTAGAACGGGCGCACAGCATACCAATGTACCGTGGGGCGGCCTGCACCCGATCCGCGCAGACGTCGGTCCCACTACTAAATTTGCAGGGACCATTTTTTAGGCGCCCAGTTGACACAAAAAAAACGGGCGGTAGGCAGATAATAATTGTACAAAAAATATAAATCGTTTTTTAGTGATGTTGGCTGAGGGATAAATATTGGCTGCGACACCAGGGAGAACTCCCCTGCTCTTCTTCAAAATAGTGCCATGGGATGCTTTACAGCCACCTGAGAGGGCAGACGGGGCCTCGGTTTAACGTCTCATCCGAAAGATGAAAACATCTCCAACAGTGCAGCACTCCCTCAGCACTGCACTGGGAGTGTTGGCCTAGATTTTATGTTCAAGTCTCATGGAGCGAGAACTTGAAACCCACAACCTTCTGACTCAGAGGCGGGTGTGCTACCCACTGAGCCACAGCTGACACCAATGGGAGTGCACTCTCTGCCTATTGGTACTGGACTTGGAACAGCCTAACCTGCGCTCCTTAGAGAGACTGCTGGAGGTCACTCTGCAAAAGGCACGAGGAAGTTTGCTGGAAGATTTCTGTGGGGCCTGGTAGGAGCTCAGCCCCCCCAGGATTTCCTCCCCCCACCACCTTTAAGCGCACTCCTCCAGCCCAATCCCCGGGGCAGCCGATGGATTCCCCCCCCCCACTCCTCTCCGATCAGCGAGCTGTCTGTCTTAGTTCGTTGAGTGTGGCAGCTCCCTGATATTGTGTAGTTGAGGCCCAACCGTGAAGGCCCAGGCCTCCCTTTGGTGCCATCGGACGGGATTAGCAGGCGCCATTGGGCGGGCGTAGCCAACCCAAAATCGTCCACTGTGAGATTTCACCGTCCTTCCACATTCCCCCCGCCCCATCTCTTGGTGCCACCCTCTGCTGCTCTTCTTAAATGTTTTCGGAAAGGCTGAAACATACCAGGGGAGAACTTTGAGCATCCGGCGGGGAGTCTCGCCCCTGGGAAACGCACATCGAAAAATCAGACATGCCCTGCAGAAAGTCGAAAAATCATCCTATTTATATCAACCATGTTAGCTTCATCCACTGGTTCTGCTCCACCCCTTGGGAAATTCCAGCAAATTTATTAAGCGTGACTCACTTTTCATCTCCCTCAGGTTTATCTGGATTTATTGCCTGTGCTCTCACTATGAGTGCTTCCTTTATTACAGAGCCCAATATTTCTTTTTTTCCCCATTTTAGATGTAATCTAGTAAACCTAGAATTTCCAGGAAGGTAATTCCAGACCGTTATTAAAGACTGGAATAATAGTCGCCGTTTCCCAGTTCCTGTACGAACTGTTCTCAGCTCATTATTGCCTAGAATGACATTACAATATCCTTGTATGAGACGCCATTACTCAGCCTTGAAGGTTGGTTGTTCTCTGTTCGCTGCCGACACAACTGTTGTATTGTGCATTTGAGAGTGGCCAGGATAAATGTCCCTGTCATTTTCCTTCTCTCCCTATGGAATAGCATCCGGTGCCTCCTTCTAACTGCACGACCAAGACTGGCAACTCGCTCTATCTGTAAACGAGACTGTATCCCGCAGCAAGGTTACCGCAGCCTGAGCAGGGCCAGCCATGTCCCATCGCGACAGTCGTGTACTCCAGGTTGAACCAGCAGGTGAATCCGAGGAGCTTGTACTTTCCATAAGTCGAATGTGAGTTTAACCTCTCTTATTGAAGTCCAAAACCCATGCGAAAACTCACCCAATAGCAGCCTGGTCTGGAACCAGTTTTAGGCCCGATTTTAACCGAACGAGCCTGGTGGGAACGGGGGGGGGGGGGGGAGGGGGTGGGGGGGGAGGTTCAGACGCCCCTTTTGTCTTCAATGGAGAGTAAAATCAGGCAACAGGGAAAACAAGAGTCCGGAACTCACGGCTCCACACCCGGTGTTCCCGCCTGGCGGGTTAGCATAAATATATATATCAAAAGGCATGCACTTCCTGTGAGTGCCACACCTACTTCCTGTTATCATTTCCATTCACTCCTATTGCCATTATGCTTTTCAACTCACACTATTTCTGTCACATCATAAAACTTACTATTATACTAAGCTCCCAATAACAAAATAATAATAAAAGCGCCCTGGAAGCCCAAGAAGCTCTTGACCATTACAGCTGACCTCAGGTCCAAGAATATAGGTATCTAATATATTATATAGTAATTGCAACTAATATATTATACAATAATTACAATTCATATCAGGTACTAAAATATAGGTATCTAATATATTATGTAATAATTACAGCTAATATCTTGGGCGTGGTTGGTCATGGAACCACATGTGAGGTCTCTCTGAAGGAAATTGCCAATTTTAGTCCTCCCACAGAATCTGGGTGATGGCTGCCCAGACTCATTTCATAAAGGACCCTTGCAAGACCAAACCTGGGCCAAATATGAACCCAGGCCTAGAGGTGAAAGGTCAGTGTCGAAGCCACTGTGCCACTCATTCCTCCCGATCCTTCCTCTATTTTGGATTACTTCCTGTGAGCAGAGGTCCACCTCACAATCATTAGGCCCCGTTTGCACAGTCTGTAACTCTCCTGCTGTCTTTGCCTTACGTTTGAATGACACAGTGCCCACTTCACCCTTACAGTGCCTTGTGCGATATTATCACATGTTTCCATTGACCTACATGCTGTTTGTGATTGGCTGGTGTTGTGCTGCATTGCCTTCAATCAATTTGCTTCTTTGACAGCACCTCCCAGACATGAGACAGCTCACCACCACCTACTCAAGGACAATGAGGGATGGGCAATAAATGCCGGCCTTGCTCGCGACATCCATATCCCATAGGAACATAAGAACAAGAGGAGGCCATTTAGCCCCTCGAGCCTGTTCAGCCATTGAATTATCACTGTGAAGTGTCAGCTGTGGCTCAGTGGGAAGCACTCTCGCCTCTGAGTCAGAAGGTCGTGGGTTCAAGTCCCACCCCAGAGACTTGAGCACATAATCTAGGCTGACACTCCAGTGCAGTGCTGAGGGAGTGCTGCACTGTCAGAGGTGCCATCTTTTGGATGAGACGTTAAAACGAGGCCCCGTCTGCCCTCTCAATTGGACGTAAAAGATCCCATGACAGTATTTTGAGGAAGAGCAGGGGAGTTATCCCCGGTGTCCTGGCCAATATTTATCCCTCAATCAACATAACAAACACAGATTATCTGGTCATTATCACATTGCTGTTTGTGGGAGCTTGCTGTGCGCAAATTGTCTGCCGCGTTTCCCACATTACAACAGTGACTACACTCCAAAAAGTACTTCATTGGCTGTAAAGCGCTTTGAGATGTCCAGTGGTCGTGAAAGGAGCTATAGAAATGCAAGTCTTTCTATCTTCTTCTGTCTTTGAATTAGATCCTGGCTGATCTGTATCTTAACCAATGTTGCAGCTAATTTTTTTTGGGTGCGCGGCCCCTTTAACGGGCTGCGCGCGTGGCCCATTCAAATTTCCGCACATGCGCGGTTTTTCCATTTAAAAGCCACTGAGCGGCCTGTACGGGACCTCCAGAACATTGATCTTAACTATATCAACCCGCCTTGGATCCGGAACCCTTAATACTCTTGCCTGACAAAAATCTATCAATCTCAGTTTTGAAATTTTCAATTGACCGAGCTTCCCTGTACCTCCCTATGTCATTGGTCCTGACATGGACTGTGATAACTGGATCTTCCAAGTTCCTCTCAAGTTGCTCCGAGATATCCTTTCCCCTTGCACCAGGCAGGCAGCACGCCCTCCTGGACTCTTGGTTGTGAGTGGAGAGGATGCTACCTATCCCCCTAATTATCGAGTCCTGGAGAATGAATTTAAAAAAACATACTACATCAGAGTGCAAAGCCAAACTTTATAATAACCACTGCATGCGCCAAATTAACAACAACAGGAACAAATACATAATCGTCCCTCACTGTCGTGTGAATGATACTGAAAGAATTTGCACCTATATAGAACCTCATCGCGTTTCTCAGAAACAGAGTGCCTTGCATACAACGAGTTACTTCAAAGTGCAGTGACTACTGTTATGTAGGTAGGCAAATGCGGCGGCCATTTTGCACACAGAAGGATCCCACCAGTGTCGATGTGTGAACTCACTGGTTTTTTTACTATTACTGTTCTTTAAAAGCAGATATCAGGACCATGCCTTTCAGAAGGACAACAACTATGTTATTTTTAAATGACCTGCTCCCCAAAGAAGTGTTTGGACCCACCAGAGAAAAAACTGCTCTCTTACACGTCAACACATTTGTTCGGGTAAATAATCTCAGGCTGTGAATGGGCCTCCCTTAGGAAGAGTGGCTGAGGCACAGATATAGAATTATCAGAGGCCCCTGACGTGATTCCAGTTGATTATTTCTCTACCCTTCCGGTAAGTAAATAACAGAACAATAATCCTACACCGCAAGGCACAGCTGGTGCGGAGAAAATCGTGGAGATTAAAAACATTTTAAAACTCACAGGCCTTGTTGAGCTGGTGGATCTTCACTGAATTTCATCAAGTGGGAGCGAGACCTGTTTCTGGGTGGGGTGGAGAGCACCTCGGACAAGCGGCAGGTGCTGTATAACATTACTCAGGGCCAGAGTGATCTCCTGGACTCGTTCCGATCACCTAAGGGGGTCGGAGAAAAATTTCACCAGATTTCCCCCCCCCCCTAATTGGCCTGGGTTTTTATCTGGATTTTCACCTCTCCCAGGTGATCACATGGTTTCGGGTGGGGTGGAGAGTGTATATATTGGGATCCAAATGTCATCACAATTGTGTGGATGAACCAGGGGGTCTTTTCCTGTCCGTTGACGTTCGTATGTTAGCTATATTTTTGTCCCTTCCTGAAGATGGTGACTCGTGGTGTGGTGCGATCGCCCGGGTACCAGGAGCGCTCCATAACCTCACCAAAACTGGTCTTTTTCCCCTGCGGACTGAGACAGTATCCGGGACTTCTCTCCCACCTCCCTCCATGGCCCGAGCCACCGGGTTTGGAGCGGTAGGGGTTGTTTTTTTTTACCCACCTGACTGTCCTACCGCTGAGCCCTTGGTGAACTTTCCGAAGTGAGGTTAATCTCTGTGTTTTCAGGAAGCTCCCGCTGGGAATCCTGCCGGTGTCTAGGAGCTTACCGCATGGGGGGATGAGGTGGGGGGGCACATAAGAACATAAGAACATAAGACGTAGGAGCAGGAGTAGGTCATTTGGCCCCTCGAGCCTGCTCCGCCATTCAATAAGATCATGGCTGATCTGATCTTGGCCTCAACTCCACTTCCCTGCCCGCTCCCCATAACCCTTGACTCCCTGATCGTTCAAAAATCTGTGTATCTCCACCTTAAATATATTCAATGACCACAGCTGTCTGGGGAAGAGAATTCCACAGATACACGACCCTCTGAGAGAGGAAATTCCTCCTCATTTCCGATTTGAAAGGGTGCCCCCTTATTCTGAAACTATGCCCCCTAGTTCTAGATTCCCCCACGAGGGGAAACATCCTCTCTGCATCTACCCTGTCGAGCCCCTTCAGAATCTTATATGTTTCAATAAGATCCCCTCTCATTCTTCTAAACTCCAATGAGTATAGGCCCAACCTGCTCAACCTTTCTTCATAAGACAACCCCTTCATCTCCGGAATCAAGCGATTCCGAGCACAGGGGAGGGAGCCAGGTGGATAGGTGGGGAATGGCACTGGCTGCAGGAATCCAGTGTTTGCAGCGTCTTAAAGGGCTGAGGCAGCATCGCTAAGAAACAATAACTTGTAACCTCAGATGAGGAATCAGTAAGGAAGCATTGGCAAGATGTTCATCAACAGTCCCTGGATTCATTGATCAAAGAAAGGATTGCATTTATATAACGCTTTTCATGACCTCAGGACATCTCAAAGCGCATTTTGAAGTGTAGTCACTGTTGTAATGTAGGAAACACGGCCGCCAATGGGGAAAGAGCAGGGGGAGTGGGACTAATTGGATATCTCTTTCAAAGAGCCGGCACAGGCACGATGGGCCGAATCACCTCCTTCAGTGCTGTAAGATTCTGTGATTCTATGGTGCTCTCACAATGGTGTTAGAAACATAGAAACATAGAAAAATAGGAGCAGGAGTAGGCCATTTGGCCCTTCGAGCCTGCTCCGCCATTCAATATGATCATGGCTGATCCTCTATCTCAATACCATATTCCCGCTCTCTCCCCATACCCCTTGATGCCTTTTGTGTCTAGAAATCTATCTATCTCCTTCTTAAATATATTCAGTGACTTGGCCCCCACAGCCTTCTGTGGTAGAGAATTCCACAGGTTCACCACCCTCTGAGTGAAGAAATTTCTCCTCATCTCAGTCCTAAATGTCCTACCCCGTATCCTGAGACTGTGACCCCTCGTTGTAGACCCTTAGATAGGGAGTTCCCGGATATTGACCCAGCGATGATAAAGGAAGGGCGATGTATGTCCAAGTCGGGATGGTGTGTGACTTGGAGGGGAGCTTGTAGACAAGAGAGCTCCCACGACATTGGGGCTCTTGTCCTTCTTGGTGGTCAAGGTCAAAGGGGAGCCCCACGGGATGTAATTTGCACAAAGGGTTAACAATTGTGATATCATTAATACAGGCTTATCGGGGTAATAACGTGCAGTTAGCTCCAGCAGATGCTGTGTGCAATATAAAAGTAACAAGACTAGATTAGATTAGATTAAAAGAAAGGCAGAAAACAGGCCTGTATTTATAGGCCTGCCTTTGACAATAACCATTCTAATTTTGTATTAGTTGTGAGCCTCAGGCCAAGTGCTGAAGGCCTCATTGCCTTAAAGGAGCATTTCCAGTCGGGAATTTCTGCCAGCTGGGGAAAAAAAGGTGTAAGTCCAAAAATGTGCGGGTTAGGTTGATTTGGCTATGATAAATTGACCCTTAGTGTTAGGGGGGGATTAAAATATGTGGGGTTATGGGGATAGGATGGGATATGTTAGGGGGAATTAAATACGTGGGGTTATGGGGGTAGGGTGGGATATGTGTACTGTGGGGATTAAAGCAGGGACAGGGTACTGGATTTGGATGATCAGCCATGATCGTATTGAATGGTGGAGCAGGCTCGACGGGCCGAATGGCCTACTCCTGCTCCTAGATTCTATGTTTCTATGTTTCTATGTTTCCCCCCACTCGACCTTTTTGTTTGGAAAAATCAAGAGGCAATCGTCTTCTGCCAAGATGTTCGCTCCACAGGAGCCAAGGGCTGTCCAATCAGTAGAGCGTCCAGACTGAGGAAAGCTTTGTGAGGGCGAAGTCTCAGCCAAGTACCGAAGGTGCAAAAATGCAGACAAAGTTAGGCTGGAATTCAAGCCCACAGAAGCTTTGGATTTCCGCAAACTGTTCTCTTTTTTTTTCCTTCTGTTCGAGAAAAGTAAACTAAGTAATTCAGGAATTTTCCAAGCTCCTTGTCCTGTTGAGCCACTAATGTTCGTACGAGGGAGTGCGTATGGGCGATCTAGGAACATAAGAACAGGAGGAGGCCATTCTGCCCCTCGAGCCTGTTCCGCCATTCCGTTAGATCATGACTGATCTGTATTTTAATTCCATCCTCCCGCCTTGGTTCCGTAACCTTTAATATCCTCGCCTAAAAGAAATCTATCGATCTCAGTTTTGGAATTAGCTCCTCATATAACGGCCTAGCTCTAATTTTTAAGGTTATGTCCCCTTGTTCTGGACTCTTAAATACATAAGAACATAAGAAATAGGAGCAGGAATAGGCCACTTGGCCCCTCGAGCCTGTTCCGCCATTCAATAAGATCATGGCTGATCTTGGGCTCAAAGCCACTTCCCCGCCCGCTCCCCATAACCCTTCACTCCCTTATCTTGCAAAAATCTGTCTGTCTCCACTTTAAATGTATTTAATGACCCAGCCTCCACAGCTCTCTGGGGCAGAGAATTCCACAGATTTACGACCCTCTGAGAGAAGAAATTCCTCCTCATCTCAGTTCTAAAAGGGCGACCCTTTATTCTGAAACTGTGCCCCCGAGTTCTAGATTCCCCCACGAGGGGAAACATCCTCTCTGCATCTACCTTGTCGAGCCCCCTCAGTATCTTATATGTTTCAATAAGATCACCTCTCATTCTTCTAAATTCCAATGAGTATAGGCCCAACCTGCTCAACCTTTCTTCATAAGTCAACCCCCTCATCTCAGGAATTAACCAAGTGAATCGTCTCTGAACTGCCTCCAATGCAAGTATATTCTTCCTTAAATAAGGAGACCAAAACAGTACGCAGTACTCAAGGTGTGGTCTCACCAATACCCTGTACAGTTGTAGCAGGACTTCCCTGCTTTTATACTCGAACCCCCTTGCAATAAAGGCCAACATTCCATTTGCCTTTTTGATTACTTGCTGTACCTGCATGCTAACTTTTGGTGTTTCATGCACAAGGACCCCCAGGTCCCTCTGAACTGTAGCATTTTGTAATCTCTCTCCATTTAAATAATAATTTGCTTTTTTATTTTTCCTGCCAAAGTGGATAACCTCACACTTTCCCACATTATACTCCATCTGCCAAATGTTTGCCCACTCACTTAGCCTGTCTATATCCCTTTGCAGATTCTTTGAGTCCTCTGCACAACTTGCTTTCCCACCCATCTTTGTATCAACCGCAAACTTGGCTACATTACACTCGGTCCCTTCATCCAAGTTATTAATGTAGATTGTAAATAGTTGAGGCCCCAGCACTGATCCCTGTGGCACCCCACTAGTTACCGTTTGCCAACTGGAAAATGACCCATTTATCCCGACTCTCTGCTTTCTGTTAGTTAGCCAATTCTCTATCCATGCTAATATATTACCCCCAACTCCGTGAGCTCTTATCTTATGCAGTAACCTTTTATGTGGCACCTTATCGAATGCCTTCTGGAAATCCAAATACACCACATCCACTGGCTCACCCTTATCCACCCTGCTCGTTACATCCTCAAAGAACTCCAGCAAATTTGTTAAACATAATTTCCCTTTCATAAAACCATGCTGACTCTGCTTGACTGCATTATGATTTTCCAATTGCCCTGCTACTGCTTCCTTAATGAAGGACTCCAGCATTTTCCCAACGACAGATGTTAGGCTAATTGGTCTATAGTTTCCTGCTTTCTGTCTCCCTCCTTTCTTAAATAGGGATGTTACATTTGCAGTTTTCCAATCCGTTGGGACCTCTCCAGAGTCCAGGGAATTTTGGTATATTGCAACCAATGCATCCACTATCTCTGCAGCCACTTCTTTTAAGACCCTGGGATGCAGGCCATCTGGTCCAGGGGACTTGTCGTCTTTTAGTCTCATTATTTTACCAAGTACTTTTTCCTTAGTGATAGTGATTGTCTTTAGTTCCCCCCTCTCTGTAGCCCCTTGATTATCCATTATTGGGATGTTGTTAGTGTCTTCTACAGTGAAGACAGATACAAAATATTTGTTCAGAGTCTCTGCCATTTCCCCGTTCCCCATTATTAATTCCCCAGTCTCATCCTCTAAGGGACCAATGTTTACTTTAGCTACTCTCTTCCTTTTTATATACCTGTAGAAGCTCTTACTTTCTGTTTTAATATTTCTTGCCAGTTTACTCTCATAATTCATCTTTTCTCTCTTTATTATTTTTTTAGTCATCCTTTGCTGGTTTTTAAAAATTTCCCAATCCTCTGGCCTCCCACCAATCTTGGCAACATTGTATGCCTTCGCTTTCAATTTGATACCATCCTTTACTTCCTTAGTTAGCCACGGATAGTGCTCCTTTCTCTTGAAATCTTTCTCTTCCATCAGAGGAAATAGTTTCTCTCTATCTACCTGATCGAATCCTTTAATTATTTTAAACACCTCAATCAGTTCACCCCTTAATCTTCTATGCTCAAGGAAATACAAGCCTAGTCTATGCAACCGTCTTCATAACTTAATGCAAACTTTAAATCCATGCTCCTGGTAGTGTTGGCACTGGGCTAGCAACACTTACTACCATGACGAGAGGCAGGCTGTGAAGAGTAAGAGAAACACAGAGAGATAGACCACAGAGGGAGAAAGACTGAAAGAAGAGATGCAGAAAAGGAAGAGACAGCCAGAGAAAGAGGGTAGGAAAGAGAATTTAAAAAATTCATTTGCAGGATGAGGACATTGGCAAGGCCGACATTTATTGCCCATCCCTAGTTGCCCTTGAGAAGGTGGTGGTGAGCCGCCTTTTGGAACCGCTGCAGTCCGTGTGGTGAAGGTACTCCCACAGTGCTGTTAGGGAGGGAGTTCCAGGATTTGGACCCAGCGACGATGAAGGATCGGCGATATACTTCCAAGTCAGGATGGTGCGTGACTTGGAGGGGAACTTGTAGGTGAAAATAAATGGGACTTAGAGGTGATAGAATGTGTCAATGCCACTGGGCTGTCCCCTGCTGCCATGTAGGAGACAGGTCCTGTTATGCCTTTGGTGTGAATGGACGCCTCAGGCTTGCCAATGAAGATCTCAGACCTAGGCTTTGTCCAGTGCTCACAGCTCTGGTTACTGGTCCCGCTGCACACGTGACATTTGTTTTATTCATTCTCGGGATCTGGGAGTCGCTGGCATTTATTGCCCATCTCTAGTTGTCCTGAGCTGTGGTGGTGGGCCTTGTTGTTGAACCGCTGATAATGGTTTGATACATTGGCCCCGATATTTACAGGGGAGGCTTTCTTGAGGGGCCTGGGGGGTGGGGGGGTGAGCACTCCAGCTCCTGCTGTCAGAGGCACTTACCTTGTGGAGCCGACAGCTCCTGCCTCCCTTTCACTGCCGGCTTTCCCAACCCCGGGAAACCTGTGCGGCAGCAGCTAATTTTAAATTGGGCTCCCAACTGCCTGATTTAAATATGTTAATGAAACCCTCCACCGTAAAAATGGCAAAGGGCGCATGCAAGGCGGGTTTGCGTCACATTTTGTTCATTTGACATTTTACCCCCCGTCCCCTGCCCAACCCAACCCGCCCCACTGGGGGGTTAATCTCGAGCCCAATGAGTGGCTTGCTAGGCCACCCCTGAGGGCAGTTAAGTTGGTGTGGGACTGGAGTCACATATAGGCCAGACTGGGTAAGGACGGCAGGTCTCCGACCCTAAAGGACATCAGTGAACCAGTTGGGTTTATTACGACAAGCTGACATTTCCACGGTCACTTTTTACTGATACCAGCTTTTCATTTCCAGATTTTTAAAATTGAATTCAAATTCTCAAACTTGCTGTGGGTGGATTTAAACTCACTTTCCTCTGGAATTATTAGGCCAGGCCTCTGGATTGCTAGACTAGTAAAATAACCACTACGCGACCATACCCATTTTTGTGCACATGACATTTGCACTGTCGGTAGAGTTGTGCGTACTAGTCATAGAATCATAGAAGATAGGAGCAGGAGTAGGCCATTCGGCCCCTCGAGCCTGCTCCGCCATTCAATGAGATCATGGCTGATCATCCAAATTCAGTACCCTGTCCCTGCTTTCTCCCCATACACCTTGATCCCTTTAGCCTTAAGAAATATATCTAACTGCTTCTTGAATATATTTAATGAGTTGGCCTCAACTGCCTTCTGTGGTAGAGAATTCCACAGGTTCACCACTTTTTGGGTGAAGAAATTCCTCCTCATTTCAGTCCTAAATGGCTTACCCCTTATCCTTAGACTGTGACCCCTGCTTCTGGACTCCCCGGCCATCGGGAACATCCTTCCTGCATCAAGTCTGTCTAGTCCTGTTAGAATTTTATAAGTTTCAATGAGATCCCCTCTCATTCTTCTAAACTCCAGCGAGTATCAGCCCAATCGACCCAATCTCTCCTCATACGTCATTCCTGCCATCCCAGGTATCAGTCTGGTATCAGAGTTCGCCACGTTGGGGTGTTACACTGGCCGTGACCCTGGACGCTACTGGATAGCTGGACAGAAGTCCAGTGAATGCTGATTCACTGAATTCCTTCGAGAAGGAACTGGACCTGTTTCTGGCTGGGGTGGAGATCACCTTCCACAAGAGGTAGGTATCCTGTTCTATAAATCAGGGTCGATGTGATCTCCTTAACTAGGTTAGATCACCTAAAGGAGTCGAAGAGGAATTTCCCAGATATTTTCCCTGGGTTTTTAGCCCTTCCCAGGGGATCACATGGTTTTTGGGTGGGGTGGAGAGTGTATATTTTATTTTATTCGTTCATGGGATGTGGGCGTCGCTGGCAAGGCCAGCATTTATTGCCCTTTCCTAATTGCTATTGAGAAGGTGGTGGTGAGCCGCCGCCTTGAACCGCAGAGGGCAGTTAAGAGTCAACCACATTGCTGTGGGTCTGGAGTCACATATAGACCAGACCGGGTAAGGACGGCAGATTTCCTTCCCTAAAGGACATTAGTGAACCAGATGGGTTTTTACGACAATCCGGTAGTTTCATGGTTACCATTACTGATACTAGCTTTTTATTCCAGATTTATTTAATTAACTGAATTTAACTTCCCCAGCTGCCGTGGTGGGATTTGAACTCACGTCTCTGGATCATTAGTCCAGGCCTCTGGATTACCAGTGCAGTAATATATTGATGATGCACAAGGTATCACGATTGTGTGGGATAGACTGGATGGACCAGAGGGTCTTTTCCTGTCTGTCATTCTCGTATGTTTGTACAAAGTAGCTCGGCTTGCTACAGCTTGTAGGTTCGCCTGTCGCAAATATCGACCAACCCATCAGACATCTTGAACATTAATGACATGCAAACCCCGCCCCCTCCCGTGCGTAGGCCGTGAAACCGCGGTCCCCGCCGCTACCACGCGACATCAGCGTTCTTCACCGATTGGGCAACACAGTTGGCTCGAACTGAAATTAAATCGCTCTGATTCTTTGCTGAAACATCGTGCTCAACCCTGGCGGACTTGGTTGAGCGACTCAAAGTTTCACATCCACAGCTGCTCGGCAACCCCGTTGCCACAGCAACGCAGCTTAAACCACCACGAACTAAGAAAACCGTCTCTCTGTAAACTTAGCTCCTGAGAGCATCCAGTTCCACCACAGATTTCTGTTTAAAGGGGGGCCTAACCCACACGGACAAGCAGCGTAAAGTGAAATAAGAACAGGCAGTCAGGGGTAATGCGCCTTCTCATTTTTCTTTGGGTGCGCGGTCCCTTTAACGGGCTGCACGGCCCATTCAAATTTCCACACGTGCGCGGTTTTTTCCATTTAAAAGCTGGTGAGCGGCCTGCGCGGGACCTCAGACCGCCGCGCGGTCGTGCAGCTTAATGGGAACGTTGGTAAGGGGGGCGCGCGATACCTTTTTGTGAGTGGTTAGAGAACAGGCGGCGATTTAAAAAACGCTACTCGCACGTTACTCCGGCTCTTCAAGGGTTAAGATGCCCGCTCGGGGCCGAGTTGTAAGTGTGCATCGATGAGAAACCTTTCCACCAGCTCCAGCCCAGTCGTATCAGTGTTGTAAAAATCACCCACTGGCATGCACTGAATCCAGGCGCCTCTCATACCCAGCACAGCTGAGGCTCGGAGGCCTAGAAATTGGGTGACACCGTGCCCGTTTTGGAGGCAGAAGACGGCCGCCCAATATGGTGTGCACGTGCACTTTGCGCACCGGATGTGCGCCGCCCGCCATATTGGTAAAGGCAGAAAAAGAGAGGTCCAGGACCCACGTCTGAAACAGGTGTTAGGTCCTTTGCGTATGTAAATAGGAGGGCTTAATGCCTCTTTAAGGCCCCCTTTGCAAAATTGGTCAGCTGGAGGCCACCACCAAAAAGGTACGTTTGTTAAAAAATACTGAGCTGAACGTGGGGCCGGTTGGAGCAGGAGCCAGAGTACACCTCCCAGCTCCACTACAGAGCCAAAGACCATTCCCAGCTCCCGCTCTGCCCCCTTCCAGACCGCTCCCCCTCTGTGCGGGTAGGGAGTCACAACTGTATGGGACAGGCTCGATGGACCAAATCAGTGATCAGCCACATGTGTGTACTTCACGTGTCAGAGTGATGGTGAATAGAAGGTGTCTTGACTTACAGGCAAGTAAAGGAAATCCGTCTTATCCTGATTGGTTGTTGTACTTACTTAAAAAGCTGCACCAGGTAATGCAATATGGTGTGAGGAGGACCAGACAATAGAATCAGCTGTGGTAGCTTTTAATAAAGCTATCAAGTGACCTGCAAATGAGAAGCTATATTTTCATTAATACATTCATCATATATAACAGCCCGGCCTAACTTTGTCTTTCTTTTGAGGGGCACTGCAGGAGGTTCTTCAACGCACTAACCATCCTGTGGTCAGAACTTATGCAAATCAGTTCAATGAAGATGCTACATTTAAAGCAGTGGTTTTAAGAGCACAGAAGTGCCTCAGGGGTATCACCTGTTGACGGGGATACTGAAAATCTGGAAATAACTCAAGTGGCACCGTCTCATTTTGGTGAGTCAAGGCAGCCGAGAGAGCTATCAATAGCTGACCAACTGCCCCACCCCAAACATACATATTGTAATCCAATGACGTGGAAAAGCAAGTCGTTACACAGGCACTATACAGCCTTCCAGCCTTAACATTGTGGTTAACAACTTTAGATCTTAACCACCACTCCCATTCTCTCTCGGGCAGCAGACGTGGCGCTGGGGGATGGCTGCACCAGAGTCACTGGGAGGAGATGTGGGCTGGTGCTTGGGGTGGGGAACCCCATCGGTACACGGTCGACGGGTTGGTCCGTACCCCCGGGGTCCACCTGCCTTTCCTCTGCTACATTCCCGGGCCACGACAACCCTCTCTGCTTTTCCAGATTCTCCTTGCTTCTCTGCCCCTCTGCTATTCTGCTGTAACCATTTAGACCTCCTCTGGATCCGTCGTTTGTTTCTGTATGTCTCATTATCACCCCTTTTTGTCTTGCACCATCATCACTATTATCATCTAATCTCTCCTGCCCTCCACCCTATCAAACCCTTTGGTGCTTTTCCTGCCCCCCTTTTCCCTGGCTCTTTATTTGCTTAAATGCTGTTCATCGTTAACATCTTCCAGTTCTGACGAAAGGTCAACGACCTGAAACGTTGACTCTGTTTCTCTCTCCACAGATGCTGCCTGACCTGCTGAGTGTTTCCAGCATTTTCTGTTTCTGGTTTCATTTACGACTTAAGTGTCAGGGAAGCACAACAGTCCAAAAGGCATTCGATAAGGTGCCACATAAAAGGTTGTTATGCAGGATAAGGGCTCATGGGGTTGGGGGTAATATACTAGCATGGATAGAGGATTGGTTAACGGACAGAAAACAGAGAGTAGGGATAAACGGGTCATTTTCCGGTTGGCAGGCTGTAATTAGTGGGGTGCCGCAAGGATCAGTGCTTGGGCCTTAGCTATTTACAATCTATATTAATGACTTAGATGAAGGGATCGAGTGTAATGTATCCAAGTGTGCTGACGATACAAAGCTAGGTGGGAAAGTAAGATGCGAGGAGGACACAAAGAAGCTGCAAAGGGATAAAGATATGTTAAGTGAGTGGGCAATAAGGTGGTAGATGGAGTATAATGTGAGGTTATTCACTTTGGTAGGAAGAATAGAAAAACAGAATATTTTTTAAACGGTGAGAAACTATTAAATGTTGGTGTTCAGAGAGGTTTAGGTGTCCTCGTACAGGAAACACAGAGGGGGAGAAATTCATTATAGCCCAGGAATGGGCGGTAACTTTTGAAATGTTTGAGAATTAGCGCCAGTGCTAATGCTTCAGACTACACGCAAAATTCAGTCTCATTGCACAAAGGATTGGAGCGCTGGGTCAAGCGCTAATGGCCGAGCTCAGTGGCGTTACACTCGAAGCGCTGACCAATATCAGGTGCAGTCTAATCACGAGTCATCATTGCCACAGGCTCTTTCCAGTTCTTAAAGGGGAGATTCATTGATGCTGCAGAACCTCATTCTCATTATTGCTGGCTGTGTCGCTGTCTCAGCCAGCAGCAGCAGGTCAAGGAGAAGGAGCCAACGACTCAAGCAGCCATAATGATGGCAGATCCACGCCCCAGGGAGAGAGCCCGCAGATTCTGCGTTGGTGTTTGCTGTGGAGAGAGGGAGGGCGGTCCTCTACACGGCAAGTGGCAGGAGGCCCTCTCCGCAAGTCTTCCGCACCATGTGGAGAGAGGTAATCCAGCATGTCTCGGGCAGCACTGTGGCCCCCAGGACCCACACACAGTGCAGGAAGAAATTTAACGACCTCACTCGGGTGGTCAGGGTGAGTCAATGCTCCAACAAATGCTACATACCACCGTCTGAACCACAGTCTGCAGACATAGGCCAAAGCACCACACCCCCAGCACTCACCCACCAACAATTTCCACCTACCAACACTCACACCACATCTCACACCTTGCACACAATGACAGCTATTCAACTATGGCAGGCACATCACCCAAACACATTGCTCCACAGTCACTCACACACTTTCCTTTCTCTTGCAGGCCAAGGTGGCTCACAACAGGAGGGAGCAGGAGCACACAGGCGGGGGACAAGCTGACACCCAACCACTGTCTGCGCTGGAAAATAGAGTGCTGGAGATTATTGGGTGCCAGGTGGTGGGCGCCATGGCCACCGGCGACACTGACCCCCCTTGGGGACAACAACAGTATGTTCATCCTGACTCCTCCTTCTCACCTCCCACTTCCCCCTCACCCCACAAGCCTTTCGCAGTTTCCAGCTAATCATGCTGTATGCATGAATTTCTCCCTTCCTGCCCCCCTCCCCTCACCTTAACCTGAATCTTGTGCCTTGCTTTCAGATAATGAGCAAGCACCTGAGCAACCTGTCCCTGAGGACACTCTAGAGAGCGAGACGGAGAAGAGAAGAAGAAAACACAGCGTCACTGCATCTCTCACCCGCAGGCACCAGCTCAGATACTGGCAGTACGCATTCTTTAGAGGCTAGTATAGCAGCGGGATCTGCACAGGGTGAGGCACCGGGGACAAGCGGGCTGCAGCAAGGCCAGGGGGAAAGGGTACTTGGGAGTCAACTCCCCAGAGGGCGAGTTTGCTCGTGAGTTCTGCTGCACAGGACTCAGACGAGGACCTCGATGGTGAGGCCTTTAGAAGAAGGGTGATGGGCATGCACACCGAGATGATAGGTGCAATGGCAAGGGTGCCCGAGAGCCTGTCAGTAATGGTAAGGAGCGCGAGGAGTCTGCCTCCAACATTGCACAAAGCTCTGCGCACACCATGGAGCCCATCATTTCCAGTCTGCAAAGGATGGTAGACTCCCAGAGAGACCGTGGCGACCCAGACCTGATGCCGTGTGTGATGGGCGACCTGGCAGCTTCCATTGCAGCACAGGCAGAAGCGACGCAACGTCTTAGTGCTGTAATGCAGTCTATGGTTGGTGCCATTCAAACTCAGACTGCTCTCATGCAGTCTCAGCTTGATGCCACGCAAGCTCTGAGTGCTGCCATCGTGGCTGGGTCTACCACTGTCGACCGGGGATCTCACGGTGTCGCCGCAGGCCAGCAATCTGTGCTGCAACAGATTGCTAGGGATGCTGAGGTGCTGCCCCGGAGGAGTGGCAGTGGGTCAGTGGAGCAGGAATCTGCTGTCCTCTCTCAGGATGATAGCATTCCTGCTCCCACCACTGCAGTCTGCACTCCGCCATTGCCCTTGTCGCTGCCTGTCATCCAGCCAGCCCAGATTGCTTCCGCCCATGCTGAGGTGGTGCAGTCTACAGCCAGGCCTTCCAGGCCCAGAGCTGGTCAAGGGCGTCCTGCAAGGCCATCTGAAGTCTCCCGCACGGACACTCAGCAGCCTTCCACCAGCCCTGCCGCAGCTACTGGGGTAGCACTGCGTAGGAGCACCAGAGTAGGCAAAGGCACAGTAAAGAGAGGCACTAAGGGATTGCACAAGGGTGAATAGTTAATATTGTTGTTGTAAATATGTGTTCACTGATTATTGATAAATTTATTAATTCAGTTTGGATGATTTTGTGGTGTCTCTCATTTCAGCTTTGCGCTGTGATATGGCCTGCGACAGGGATGGAATGATGGGAATGTGGTGAGCAACGGGGATCTGGGGTTGAATTTATTGGAACCGCAGTCTGATGAGGCGGTTACGGACCGTCATTCCGGAAGGCCGTTTGAGTGGCTGCCTCCTCCCTCGCTCCTGTCCCTCCTCATCCTCCTCCTCATCTTCCTCTTCCTCCTCGTCCTCCTCCTCCTCCTCTCCCTCTTCCTCCTCCTGAGGTGGTCCCACAATCCCTGCTGACAAGGGGGGCCCTCATGATGGCCAAGTTGTGGAGCATGCAGCAGACCACGACAAAATGGGACACCCGCTCAGCCGAGTACTGGAGGGCTCCTCCCGACCGGTCAAGGCAGCAGAACCGTTGCTTGAGCTCCCTGATGGTCTGCTCGATGATGTTCCTGGTGGCGGCATGGCGACATTATATTAGTGCTGGGCAGGAGTGTTGAGGTTGCGGAGGGGAGTCATGAGCCAGGTGGAGAGCGGATAGCCCTTGTCTCCGAGCAGCCAGCCGTGAGCTTGATGCTCAATTTCTTGAGCTTAGAAATTGAGGGGGCATAGTCTCAGGATAAGGGGTCGGCCATTTAAGACCGAGATGAGGAGGAATTTCTTCACTCAGAGGGTTGTGAATCTTTGGAATTCTCTGCCCCAGAGGGCTGTGGATGCTCAGTCGTTGAGTATATTCAAGGCTGAGATAGATACATTTTTGGACTCTAGGGGAATCAAGGGATATGGAGCTTGGGCGAGAAAGTGGAATTGACATTGAAGATCAGCCATGATCTTATTGAATGGCGGAGCAGGCTCGAGGGGCCGAATGGCCTACTCCTGCTTATAATTCTTAAGTTCTTATGTCCTTTGCTGAGCTATGGTAAACACTCTGAATAGCGACACTGTGCAGTGACTTTCTGTTTCCTGGCCCAGGGGTGTGGTGGGGGGCAGGGGTTGCCCTCCGATGATGTCACTTCTGGGTCTGGGGCGGTTCTGATGACATCACACCCGGATCAGCCCCTCTGATGATGTCACTTCCTTCGCAACATTCAAACTTGTGGAGCTCAGTGCCTCGCTGCTGATTTTAAGGATTCTTGGAAAAAAACACATAGGTGGGGGAATTGTCCCCACCCCCACCCCCACCCCCTGAGCTGCTCCCACTCCCTTGTCGGTAACTTAGTCGGGAGCCGTACTTGTGGCTTAAACAAGATTGCTACTGCATCCCAGCAAAGCTACTGCAGCAGGTGCAGCCGTGAGGAGATTCCCGGCCGTCACTGCGCGAAGCTCACAGAGGTGAGTTGAACCGGCCGCCTTGGCGTCCTATTTGACCCCAAGCTGGGCGTCTGACCCCATATCCTCTCCATCACCAAGACCACCTATTTCCACCTCCCTACTAGCGCCTGTCTTCGCCCCTGCCTCAGCCCATCTGCCACTGAAACTCTCATCCATGCCTTTGTTACCTCATGACTCAACTAGTCCAATGTTCTGCTGGCCGGCCTTCCAGATTCCAGCCTCCATAACCCATAACCCATCTGCTGCCCATATCCTAACTCGCAAGTCCCTACATTGGCTCAATTTTAAAATTCTCATCCTTGTGTTCAAAGCCTTCCGTGGCCTCGCCTCTCCCTATCTCTGGAAAGCTCCTCCAGTCCTACGACCTTCCCAGAATTCTCTATTCCTCCAATTCTGGCCTCCTGTGCTTCCCTCACGCCCTTCGCTCCACCATGGGCGGCCGTGCCTTCAGCCGCCTCGGCCCTAAGCTCTGGAATTCCTTCCTAAACCTCTCCACCTCTCCTCCTTTAAGACCCTCCTTAAAACCTACCTCTATGACCAAGCTTTTGGTCACCTGTCCTGATATCTCTTTCTTTGGCTTGGTGTCAATTTTTGTCTGTTTGCACCCCTGCGAAGCACTATGGGACATTTTCCTATGATAAAGGCACTATATAAATGCAAGTTGTTGCTGTTGTCATACCAATTCTGTTTTTGGTAGAGCATTTCATGTCCTAATAACCCACTGTGTATAAAAAAAAATTCTTCTGACTTGGAGATGACCATAAATTTTCGCCCTCTAGTTACTAATTGACCAATGGAAATAGATTTTACGATTTACTTAATTGAAACTCCTCATACTTTTGAACATCTCTCTCAGATCTTCTCTTAATCTTCTTTGTTCTAATGTTCCAGCTTCTCTATAAATAAAGCCTCTCATCCCTGGAATCATCTCAGCGAATCTCTGCTGCACCCTCTCCATGGCCATGTTATTCTTCCCAAAGTAAGGTGTCCAGAACGGGACACAATGTTCCTCCTGTGACTCAATCAACAACATGTATAGGTTTGCTTTAGTGCTCTACAATACCTGGGATCCCACACACTTTGTTTTACAGCTTTATCAACTTGCCCTCTCTTTTTTAAGGATTTGCATGTCTGAATCCCTAGGTCTGTGTGCTCCTCTACTCCTTATATAGGTTTACATGTCCTCCCAAACTGTACGCTGAAGAGCTGGTTTCACGCTACTGTGCAAATGAAACCGCTGGCCTCCCAGGTGTGGCCAACAAAGCCTTCATGAACATGTTGATGATTCTGCTACACACAAGGGGCTGAGAATGTGATGACTGCACTGGGACTGCATTATTAGTCCCAGAGTGCAGCAAAATCATTAACGTGGCAATAAAGATCTTCCTATCCACAGCGCGCAAAGGAAAACTTCCCCAAACCATGTTTAATTACTTAGTGTATAACTGCCTCAGCAAACACCATGACACGTCGCACAATACACAATCCAATAATATACATCCAAGCCTTTTAAAGTATGTATATGTGTGTGTGTATATATATATATATCTGCACATATTATATATAATATATGTATATATTTATATGTGTGTGTGTGTGCGGAACTAGGGCGAATGGATGGAGTTAAGATACAGATCAGCCACAATCTCATTGAATGGCGGAGCAGGCTCGAGGGGCTGAACAGCCTCCTCCTGTTCCCACGTTTCTACATAAACACACACCCATATATACATACGTATGATTTTGCTACACTCTGGGACTAATATAGTATATATAATATAATTCTGTGTTTATATATATGTGTGTGCATGTATACATGATACTATTTTAAGTATTTACCCGGCACTGCTTTGTTCCCCAATGGGAAAGCATTTAGAATGAAGGTTTTCTGCTGCACTGTGAAGTGCTGAATTTGGTGGCGGTGTAGAATGTGTGGAACAGTCTGGAGTCAGGCAAGGCTGTCCCCCAGTCCCCCAGTGCCCCAGTGCCCCGCACCTCTAACTTTGCAGCAGTTTTTAGAACAGCGCTCCTTCAGCTGCTGAAAGCAAGAAAGAATGCAATGTAGGGGCTTCAAATTTTTTTAATTTCAAAAATATACTTTATTCATAAAATTTGTCAAAATACATTTCAATACTTGTCAAATTACAATACAATACAATCCACAAATATTACATACAGCACACTACAGATGAATGCAGTACATGGTACTCTATTTACAGAAACAGATTACAGGTACATTTTCTTTAAAACATTTTCTGTGTCATACGGCCCGAGGGGGGTTTTTATACGGATTTCAGCCCCTCGGTGTACACTGGCGGGAGGGCCTTAAACTGTGGCCCTTCCCCATCGTACCTTGGCGGCGGCGGCACCAGCCTTTAGTGCGTCCCTCAGCACCTACTCCTGGACCTTGGAATGTGCCAGTCTGCAACACTCGGTCGTGGACAACTCCTTGCTCTGGAAGACCAGCAAGTTTCGGGCAGACCAAAGGGCGTCTTTCACCGAGTTGATGATCTTCCAGCAGCAGTTGATGTTTGTCTCGGTGTGCGTCCCTGGGAACAGTCCGTAGAGCACAGAGTCCTGTGTTACCGAGCTGCTCGGGATGAACCTCGACAAAGACCACTGCATCTCTTTCCAGACCTTCTTTGCAAAGGCACATTCCAGAAGGAGATGGACGACGGTCTCATCCCAAGCGCAGCCGCCTCGAGGACAGCGTGCGGTGGAGCAGAGACGCCGGGAGTGCATGAAGGATCTGACGGGGAGGGCCCTTCTCACCACCAGCCAAGCTACGTCTTGGTGCTGGTTTGTGAGCTCTGGCGATGAGGCATTCTGCCAAATGACTTCGACAGTCTGCTCGGGGAACCATCCGACAGGATCCACCATCTCCTTTTTCCGTAGGGTCTCGAGGACGTTACGTGCTGACCACTGCTTTATGGCCTTGTGGTCAAAGGTGTTTCCCTGTACGAACTTTTCCACGGAGGACAGGTGGTCCGGCACGGTCCAACTGGATGGAGCATTCCGCAGCAGCGTGGCCAGGCCCATCCTTCGCAACACCGGGGACAGGTAGAACCTCAGCGCGTAGTGACACTTGGTGTTTGCGGTCCGAGGGTCTATGCACAGCTTGATGCAGCCGCATACAAAGGTGGCCATCAGGATGAGGGCGACGTTGGGTGACATGAATCTTGTCATTCATGTGGAAATGACTTATGAAGTAATACTGGGCGGCCTGCTGGTGGCGCTGTCCAGGGAGAGTATAAATACTCGGGCATGGGCCCAGCTTGCTCAGGACATTCCTTAACAGGAACTAGTGAAGGACACAACTATATCTCCATGTTGTAAAACAGTTGATTAAAGCTTTGTTTAACGCTTAGACCAAGTGCCTAGTAGTTTTCTTACGTCATTGGGTACGTTCTTTCCCCCTTGCTCTGGAGATTTGTACATCGTGTCCCTCCGGACACGGTCCATTTTGGATCTCCAGATAAAGTGGAAGACGGCTCGGGTGACTGCGGTGGCACAGGGTCGGGGTATGGGCCACACCTGCGCCACGTACAGCAACACTGACAGCACCTCGCACCTGATGACCAGGTTCCTGCCCGCAATCGACAGGGAGCGCTGCTCCCACATTCCCAGTTTCTGTCATACCTTGGCGATACGCTCCTCCCAGTTTTTGGTGCACGCCCCGGCCGCTCCGAACCATATTCCCAGCACCTTCAGGTAATCTGACCTGACGGTGAAGGGGACAAAGGATCGGTTGGCCCAGTTCCCAAAGAACATGGCCTCGCTTTTGCTGCGATTAACTTTCGCTCCCGAGGCCAGTTCAAACTGGTCGCAGATGCTCAGCAATCTGCGGACCGACAGCGGATCCGAGCAAAAGACGGCGACGTCGTCCATGTACAGGGAGGCCTTAACCTGAGTGCCTCCGCTGCCTGGGATCGTCACCCCTCTTATGCCCGTATCCCTCCTGATGGACTCGGCAAAAGCTTCGATACAACACACGAACAAGACAGAGGAGAGAGGACAGCCCTGCCTGACTGCAGATTTGATCGGAAAGCTTTCTGATTCCCACCCGATGATTAGAACTGCGCTGCTGATGTCTGTGTAGAGCAGTTGGATCCAATTGCAGATTCCCTTCCCAAAGCCCATTTTGGAGAGCACGTCCATCATGTCCGTGTGCGATATTCTGTCGAAAGCCTTCTCCTGGTCCAAGCTGATTAAGCAGGTGTCCACCCTCCTGTCCCGCACGTAGGCGATCGTATCCCTGAGCAGCGCGAGGCTATCAGAGATCTTCCTGCCGGGTACGGCGCAGGTCTGATCCAGGTGGATCACCAGCTCCAGAGCAGACTTAACCCTGTTGGCGATGACCTTGGACAGAATCTTGTAATCCACATTAAGCAGCGAAATGGGCCGCCAGTTTCTAATTTCTTCCCTCTCCCCCTTCTGCTTGTAGATGAGGGTAATGATGCCTTTCCTCATCGATTCTGACATGCTGCCGGCCAGAAGCATCCCCCCGTACACTTCCAGCAGGTCTGGGCCCATCCAGTCCCACAGAGCCCAATACAACTCGACCGGTAAGCCGTCGCTTCCGGGAGGTTTACTCGTCTCGAAGGACCGGACGGCCTTTGTCAGCTCGTCCAGAGTTAGCAGGTGATCCAGACTCTCCCGCTTGCTGTCGTCTAGCACCTCCGAGATAGACGACAGGAAAGACTGGGAGGCCGCGCTGTCTGTGGGCTTTGCATCGTACAGCCCGGCGTAAAAGGATTTGCTGATCCTTCGTATGTCAGGCTGCGAGGACGTCACAGAACCGTCTTCTTCCTTCAGGTTGTCGATCACAGAGTTCCCTCTGTGTACCTTTTGGAAGAAGAAACGCGAGCACGTCTCGTCCTGCTCCACGGAGCGGACTCTGGAGCGGAAGATGATCTTGGAGGACTCAGAGGCGTAGAGCGAGGCTTGCTGGCCCTTCACCTCCCGGAGTTCCTCCCCGACATCGACCCCCATCGACTGCAGCAGGAGCAGATTCTGCAGCTTTTCTGGAGTCGGGACATTTCCCTCTGACTCTCTCTCGCCTTATGAACACCTTTGAGGATGAAGAACCTCTTGATGTTCGTCTTGATCGTTTCCCACCAGTGCGCCGGGGAATCAAAGAGGGGTTTCACGATTCTCCAACCTTTGTAATCACTTTTGAGTTCCTCAATGTTTTCTGGGGTCAACAGTTTCACGTTCAGCTTCCATATCCCTCTGCCAACTTTCTGCTCTTCCTGTGGGTGACAGTCGGCCAGTAAGAGGCAGTGGTCAGAGAAGAACACCGGCGTGACGTCGGTGGATCTGACCGCGAGTGTTTGGGACACAAACAGGAAGTCTATCCTGGAACGGACGGACCCGTCTGGTCTCGACCAGGTGTATCTACGCGGCGCTCCGTCTGCAGGGTTGCTGAAGACGTCGCGCAGCTTGGCGTCTTTTACCGCTTCCATCAGGAGTCTGGACGTGGCGTCCAGTTTGCTGTCGGCTCTGCCGGATTGTCCAGCCGCATCGATGATGCCGTTGAAGTCACCGCCCAGAATAACCGGCCTGGATGTCGCCAGCGGCAGCGGCAGCTGCTGGAAAACGGCCAGCCGCTCGTTCTCGAGAGCCGGGGCGTACACGTTGATCAGTTTGAGCGGGGCGTTCTTGTACAACACGTCTGCTCCGAGGAGGCGGCCGCCCACCCACCACCTCCTTAACTTCGGTGATGGTGAAGTTGCCTCCCCGCAGCAGAATACCCAGGCAGGAGGCACGGCAATCGTTGCCTCCTGACCAGATCGATGGCCCCTGCGACCACCATCGCGACCACTGCCGGTAGTTGCTGAGGTGCGGTGGGCCGCACTCCTGCAGGAACAACAGGTCGGCCTTGACCTCGGCGAGATACCCCAAGGTGGAAACACATCGCGTAGTTGCCTTTAAACTACGCACGTTAATTGATGCGATTTTTTAAAACCCTTTAATAGTAAACTTAAATAAAGGTCAAAGTCCCATCGTAAATGACAGTCCATTATGCTGTTCCCAGCCCTGGTGTCTGTTGCTGCATACCCACGGTATGTGAGAACTGCTGTACTACCCCATGGCTGAGAAACCCGTCCTGGTTTCTTGCGGGGGTGTTTCGACGGGGTGACGATGGCGGTGTTGTGATGGGGTCCCCCACACAACCTGGGCTGTCCTCGGTCGGTGGCGGTTCTTCCCTCTGTCCGTCACATGTAGTGTCGCTGCTCCCGGTGTCCCGGAGCTGGGGTGCGCTGGACACTTCGCTGCCTCTGGTGTCCCGGAGTTGGGGTGCGCTGGACACTGCGCTGCTCCCGGTGTCCCGGAGCTGGGGTGCGCTGGACACTGCGCTGCTCCCGGTGTCCCGGAGCTGGGGTGCGCTGGACACTTCGCTGCTCCTGGTGTCCCGGAGCTGGGGTGCGCTGGACACTTCGCTGCCTCTGGTGTCCCGGAGTTGGGGTGCACTGGACACTGCGCTGCTCCCGGTGTCCCGGAGCTGGGGTGCGCTGGACACTTCGCTGCTCCCGGTGTCCCGGAGCTGGGGTGCGCTGGACACTGCGCTGCTCCCGGTGTCCCGGAGCTGGGGTGCGCTGGACACTGCGCTGCTCCCGGTGTCCCGGAGCTGGGGTGCGCTGGACACTGCGCTGCTCCCGGTGTCCCGGAGCTGGGGTGTGCTGGACACTGCGCTGCTCCCGGTGTCCCGGAGCTGGGGTGCGCTGGACACTGCGCTGCTCCCGGTGTCCCGGAGTTGGGGTGCGCTGGACACTTCGCTGCCTCTGGTGTCCCGGAGCTGGGGTGCGCTGGACACTTCGCTGCCTCTGGTGTCCCGGAGCTGGGGTGCGCTGGACACTTAGCTGCTCCCGGTGTCCCGGAGCTGGGGTGTGCTGGACACTTAGCTG
Organism: Squalus acanthias; assembly: GCA_030390025.1. Classification (NCBI taxonomy): domain Eukaryota; kingdom Metazoa; phylum Chordata; class Chondrichthyes; order Squaliformes; family Squalidae; genus Squalus; species Squalus acanthias. Next base: position 79,492 of record JASTWF010000832.1, read on the forward strand.
CTCCCGGTGTCCCGGAGCTGGGGTGTGCTGGACACTTCGCTGCTCCCGGTGTCCCGGAGCTGGGGTGCGCTGGACACTTCGCTGCATCTGGTGTCCTGGAGCAGGATGGTCTTCTCTGTCTCATTTTCTCACCCTTCCTCGTCAGATGAGGAGCAGACACTGTTGTCCGTTTGGGACATGAGCCGCTTTTTTTCCACTGGGCTGGATTTTGGCGGCATCTTTCTCATTTTTTGGGTGGGGCTTTTTCTTGGTCTTTCTTTTAACCACCTGCCAGTCTCCCGGTTGTTCCTCTGCTGCTTCCTCTTCCATCGACTCTGTCTGCTGGGGAGGCGGCTGAGGGCTGGTTGCCAGGGTTTGGTCGTTTGCTGCAGTGTCGTTTCCACTGAGGTGGGAGCGGTGTTGGTCTCCTTTGAGGCGGCCTTGTTGACGGGTCCTTTAATTGCCTGCGCGTAGCTGCCGCTGCGCTTTGAGCAGGCCTTGTGGAGATGGCCTGTCTCCCCGCACAAGTTGCAGCACTTGCTTTCCTTGCAATCCTTCGTCTGATGGCCTTCCTGCTTGCAATTCCGACAAATGGTGGCAGTGCAGTTGACCGTCACGTGCCCGGATCTCCCGCAGGTTCGGCACACCCTGGGTTGTCCCGCGTACACCAGTTAGCCCCGACTTCCACCGATGGCAAAGCTGGAGGGGAGGTGCAGGATGGCTGCTTTGGCGTCCACTTTCAGCGTTACTTTGATCTGGCATTTGCTCGCCCAGATCCCGAACAGGTCATTGATGTCGACGCTGTTCCCGACATCATCGACGTATCTGCCGAGGAACATCAGCACATCGATGACAGGGATGTGCGGGTTGTATATGTGTACGGTGACAATTCTTTGTGTTGGGAGAGTGAATAAAGGCTCGGCAGTCACGATTGAAAGCAGCGCTTCACTACTCTTTTCCTTCACTGCCTGCAGAAATTCCAGACATCCCGCGATGTTTCTGAACGTCCCGTCGAAATATCCACTGCTGGGGAAATCCTGCACAGCAAAGATGTCCGCAACTTGGAATCCACAGCACCCAATCAGGATCCTCTTCACGAAGAGGAGGCGATCTATCGGCGCTTGTCCTTCCACCTTCTTCACTGTCACTCCAACAGTATTCCGGACTCCCTGCTCGGTTGGCCGCCATCGTGTATGCGATTCCCTCTTCTCTGATTGGCGTTAGGCCGAAGCCAGCACGAAGATCCACCCAAACTGGAAAAACAAGTAAAAACAAGGAAATTCAAGGTCAATTCGCATAAGAACAAGAAGTAGGGGCTTCAAATGCTCTGCACCATCCCAGTCACCATTCCGAACTCAAATCAGATTGTTCGGGGATCCTGCATCTGAGGTGGTTGTCATCACAATGACGCCACTCACACGTCATTGGACGGACAGCCAATGAACAGAGAGAATAACCACATCCTGTCTTCTTGATAACATCATTGATGAAAGCATAAATTCCTGGCTTGCAAGCGTGAAAAAGCTGACAGCGCAAAGCCTTTGAAACACATGCTGACAGATGAGATTAAGGAGGGCGGTGGTGGTTCTGATTGAAACGTTCAAAGTTTTGAAAGGGTTTGAGAAAGTAAGCAGTGAAAGAATATTTGGTTGTTGGTAATAATGACATAAAGTTCGGATTAGTTCTCGAAGCAGAAAGGCAGAGGTTATAAACAAATGTTGTCATACAAAGCTCTCTCAGAATACGGGATGTATTGCAAAGGAAATTCAACCCCATTTGCAGCCAGCCTTCTTATAAAGTGAAGTGAATGGGCAACATAAAATAATCGGCTTCTCCTGAAATGGCTTCTGCTTATAAAAGACACAATTGTCACTGTGCAAGAAAGACTTGCATTTATATAGCGCCTTTCATGACCTCAGGACGTCCCAAAGCGCTTCACAGCCAATGAAGTACTTTTGAAGTGTAGTCACTGTTGTAATGTAGAAAACCCGGCAGCCAATTTGCGCACAGCAAGCTCCCACAAACAGCAATGTGATAATGGGCAGCTCATCTGTTTTAGTGATGGTAGTCGAGGGATAAATACTGGCCGGGACCCCGGGGAGAACGCCCCTGCTCTTCTTTTACGTCCACCTGAGAGGGCAGATGGGGCCTCGGTTTAAGGTCTCATCCAAAGGATAAGACCTCTGACAGTGCAGCACTCCCTCAGTACTGCACGGAAGTGTCAGCCTGGTGTACGTGCTCAAGTCTCTGGAGTAGAATTTGAACCCACAACCTTCTGGCTCCGAGCCAGGAGTGTTACCACTGAGCCACGGCTGACGTCTTTATGAGGCGAGCCATCAAAGGAGGCTGAGCAACCTGAGGTTAAGCAGCTCTCGCACTGAGAGTGAATCGTAGGCACTGGTGGACAGACTGGCCTCTGTAATCGGCTGTCACAGGCTCGAAGGAAAGAAGGAAACATAAGCGAGGGCTCAGCAACACAGAACACAAGTAAATATGTTCGAGAGGATGGGACCAGCCAGCGGCTGAATGCTATTTGTGGTCCTGGATCACAAATATTCACAAGAGATGAGAAGAAGAATGGCTCCATCAAGAAAGGTAGCTGAAAGGCTGAAAAGGATTTGGAAGGCTGGAGGCTTGCCTTGCAGGACGAAGATGAGACTGCTGGACCCTCTGACATGACCAGTAAAAGAGAAGAAAGCAAGGCTTGTATTTCTATAGCACCTTTCACATCCTCAGGACATCGCAAAGACCTTTACAGCCAATGAAATACTTTTGAAGCGCAATCACTGTTGTAATGTGGGAAACCCGGCAGCCAATTTGCGCACAGCAAGATCCCACAAACAGCAATGAGACAATGACCAGACGACCTGTTTTAGTGGTGTTGGTTGGGGGATAAATATTGGCCAGGACACCGGGGAGAACTCCCCTGCTCTTCTTTGAAATAGTGTCACGTGATCTTTTACGTCCACCTGAGAGAGCAGACTGGGCCTCGGTTTAACGTCTCATCCGACAGTGCAGCACTCCCTCAGTACTGCACAGGAGTGTCAGTCTGGATTTTGTGCTCAAGTCTCTGGAGTGGGATTTAAACCCACAACTTTCTGACTCACAATGCTACCACTGACCCACAGCAAAGCTCTCAATGGGTGCAAAGCAAGGACACTGAGAAGAACATAGAAATGTTGCAAGTCTTTTGAGATGTGGGGATACAGCAAGATTCTCAAAGTCTCATGGTGCGTCAGACGCAATAATGAACATTTGAAGGGGAGAAAATTGCAAGGCTCTGGGGAAAAAGCAGGGGGAGTGGGATTAATTGGACAGCTCTTTCAAAGAGCCGGCACAGGCACGATGGGCCGAATGGCCTCCTTCTGTGCAGTAAGATTCTATGACTCTAGGACTGGGACCTTGAAATGTTAAGACTGTGAGACTGATGCTCACCACAGGTCAAGGAAAAAAGAACTCCAATATTTTGGACATATAGCCAGAGTGGACGAACCATTTAGGCAAGACAGTCATAAAGGAAAGGCTTGCTGGATGATCCAAGGAATGGGCAGCAATGTCAATCAGACTGACAGTAGCGACAGCACATGAGAGAGAACACTGGTGAAGGACTGTCCACACAGTCATTTAACCTCAGACATCAGGATGACACATCAAAGAAGGAGGGATCCTTGGTAATACTCAGTGTATTGTAGCATCAGAGGGCAGGATCTGACATGCTACTGTGAGGAATGGGCCCACAAAACAGAAGACTCAAGTACTTTAAGATTTTGCATTTGGTAGCTGCAGTACTGGATGACCATCAATCCTAGCTGACAGATGTGTGATGAGTTGTGTCACATAGAGATTGTACAAGGGTGGCAATTAAGTCTAATTTTCAAAGCAGTCATTACAGCTGTTGATGCATAGCATTTAACAAGAGCAGAATGCAGGCATTCTCATCAGAGACTGGGATCCATGTGCCACTTCTGCACCTGTTGGATGGTGGCCTAGTCAAGGGAATACTTTCATCTGGTCTATAAAAGGTCATTATGCCTTCACGAGTTTAGACTTGCCAGCCCTATAGCAGCAACATGGTTATCTCCTCACCTTCAAACGTTCTCTGCACGGGATGAGCAATCCATCTAAAAACACTACTTGAAATTCCAAACAAGGAGACACCCATCTGCGAGCTCACAGATGGCAACGATTTACCACAAATGATAAAGGAAGTTCCATATGTGAGAAGGCTGTCAATGAGCAAAAAAAAAATTTCACCCAAATCTGGGATGCTTGAAACACATGATTCTCAGCCAGTACTGAACAACTATTTACTAAGAGCCAGAAACTACTTCTTAAACATCCATGGCACGCTGTCATCAGTGCAAGGGAATTTGGTCATGGCTTTATCAGTGAATACAGATATTGTCCCATCTACTCTAGGCAGGAAGGGGTGATAGCATGCTTTGTACTGCGTAACAGCAAGGTCAAGGGGTACTGCTCGCATTCCAGTCAGTGGAAAGAATTTGCATTTCTATAGCGCCTTTCACAATCTCAGCAAGTCCCAAAGCTCTTTACACCCAATGAAGTACTTTTGACGTGTAGTCACTCTAGTCACTCGCGACCTAAAGAACAGATGGTGGGTGGAGAAAGTGCAGGAGATCCAGCAGCTAGCCGACAACCACGACGTGCATGGATTCTTTAGCGCAGTCAAAACCATCTACGGCCCAAGCACCCAAGGTCCTACCCCACTGCGGGCCAAGAACGGAGAGGTACTCATCGAGGACAGAGAGGCAGTCAGTGCCCGCTGGAAGGAGCACTTCAAAGATCTACTCGGGTGCTATGTGGGTAGCACATTTTGGGAGATGGTCACCCCGCAGCTTAAGAGTGTGCAGGCAGAGAGGGAATGGGTGACCGTCAGACAGAAGAGGAGGACCAGGCAGGTAGTGCAGGAGTCCCCTGAGCCCATCTTGCTCACCAACCAGTATTCGGTGCTGAGTACTGGCGAGGGAGATGGTTCCTCTGGGGAGTGCAGCCAGAACTAATTCCACAGCACCATGGAAAGCTCAGCTGCACAGGCGGGGGGGGGGGGGGGGGGGGGGAAGAGGAGAGGGAGAGCAATAGTGATAGGGGATTCAATAGTTAGGGGAGCAGACAGGCGTTTCTGCGGCCGCAGACGTGACTCCAGTATGGTATGTTGCCTCCCTGGTTCCAGGGTCAAGGATGTCACTGAACGGCTGCAGGGCATTCTGAGGGGGGAGGGTGAATAGCCAGAGGTCGTGGTCCATATCGGTACCCACGACATAGGTAGGAAGAGGGATGAGGTCCTGCAGGCAGAGTTTAGGGAGCTAGGAAAGAGATTAAAAAGCAGGACCTCAAAGGTAGTAATCTCCGGATTACTACCAGTGCCACGTGCTAGTGAGTTCAGAAATAGGAAGATAGAGCAGATGAATGCGTGGCTGGAGAGATGGTGTAGGAGGGAGGGCTTTAGATTCCTGAGGAATTGGAACCGTTTTTGGGGGAGGTGGGACCTCTACAAGCCAGACGGGTTGTACCTCAACGGGAACGGGACCAATATCCTCGCGGGAGGGTTTGCTAGTGCTGTTGGGAAGGGTTTAAACTAGCTTGGCAGGGGGATGGAGCCTAAGTATAGAGTCAATAGGGAGGGAAGAAAAACTGGAATTGGAAAACAAAAACATAGAAAGTAAATTGGAAGGACAGAGGAATCAAGGGCTAGATAGTAGTCAACAAGGAGGTTTGCCTGTACTAAATGGTATATACTTCAATGCAAGGAGTATAGCGAACAAGGCAGATGAGCTGAGGGCACAGGTAGATACTTGGGACTATGATATTATAGCTATTACAGAGACATGGCTGAAAGAGGGGCAGGTATGGCAGCTCAACATTCCTGGTTTCAGGATTTTCAGACGGGATAGGGAGGGAGGTAAAAAAGGAGGAGGGGTCGCGGTATTGATTAGAGAAATTATTACAGCTGTGTGGAGGGATGATATGTTGGAGGGATCATCAAATGAGGCCATATGGGTCAAATTGAAAAACAAAAAAGGGGCGATCACACTGCTGGGAGTGTACTACAGACACCCAAACAGTGAGAGGGAGATAGAAGAACAAATATGTAGACACATTTCTGAGAAGTGCAAAAACTATAGGGCAGTAATAGTAGGGGATTTCAACTACCCCAATATTAACTGGGATAAAATTAGTGTGAAGGGTATAGAAGGTGCGGAATTCCTAAAATGCATCCAGGAGAACTTTTTTAGCCAGTATGTAGCAAGCCCAACAAGGAAGGGGGCGGTTCTGGACTTAGTTTTAGGGAATGAAGCTGGGCAGGTAGAAGGCGTATCAGTGGGGGAGCATTTTGGTGCTAGTGACCATAATTCTGTTAGATTTAAGGTAGTTATGGAAAAGGACAAGGATAGACCAGGAATAAAAATTCTAAATTGGGGAAAAGCAAATTTTGCTAAGCTCAGAGGGGATTTAGCCAAAGAGGACTGGAAACAGCTACTTGAAGTGTCAGAGCAGTGGGAGGCATTCAAGGACAAGATCCAAAGGGTTCAGACCAAACATGTGCCCTTGAAGAAAAAAGGTGGGACTAACAAATCTAGAGCCCCCTGGATGTCGAGAGACATACAGGGTAGGATAAAGAAAAAAAGGGAGGCGTATGACAGATACCGAGGGCTAAGTACTCCAGAATCTTTAGAGGAGTACAGAAAGTGCAGGGGTGCAATTTAAATGATATTAGGAAAGCAAAGAGAGAGCATGAAAAATTCTTGACAAGTAAAATCAAGGAAAACCCAAAGATGTTTTACATATATATTAAGAGTAAGAGGATAACTAAAGAAAGGGTAGGGCCTATTAGAGATCATGAGGGTAATCTGTGTGTGGAGGCAGGAGATGCCGGTAGGGCTCTTAATGAATATTTTGCGTCTGTTTTCATAAAGGAGAGGGGCGAAGCAGACATTGCTATCAGGGAGGAGGAGTGTGAAATATTAGATGAAATAAACATAGTGAGAGAGGAAGGATTAAGGGGTTTAGCAGCTTTAAAAGTGGATAAATCCCCAGGCCCAGATGAAATGTATCCCAGGCTGTTAAGCGAAGCAAAAGAGGAAATAGCAGAGGCCCTGACAATCATTTTTCAATCCTCTCTGGCTTCAGGTGTGGTGCTGGAGGACTGCTAATGTGGTACCCTTGTTTAAAAAGGGAGAAAAGGATAGACCGAGTAATTACAGGCCAGTCAGCCTAACCTCGGTGGTGGGAAAATTATTGGAAAGAATTCTGAAGGACAGCATAAACCTTCATTTAGAAAGGCACGGATTAATCAAGGATAGTCAGCACGGATTTGTTAAGGGAAGGTCGTGTCTGACAAACCCGATTGAATTTTTTGAGGAGGTAACAAGGAGGGTAGATGAGGGTAATGCGTTTGATGTAGTGTATATGGACTTTAGCAAGGCTTTTGATAAGGTTCCACATGGCAGACTGGTCACGAAGTTAAAAGCCCATGGGATCCAGGGCAAAGTGTCAAGTTGGATTCAAAACTGGCTCGGAGACAGGAAGCAGAGGGTAATGGTTGATGGGTGTTTTTGTGACTGGAAGGCTGTTTCAGTGGGGTTCCGCAGGGCTCAGTACTAGGTCCCTTGCTTTTTGTGGTATATATTAATGATCTTGACTTGAGTATAGGGGGTATGATTAATAAGTTTGCAGATGATACTAAAATCGGCTGTGTGGTTGATACTGAAGAAGGAAGCTGTAGACTGCAGGAAGATAGCAATAAATTGGTCAGGTGGGCAGAACAGTGGCAAATGGAATTCAATCTGGAGAAGTGTGAGGTAATGCATTTGGGGAGGGCTAACAAGGAAAGGGAATACACATTAAATGGTAGGACACTGAGTAGTGCATGTCCACAGATCCCTGAAGGTAGCAGGCCAGGTAGATAAGGTGGTTAAGAAGGCATACGGAATGCTTGCCTTTATTAGACGTGGCATAGAATACAAGAGCAGGGGGGATATGCTTCAACTGTATAAAACACTAGTTAGGCCTCAGCTAGAGTACTGCGTGCAGTTCTGGTCACCACATTACAGGAAAGATGTGATTGCACTAGAGAGGGTACAGAGGAGATTTACAAGAATGTTGCCGGGAGTAGAGAATCTTAGCTACGAGGAAAGACTGGATAGGCTGGGTCTGTTTTCCTTGGAACAGAGGAGGCTGAGGGGAGACCTTATTGAGGTGTATAAAATTATGAGGAGCATAGATAAAGTGGATAGAAAGGACCTATTTCCCTTAGCAGAGGGGTCAAAAACAAGGGGACATAGATTTAAAGTAATTGGGGGAAGGTTTAGAGGGGATTTGAGGGGAAATTTCTTCACCCAGAGGGTTGTGGGGGTCTGGAACTCACTGCCTGAAAGGGTGGTAGAGGCAGGAACCCTAACCACATTGAAAAAGTACTTGGATGTGCACTTGGGATGCTCTAACCTGCAGGGCTACGGACCAAGAGCTGGGAAGTGGGATTAGGCTGGATAGCTCTTTGTTGGCCAGCGCGGACACGATGGGCTGAAATGGCCTCCTTCCGTGGTGTAACTTTCTATGATTCTATGATCTCCTTAACCGAGACTCTGTCTTCGACGCGAGTGTCCTCAACTCCTTCCCGCAGCATGCTACCCGCCACCATCTCAGCACAACCCCAGCCCGGCATGAGGTTGAAAAGGCCATCCGACAACTGAAGAACAACAAGGCCTCAGGAGCAGATGGAATCTCTGCTGAGGCACTAAAGCATGGCGGAGAAGCACTACTGGCGCAAATTCATGAACTCATTTCTCTTATCTGGAAGGAGGAGAGCATGCCAGGGGATCTCAGAGATGCCGTAATTGTGACCATCTTCAAGAAAGGTGACAAGTCCGATTGCGGTAATTACAGAGGAGTTTCCCTGCTGTCTGCCACAGGGAAAGTCATCGCAAGAATCCTCCTCAATCGCCTTCTCCCAGTGGCCAAAGAGCTCCTCCCAGAGTCGCATTGCAGATTCCGCCCACTAAGGGGCACAATGGACATGATCTTCACCGCGTGTCAATTACAAGAGAAATGCAGGGAACAGCACCAACCACTGTACATGGCCTTCTTTGATCTCACAAAGGCCTTCGACACTGTCAACCGTGAGGGATTATGGAGTGTCCTCCTCAAATTCGGCTGCCCTCAAAAGTTTGTCACCATCCTCCGCCTGCTTCACGATGACATGCAAGCCGTGATCCTGACCAACGGTTCCACCACAGACCCAATTCACGTACGGACCGGGGTCAAGCAAGGCTGTGTCATCGCACCAACGCTGTTCTCGATCTTCCTTGCTGCAATGTTCTATCTCGCCCTCAATAAGCTCCCCGCTGGAGTGGAGCTAATTTACAGAACAAACGGGAAACTGTTCAACCTCCGTCGCCTCCAGCCCAGATCCAAGGTCGTCCCATCCTCTGTCGTCGAATTACAGTATGCAGACGACACTTGCGTCTGCGCTCACTCGGAGGTCGAACTCCAAACCATCGTCAACACCTTCACCGAAGCGTACGAGAGCATGAGCCTTACACTAAACATCCGTAAGACAAAGGTCCTCTACCAAGCTGCCCCCGCCACACAGTACTGCCCCCCGATTATCAAAATCCATGACAAGGCCTTGGACAATGTGGACCACTTTCCATACCTCAGGAGCCTACTGTCAACAAGGGCAGACATCAATGACGATGTCCAACACCGCCTTCAGTGTGCCAGTGAAGCCTTCGGTCGCCTGAGGAAGAGAGTGTTTGAAGACCAGGACCTCAAACCCGGCACTAAGCCCATGGTCTACAGAGCAGCAGTGATACCCGCCCTGCTGTATGCCTCAGAGACATGGACTATGTACAGCAGGCACCTCAAAGCACTGGAGAGGTACCACCAACGCTGCCTCCGCAAGATCCTGCAAATCCATTGGCAGGATAGGCGCACCAACGTCAGTGTTCTCGCTCAGGCCAACATCCCCAGCATCGAAGCTTTGACCACGCTCGATCAGCTCCGATGGACAGGTCACATCGTCCGCATGCCCGATTCGAGACTCCCAAAACAAGCACTCTACTCGGAGCTCCGACACGGCAAGAGAGCCCCAGGTGGGCAGAGGAAACGCTTCAAGGACACCCTCAAAGCCTCCTTGAAAAAGTGTAACATCCCCACCGACACCTGGGAATCCCTGGCCCAAGACCGCACAAAGTGGAGGAGAAGCATCCGGGAAGGAGCCGAACACCTCGAGTCTCTTCGCTGGGAGCAAGCAGAAGCCAAGCGCCGGACAACCCAAGCACCCCACCCACCCGCCCCTTCAACCACCGTCTGCCCCACCTGTGACAGAGACTGTAGGTCCCGCACTGGACTCATCAGTCACCTGAGAACTCATTTTTAATGTGGAAGCAAGTCATCCTCGGTTCCGAGGGACTGCCTAAGAAGAAGCTGTAATTTAGGAGACACGGCAGCCAATTTGCACACAGCAAGCTCCCACAAACAGCAATGTGATAATGACCAGATCATCTGTTTTTTTAGGTGTTGGGTGAAGGACAAATATTGGCCAGGACACCAGGAGAATTCCTCTGCTTTTCTTCAAAACAGTGCCATGGGATCTTTTACATTCACCTGAGAGGGCAGACAGGACCTCAGCTTAACATCTCATCTGAAAGACAACAGGGCAGCACTCATTCAGTACTTGCACTGAAGTATCAGCCTGGATTATGTGTTCAAGCCTCTAGGAGCAGGACTTGAACCCACAACTTTCGTGCACTCAGGGTCGAGTGTGCTACCAACTGAGCCACAGTTGACACCTAAATCTTCCAGTTGTTACTTTTTGGTTTGAAGCATAATTGAAAAATGTGTAATTTGTAATAAGTGCAATATACTACATATGTCAATATCAAACTGCTGGATTAAAATGCAATAAGTATGTGAGATCTCATCACTTCAGTTAGTTTGCCACAATACAGTAACAGTTTGTTCCCACTCTCGTTCTCAGAGTTTCACTGACGCATGTTGCTCCCACTCAGTTAATGCTCTTCCATTAGCTCCTTGAATACATTCTATGATTTCAACAGAATTAAAATGCTGGGTTACATGTTGCATATAAAATTAAAATAATCAGGCAGGTTTTTTAAGCATGCAACACAAAATGTTGGAGTTAAGATTCAGCAAGGAGTAACTAGGTGTGGGTTCGCCATAGGACACCGGTGAAAAAGTCTGTGGGGTTTCTGAAAAAGGCCCTGATGTTTGGGGTGAGCCGAATGAACATAGAAACAGGAGGAGGCCGTTCAGCCCCTCGAGCCTGCTTCGCCATTCAGTTAGATTGGCGTAAGAAAACTACTCGGCACTTGGTCTAAGCGTTAAACAAAGCTTTAATCAACTGTTTTTCTAATTGTGTCCTTCACTAGTTCCTGTTAAGGAATATCCTGAGCAAGCGGGGCCCATGCCCGAGTATTTATACTCTCCCTGGACAGCGTCACCATCAGGCCACCCAGTATTACTTCATAAGTCATTTCCACATGAATGACAAGATTCATGTCATAGATCATGGCTGATCTGTAGCTCAACTCCATTCACCTGCCTTTGCTCCATATCCCTTGATACCCTTACCCAACAAAAATCCATCAATCTCAGTCTTGAAAGCTCCAATCGACCCCCAGCATCCACAGCCTTTTGGGGCAGGGAATTCCAGATTTCTACTACCCACTGTGTGAAAAAGTGCTTCCTGATTTCCCTCCTAAACGTCCGAGCTCTAATTTTAAGATTAGGTCCCCTCGTTCTGGATTCCCCCACCAGAGGAAATAGTTCCTCTGTTTCTACCCTATCGAATCCCTTTATCATTTTAAACATCTCAGTTAGATCACCCCCTCAATCTTCCAAACTCAAGGGAATACAAGCCAAATTTAGGCAACCTGTCCTCATAATGTAACCCTCTAACCCCCGGTATCATCTTGTGAATGGGCCGAAAGGCCTTTGCTTTTTCATATATTTTCGTGACGGTCATAAACCACTCACTATTAAGTTCTCCTACATGTCCTGAAGCAGATCGGAATCAAAAGGTTGGCTCTGAAATACCCCCAGAGATAACAGACTGCATTTATCCAGCTGGCCACAGCCTCATCTACAGGAACCTCTTGAATATTCTCTGCCTATATGATTTTTTTTTTGCATTTGTTATATCAGATGGAATTTAGAAAACTATAGGGTTGTCATCTGCCATTAATTTACTTACGCTATGTGATTCCGACACACAAATCAGGCACATTTGATTAAATTAGTAATGTGCAGTCACTAAATAAATGTCACTGTCGGGGGTGGGGGGCGGGGAAACGGAAGGTAAGTTTTAAATCAATCTGTGTGAGGCCAGGAGGAGCGGGAGTGCCCCTCGGGGAAACTCTAGGCCTCTGTTGCCCCAGGCTCCAGCCCTCTTCCCACGCGCGCGACCCTGCTGAACCTCTTTCCCCGCTCTCCCTCCCCTCCCTCACACACAACCACGATGTACCTGCGTGCAGACGGTCGGCCTCCGGGCTGCCTGATCTTCGCCTGACAGCAGCCGGCAAGCTGCCTCCTTACGCCCGTATTTGGATGGGCAGTTGGCTCTCTGGATACAAATGAGGCCCGGTTGTTAAAATAGCCTGGGCCTCAATTTGGCACGGTGGGTGGGGGGAGCGGTTGATGTTCGTCCTGCCTCCCGCCCCCAGTCAAAATCCCTCCACTACAACGTGCCTGTCGTTCTTGGAGGGAAAAATAACTCCATAAGGAATAAAGGAAACCTAAAGCCAATGGGACAAAACATGTGAATAAGTTGGATACTCTGCTTCTCTTTTTTGATGAATAAGAAATACTGGCTTGCAAATGAAAATTCCTAATCTGCGGCTTTTAAATTGTAACACCTTTTCAATGGTAATGGTTTTCCCCCCCCCCTCAGGGCACAGTGACCATGTGTGGAACTTGGAAAGAAGCGAGGGGCCAAAGTACAAGAAGTGTCTGAGTGAAAACTGTACCATTTCTGCCACAAGCCCTTTGCCTCGCTTTATCACGCAGCCCGTGTGTCGGCCGAGCAAAATCGCATTACTACTTCAAAGATTGTTTACTTTACTTCGGAAAATAAGTACAAGATGTTCGAAACATGCTCGGGCACCATCAAAGACCTTCGCTCGGTTGGAATCATTTCCTGCTGTCTGACAGCTGTTCGGCCTGGCATTCATTTTATCCGTGACTGGAATCTCTTGACTTCCTGCTCTCCACTGCCACAGTTCACTGAAGAATGCTCACGCTGTTCCTCGGCCTCCTGATTTGCGAGCGGCTTTTAGGGCCAGCTCTATGATGTCATTTCCTGTCCGGGTCCCAATTTGCCGCTTGGCCCAGTTTATCGTCGTGACGACTGCACACATCTATTAATTGGGATTCCAGAATATATATTGTGGTTCCTGAAAGAGGAACTATTACTGTTTCTATTCGTGTAAGTACTTCCGCAGATTCTCCTTTGTGCTGAGGGAGCACTGCGCTGTCGGAGGTGCTGTCTTTTGGATGAGACCTTAAACCGAGGCCGCATCTGCTCTCTCAGGTGGATGAGAAAGATCCCAGGACACTATTTGAAGAAGAGCAAGGCCGTTACCCGATGTCCTGGCCAACTTTTGTCCCTCAATCAACATCACTAAAAATTAGGTTATCGGGACATTATCTCATTGCTGTTTGTGGGACCTTGCTGTGCATAAATTGGCTGCCGAGTTTGCCACTTCTTTCGCTGTAAAGCACTTTGGGACATCCTGAGGTCATGAAAGGCGCTACATTATTGCAAGTCTTTCTTCTTTTTTTGTGATTTGCTGAGTGTATTTTAGCCATTTTCCCATAGCCATTATCCAGAAGTGGCATTTGCCTTGCCTGGGGCCCCCTGCAAAGGTTCAGTTTGGAACCAGTACATTTTACTAGACAACGAAGAGAAATACTACCAACTTAATCTGGTGCCAAACCTGCACACGTACGATTGTGAAAAGTCCAGTTTGCAAATTGGCCCGAAAATTAGACCTAATACGCGAGAGTACGCACTGTGTACTCTCGCGTTTTAGGTCTCCAATTGCCGGTTTCCTGCATGCACTGCGCATGCGCGGGAAACCGGCACTTCGTGATTTCAAAAGGGGGCGGTTCCTAAGTGAACCGCGTGCGCGCTACAGGCTGCGCGCACGCTGTGCACTTAGTGCTTTGAACGCGCAGGTAAGCATGGAAGATTTTACACATAAAGAAGATTTTACACATACAGTAAGACCCTCTTTTAACAAGTAGTTAATTAAGTGTTATTTTAAATTTTTTTCAACAGGTTTATCTTTTTTAGAGACTTTAAAGAAAGGTAAGTTTATTTTTATAACTTTTAAAAAGATTTTAAATTTTTTCAAAAATTTAATTTTTTGTTTAAAGTGGTTAATTTATTTAACTATACTTATTTTATTAATGTGATGGCTTTTTTTTAAATTTAATTGAGGTTTAGCTGTTCTTTTGGGGGGGTATAGTATTCATAGCTTTGACAGGTCTTCCTGTCAAAACTATGAATGAAAGATGGTGTGCTGCCATTGGCTCTAACTGAATCACGTGATCCCAGAGCTCGCACGAACTAATTGCGTCTCTGGGTCACGCAAGCACTGCACAGCTGCAGCCTTGAAACTAAAGTTCGTGTGGGCCAGGAGGGAAAAGGTAGGCGCGGAGTGAGATATCGCGGGGAAGCCTTACCCCCGCGTGAACACTCAGTGTTTAATTTCTGGGCCAATATAACAATGGATGACAAAGTGATCAGGGATCGGCTATTACCCCAATGAGTGGTTCCTTTCACTGGCACTGCTCGAGGCCCCTGACTGGCTCGGGGCCTAAGGGTGTCAACCCACCAGGATTGTCCTGGTGTCTCCAGGAATTGAAGATTAATCTCCTGGACACTACTGTGAGCAACCCAGGAGAAAAATCATTGGAGCATTCAAAATCGTGTGTTTTTTACAATTTTCTTTGAACACTTTTGTTTATTAGTTATAAAAATATTGGAGATGGTGGGGGGGAAAGGCTCTTTGATTGGTTGGGGCGTTTGGAGACGGGAGGTCATGTGATGAAGCCTCCGGGAATATGTCCAATCAGAGTTGGCCATCCTAACGGACAATTGGTTGGGTTGCTCAATCCTGAGATCCAGCCTTAAGTGGGATTTTCCAATTCCCATTGGGGGGGAGGGGCCTCCCAAGTGGGCAAGCCCAGGACGGGGACTCCTTATGCTGGGAGCTCTTGCTTTCTTGGTCTGAGTGGGACATGTCGTTTGATGGGTGGCAGGCTAAGGGAGATGAGGCCGGAGGGCTGGAGTGGGCCCCGCCGCGATGGGAAGGTGGCACCAAGCTTGGGAAGCAGATCCCGGCTGAACCCATGTGCACCCGCTGACCCCATGCAAACGATGTGTCCTTCCGCTGACCCCATGCAAATTAGGTGCGCTCCAGCTGACCCCAGCGTGCTCCAGTAGGGTCAACACTGGAGGGCACCAACGGGAGCGACTCAGATCGACAGCCGGGATCGCGGCAATGCCAATAATATGAATCTGTTCTCACTGGGCAATCCAGAGCGGGAGAGAGTCGGGCTTGGCCCAAGGCCTGTGCTGAATTAGTTCATCTCAGATGAGGTGGTAGTTGGAGCTGTTGCAATTGGCCTCAGCACCCTTAGGTTAGCAAAGGGTGGTGGGGAGGGGGAAGAAATTAGCCAGGGTTTCCGCTCTTGATTACTTTCCAAGTGACCCCTGCTGGGCATGTCTGGTTACTGGTTTACAAAAGAAAAAGAGCTTGCATTTAGATATCACCTTTCACGACCTCAGGACATCCCAAAGTGCTTTACAACCAATGAAGTACTTTTGAAGTGTAGTCACTGTTGTAATTTAGGGCAACACGGTGGCATAGTGGTTAGCACTGTTGCCTCACAGCGCCAGGGCCCCGGGTTCGAATCCGGCCTCGGGTGACTGTCTGTGTGGAGTTTGCACATTCTCCCCGTGTCTGCGTGGGTTTCCTCCGGGTGCTCCGGTTTCCTCCCACAGTCCAAAGATGTGCGGGTTAGGTTGATTTGGCTATGATAAATTGACCCTTAGTGTTAGGGGGATTAAATACGTGGGGGTTACGGGGATAGGGTGGGATATGTGTCAGTGCAGGCTCGATGGGCCGAAATGGCCTCTATCTGCACTGTTGTGATTCTGTAATGTAGGAAACATGGCAGCAAATTTGTGCACAGCAAGCTCCCACAAACAGCAATGTGATAATGACCAGATAATCTGTTTTTGTGATGTTGGTTGAGGGATAAATATTGGCCAGGACACCGGGGATAACTCCCCTGCTCTTCTTCAAATAGTGCCATGAGATCTTTTACGTCCACCTGAGAGAGCAGACAGGGCCTCGGGTTATCTAAAAGATGTCAGGATAAGATCAGTGTGGTTGCAATGTCCTACCTGCTTGAATAGGCTGCCAACACTCACTCTCTAGCTTCACACAAGAATGACCACATGGCTAAGGTACTGAGGTCAGCGTCTGTGGATCCTTAGCTGCAAATGAGAACACCTACAGGAAAGGAAAAGGCATTGGGGAGCAGGGGTGCATGAAGAGGCCTAAATAGACTTCATTGAGTAATACTTCTTTAACAGCAACATCCTAATCAAACCGAACAGAAATGGATGCTGGCCAATGGGGATATTGTAGCAAGTTCCCGTGCCCTGGAAATCCATCCAACCCTACTGTGTGTGTGCAGCTAGTGTTCACAGAGTATCCAGTCAGTGCCTGTCCCTGTTTTGACTCTCAGCAATTCACAGAGCCACATTTCACTTGGCGATACAAAGGCTGCCTGTGTCTGATGGACCAGCCCACTGCCGGCTGGGTGATCTCAGATTGTTTCCACAGAGCCCGGGCCTTTCCAAGTGTTCCGCCGCAAGGAGGAACTGGAAGAGGGATTCCTAGAAATCGATCTGTTGAGGAGGTCCCAGGTGGCCTCGAAGTGTTGAATTCCGTATGTGAACAGAGTGCTGGCTCCTGCGCTCCTTGGCACCGCTCTTCCACTTCAATCAGACAGATTCTCCCACCAGTATTTGGATAACCCACCTCAGCTTGATAAGAGAAGCTGGGATGTACGGCAAGATTAACTCAAGAGTTTAATGGCCAAGACTTTATCAGACTGCAACGTTCTTGCACTTTCATTCGCTCATTGGATGTTTTGGGGATATTTTCTCTCTCTCTCTCCCCTCCCATCTTTTTTCTTTTTATTCATTCTCGGGATGTGGGCGTCGCTGGCAAGGCCAGCATTTATTGCCCATCCCGAGTTGCCCTGAGAAAGTGGTGATGGACCACCTTCTTGAAGCGCTGTTTCTTTGTAGCAGATTGATACAACTGAGTGACATGCTCGGCCACTTCAGAGGGCAGTTAAATGTCCACCACGTTGGTGGAGTCACTCACGTGGAGGCCAGACCAGGTAAGGACGGCAGGTTTCCTTCCCTAAAGGCCTTTGGTGAACTAGTTGGGTTTTTACAACAATCCAACAGCCTCATGGTCACTTTAACTGATACCAACTTTTTTATTAATAAACTGAATTCAAATTCTCAAACTGCCCTGGTGGGGTGGGGGATTTGAACTCACGTTTTACTGAATTATTAGTTCAGGCCTCTGGATTACTAGTTCAGTAACATAACCACTACACGACCCTACCTGTTATCGGCACTCACCACGTTAACTCCCTTCGGTCAGAGGACAGAATAGTTTGGGTCAAAACCTTCACCAGGCCAAAGGCTTGACTCTCCTGCCCCTCGACTTTTTTTCCTCCCCCTTGTCCCCACTTTGTCTGCTGAAGGCCTTGGCTCAAGCTGGGGAACAGTTCCATGGATGCTAGCAGCCCCCTGCCCAAGAGACCATTCTTCATGTGTGGCCTCAGACAGCGAGTGTTACTTGTTCATAGTGGCTATCACAGCCAAACCCAATTCTGTTCTCGGCCCACATCCAAGCACGCACCCTCCAGTCACTAGACAGTGCTGAGGACTGGGAACCGTGACTTCTTTTTCCCATGCCTAACCTTGGACATGGAGTCTGACTGCAGGATCCACACTGGCTCTGATCACAACAACTTCCATTTATAAAGCACCATTATTGTAGTAAAACATCCCAAGGCGCTTCAGAGGAGTGATTATAAGACAAAATTTGACACCGAGCCACATAAAGAGATATTAGGGCATGTTTGGTGAAAGAGGTAGGTTTAATGGAGCATCTTAAAGGGGGAGAGAGAGAGAGGGAGGGGGAGAGAGAGAGAGAGAGGGAGAGGAGAGAGAGAGGTAGGGAGGGGGAGAGAGAGAGAGAGGGAGGAGGAGAGAGAGAGGTAGGGAGGGGGAGAGGGAGAGGTCGGGAGGGGGAGAGGGAGAGGGAGAGGTAGGGAGGGGGAGAGGGAGAGGTAGGGAGGGGGAGAGGGGGAGGTAGGGAGGGGGAGAGGGGGAGGTAGGGAGGGGGAGAGAGAGGTAGGGAGGGGGAGAGAGAGATAGGGAGGGGGGGAGAGAGAGGTAGGGAGAGAGAGATAGGGAGGGGGAGAGGGAGAGGTAGGGAGGGGGAGAGAGAGGTAGGGAGGGGGAGAGATAGAGGTAGGGAGGGGGAGAGAGAGAGGTAGGGAGGGAGCGAGAGAGAGAGGTCGGGAGGGGGAGAGAGAGAGGTCGGGAGGGGGAGAGAGAGGTCGGGAGGGGGAGAGAGAGGTCGGGAGGGGGAGAGAGAGAGGTCGGGAGGGGGAGAGAGAGAGGTCGGGAGTGGGAGAGAGAGAGGTCGGGAGTGGGAGAGAGAGAGGTCGGGAGGGAGCGAGAGAGAGGGAGGGAGGGGGGCGAGAGAGAGGTAGGGAGGGGGAGAGAGAGGTAGGGAGGGGGAGAGAGAGAGGTCGGGAGGGGGAGAGAGAGAGGTGGGGAGGCGGAGAGAGAGAGATAGGGAGGGGGAGAGAGAGAGATAGGGAGGGGGAGAGAGAGAGATAGGGAGGGGGAGGGGGAGAGAGGGAGGGGGAGAGAGAGAGGTCGGGAGGGGGAGAGAGAGAGATAGGGAGGGGGAGAGAGAGAGATAGGGAGGGGGAGAGAGAGAGATAGGGAGGGGGAGGGGGAGAGAGGGAGGGGGAGAGAGAGAGGTCGGGAGGGGGAGAGAGAGAGATAGGGAGGCGGAGAGAGAGAGATAGGGAGGGGGAGGGGGAGAGAGGGAGGGGGAGAGAGAGAGGTCGGGAGGGGGAGAGAGAGAGGTAGGGAGGGGGAGAGAGAGAGGTAGCGAGGGGGAGAGAGAGATAGGGAGGGGGAGAGAGAGAGGGGTAGGGAGGGGGAGAGAGAGAGGTCGGGAGGGGGAGAGAGAGGTCGGGAGGGGGAGAGAGAGGTCGGGAGGGGGAGAGAGAGGTCGGGAGGGGGAGAGAGAGGTCGGGAGGGGGAGAGAGAGGTCAGGAGGGGGAGAGAGAGAGGTCGGGAGGGGGAGAGAGAGATAGGGAGGGGGAGAGAGAGATAGGGAGGGGGGAGAGAGAGATAGGGAGGGGGAGAGAGAGAAGTAGGGAGGGGGGGAGAGAGAGAAGTAGGGAGGGGGAGAGAGAGCGGTCGGGAGGGGGAGAGAGGGGTCGGGAGGGAGCGAGAGAGGTAGGGAGGGGGAGAGAGAGAGGTAGGGAGGGGGAGAGAGAGGTCGGGAGGGGGAGAGAGAGGTCGGGAGGGGGAGAGAGAGGTCGGGAGGGGGAGAGAGAGAGGTCGGGAGGGGGAGAGAGAGGTCGGGGAGGGGGAGAGAGAGGGTCGGGAGGGGGAGAGAGAGGTCGGGAGGGGGGAGAGAGAGGTCGGGAGGGGGAGAGAGAGGTCGGGAGGGGGAGAGAGAGAGGTCGGGAGGGGGAGAGAGAGGTCGGGAGGGGGAGAGAGAGGTCGGGAGGGGAGAGAGAGGTCAGGAGGGGGAGAGAGAGAGGTAGGGAGGGGGAGAGATAGAGAGTAGGGAGGGGAGAGAGAGAGATAGGGAGGGGGAGAGAGAGAGGTCGGGAGGGGGGAGAGAGAGAAGTAGGGAGGGGGAGAGAGAGGTCGGGAGGGGGAGAGAGAGGTCGGGAGGGGGAGAGAGAGGTCGGGAGGGGGAGAGAGAGGTCAGGAGGGGGAGAGAGAGGTCAGGAGGGGGAGAGAGAGAGGTAGGGAGGGGGAGAGAGAGAGGTCGGGAGGGGGAGAGAGAGAGGTAGGGAGGGGAGAGAGAGAGGTCGGGAGGGGGAGAGAGAGAGATAGGGAGGGGGAGAGAGAGAGATAGGGAGGGGGAGAGAGAGAAGTAGGGAGGGGGAGAGAGAGAGATAGGGAGGGGGAGAGAGAGTTCAGGAGGGGGAGAGAGAGAAGTAGGGAGGGGGAGAGAGAGAGGCAGGGAGGGGGACAGAGAGAGGTAGGGAGGGGGAGAGGGAGAAGTAGGGAGGGGGAGAGAGAGAAGTAGGGAGGGGGAAGAGAGAGAGGTAGGGAGGGGGAGAGAGAGATAGGGAGGGGGAGAGAGAGATAGGGAGGGGGAGAGAGGGAGGCAGGGAGGGGGAGAGAGAGATAGGGAGGGAGAGAGAGAGGTAGGGAGGGGGAGAGAGAGGTAGGGGGGGGAGAGAGAGGGGTAGGGAGGGGGAGAGAGAGGTAGGGAGGGGGAGAGAGAGATAGGGAGGGGGAGAGAGAGATAGGGAGGGGGAGAGAGGGAGGCAGGGAGGGGGAGAGAGAGGTGTAGGGGGAGAGAGAGGTGTAGGGAGGGGGAGAGAGAGAGGCAGGGAGGGGGAGAGAGAGGGGTAGGGAGGGGGAGAGAGAGAGGCAGGGAGGGGAGAGAGAGGTCGGGAGGGGGAGAGAGAGGTCGGGAGGGGGAGAGAGAGAGGTCGGGAGGGGGAGAGAGAGGTCGGGAGGGGGAGAGAGAGGTCGGGAGGGAGAGAGAGAGGTCGGGAGGGGGAGAGAGAGATAGGGAGGGGGAGAGAGGGAGGTAGGGAGAGGGGGAGAGAGAGGTCGGGAGGGGGAGAGAGAGGTCGGGAGGGGGAGAGAGAGATAGGGAGGGGAGAGAGGGAGGCAGGGAGGGGGAGAGAGAGATAGGGAGGGGAGAGAGAGAGGTAGGGAGGGGGAGAGAGAGGGGTAGGGAGGGGGAGAGAGAGGTAGGGAGGGGCAGAGAGAGGGGTAGGGAGGGGAGAAAGAGGTAGGGAGGGGGAGAGAGAGGGGTAGGGAGGGGGAGAGAGAGATAGGGAGGAGGAGAGAGAGAGGTAGGGAGGGGGATAGAGAGGGGTAGGGAGGGGGAGAGAGAGATGGAGGGAGGGGGAGAGAGAGGTAGGGAGGGGCAGAGAGAGAGGGAGGGAGGGGGAGAGAGAGGTAGGGAGGGGGAGAGAGAGAGAGGTCGGGAGGGAGCGAGAGAGAGGTAGGGAGGGGGGGAGAGAGAGGTCGGGAGGGGGAGAGAGAGAGGTCGGGAGGGAGCGAGAGAGAGGTCGGGAGGGAGCGAGAGAGAGGTAGGGAGGGGGGGAGAGAGAGGTCGGGAGGGGGAGAGAGAGGTCGGGAGGGGGAGAGAGAGATAGGGAGGGGGAGAGAGGGAGGCAGGGAGGGGGAGAGAGAGAGGTCGGGAGGCAGCGAGAGAGAGGTAGGGAGGGGGGAGAGAGAGAGGTCGGGAGGGGGAGAGAGAGAGGTCGGGAGGGGGAGAGAGAGATAGGGAGGGGGAGAGAGGGAGGCAGGGAGGGGGAGAGAGAGAGGTAGGGAGGGGGAGAGAGAGAGGTAGGGAGGGGGAGAGAGAGAGGTAGGGAGGGGAGAGAGAGATAGGGAGGGGGAGAGAGGGAGGCAGGGAGGGGGAGAGAGAGGTCGGGAGGGGGAGAGAGAGAGGTCGGGAGGGGGAGAGAGAGATAGGGAGGGGGGGAGAGAGGTCGGGAGGGGGAGAGAGAGATAGGGAGGGGGGGAGAGAGGTCGGGAGGGGGAGAGAGAGATAGGGAGGGGGAGAGAGGGAGGCAGGGAGGGGGAGAGAGAGGTCGGGAGGGGGAGAGAGAGGTCGGGAGGGGGAGAGAGAGAGGTCGGGAGAGGGAGAGAGAGAGGTCGGGAGGGGGAGAGAGAGATAGGGAGGGGGGGAGAGAGGTAGGGAGGGGGAGAGAGAGGGGTAGGGAGGGGGAGAGAGAGGGGTAGGGAGGGGGAGAGAGAGAGGTCGGGAGGGGGAGAGAGAGAAGTAGGGAGGGAGAGAGAGAGAGGTCGGGAGGGGGAGAGAGAGAAGTAGGGAGGGGGGAGAGAGGTAGGGAGGGGGAGAGAGAGGGGTAGGGAGGGGGGAGAGAGAGAGGTAGGGAGGGGGAGAGAGAGAGAGGGAGGCGGAGAGAGAGAGGGAGGGGGGAGAGAGAGAGAGGGAGGGGAAAGAGAGAGGTCGGGAGGGGGAGAGAGGGAGGTCGGGAGGGGGAGAGAAAGAGAGGGAGGGGGAGAGAGAGAGAGGGAGGGGGAGAGAGAGAGGTAGGGAGGGGGAGAGAGAGAGGTCGGGAGGGGGAGAGAGAGAGGTCGGGAGGGGGAGAGAGAGAGGTAGGGAGGGGGAGAGAGAGGTAGGGAGGGGGAGAGAGAGAGGTCGGGAGGGGGAGAGAAAGAGAGGGAGGGGGAGAGAGAGAGAGAGGGAGGGGGAGAGAGAGAGAGGGAGGGGGAGAGAGAGAGGTAGGGAGGGGGGGAGGGAGAGGGAGGGGGAGAGAGAGAGGTAGGGAGGGGGGGAGAGAGGTCGGGAGGGGGAGAGAGAGAGGTAGGGAGGAGGAGAGAGAGAGGCAGGGAGCGAGGGGGAGGGAGAGGTAGGGAGGGGAGAGAGAGAGGCAGGGAGCGGGGGAGAGAGAGAGGCAGGGAGCGAGGAGAGAGAGAGGTAGGGAGGGGGAGAGAGAGAGGTAGGGAGGGGGAGAGGGGGAGGGAGAGGTAGGGAAGGGGAGAGAGAGGGAGGGAGGCAGAGAGGTTTCGGGAGGAAATTCCAGAGCTTAGGGTGTAGACTTATACTACACAATATTTATAATCATTTACATCACTTATGGATTAAGAAGGCTATTCGTACCATTTTAATTCATCCATCCAGAGATCCAAACCTTCTCAAATGGTTTCATGGCTTTTGCCTCCATTATCCTTCCTGGCAGTTTATTCCATCAGCTAACTCATCCCAGAACAGGGATCCAACCTGGCACCTTTAAAGCTATGTAGCTCAGTATCACTCTCGACAGGGCATTTAGCCATTCAGCCATCATTGTGCTAGCTTTCTAGGACAGTATAGGAGGGGATATGTAATTCCATGTCTTGCGTCAAACTGGAACTACAACAGAAGCGTTTAGTCCACCTAGTGCAATAAATGGCAACTTAGTTTCCAACCGTTAAAAGAAAATGCTCGTCCATTATAACCTTGAAGCTGTTAAAGTCCAACTCTATAGATTCACACAATAGTCATTCTTCCTGTGGGGGGCCAAGATGGTGATTTTTGGCAGTCTGCTTGACCGTGTATGGGGGTGGGGATGGGATTATCATTCTTGGAAAGTCTAGAAAGAGCTTTGCCCACATCTGGCCCTAATACTGCTACGTACGTATGCTGGAAGAAGAAAGAAGGAAAGACTTGCATTTATACAGCTACGTTCACAATCTCAGGACGTCCCGAAGCCAATGAGGTGCTTTTGAAGTGTAGTCACTGTTGTAATGCAGGGAACACGAGATGTCTCAGCCAATAGACGGCACCTCTGACAGTGCAGCACTCCCTCAGTACAGTAAATGCCCTGGATGTTCTTGGTGCCCTGGGGCCTCCGAGAATTCTTAATCCGTCTTTGGTCACGTCGAGGAGAAAAATCTGAACATGTGACCCCATCAGCGACCCTCCATGGATTGAGAGATCCTTTTGCTATTAAAGCCTTGAGGGAATGCTAGGCTCTCCACAACTTAACCCCTGAACTGGCTCTGCGCTAAATCACAGACCCCATGACACGCTTCCTAAAAAACCCTTTGTGTACATTTAGAAACCATTTTAACTTCTACAACCTGGACACACACACAGTTAAAAGGTTTAGACCCTGAAGTAAATTTGGATGTGTTCAAGATGTTTTCCACAATACACCAGCAATAGGAGCTCAGTCTGTTGACCATGGCTCACACAAGTAGATTCCTTTTTTTTGTGCATGACTTTCTGACCCATCAGGTCACAATCTTACTGCGTTCTTAAGATTGTCAACCCTCTCCAGGAATTACCGATTAATCTCCCGGACACTGCTGCAAGCAACCCAGGAGAAAAACATCATAGGGGCGTTGAAAAAAATGGGGTGCTCTTCTCATTTTCTTTGAACACTTTTGTTTATTAGATATAAAAATATTGGATTGGCTATTTGAGTTGGATTGGTCATGTGATGTAACCTCCAGGAATACATCGAACGAGAGTTGGCAACCCTATGCATTCTGGGATCTGTCGCTATCATAAGAACATAAGAATTACGAGCAGGAGTAGGCCATACGGCCCTTCAAGCCTGCTCCGCTATTCAATAAGATCATGGCTGATCTTCGGCCTCAACTCCACTTTCCCGCCCGATCTCCATATCCCTTGATTCCCCTAGAGTCCAAAATTCTAGCTATCTCAGCCTTGAATATACTCAAAGGGCTGGATTTTGTCAGTGTGGGTGGGCTGGGGCGTGTCAGGTGGAAATCGTGTCAGGACCCCGACTCCTAAGCGATGTGTTGAAAAAGTGGGATTTTCCCCTAATTGGGCAATTGATTTCCTGCGTGTGGGAACCCCTGGCCCAATGAGTCTTTTCATACAGAAACTCGCCTCCGATGACGTCATCAATGCTGTTGGATTTAAGGCCTGCAAGCAGCCTTGATTCTTCTGGAGACTGCAAAGCTCTGCAATTTATATGAAGGAGTTGAATTGTGGAAAATGTCAACGATCAAGCAAAAGTCTGCTCCTCGATTTGATGAGCCCTCCCTCCAAGCTCTGGTGCACGGAGCCAGCTGTAATAAGGAGGTGCTGTTCCCTTCCTCAGGGAGAAAAAAACCACCCCAGCAGACAAAAGCTGTGTGGCTATAAGTGGCCCAGGATGTCAACTCAATCTCTATGTGCCGCAGAACCTGGCTGCAGTGCAGGAAGAAGTTTCATAACCTTCTCCGCACAGGAAAAGTGAGTATGACTTTCCCATCACCCTCAATCTGATCCCCATCGCCTCTCCTCACCAGCACTCTGCTTTGCCAACCTCTTCCTCCACATCCCACTTGACACTTACATCCCTGCACCCTTACCCATTCCCTCTCTCTCGAAGGTCACATTCACTTAACTATTCGACCATGCAGCCCTCACACTCCCTATCACTGTGATGCCATGACAACAACAACTTACAACAAACAGGGAGGGCCCTTTGTCTCCTTCTAAGCATCTATGCTATGCATTCACTACACTCACTCCTTCATTCTCACTCAAACTCCACTTGTGTCCCTCATTGCAGGAAAAGAGAGCCTACAATAAGAGGGAAAGAGCCATGACAGGAGGAGGGCCACCCTCAATAGCCCAGCTCACCCCCTGTGAGGAGGCGGCCCTGGAAATTGCTGGGATCGAGGAGGATTCCCAAGTGGGGGACAGACAGACGGGCGCATCACAGCAAGCTGGTGACAGAATAGTTTGGAATCTCTCTCATTGACATAGCATGAGTCACTGATAATGATTCTGATGCTCGAACAGATTGACTTATGATCATCTGCAATATTCAATGTGCATGCAACCTTGGCCTCACATCTCTAACTCTTTCCTTTACTCCCCCACAGGACCATCGAAAGTCCCCGTCCCTACTATCCAGGAGGAACAGCCTGAGCCTCCAGACTCCTCAGAGGAAGCTGCAACCTCTAAGGGCGCAGCGTCAGCAGAATTCAGCGCACCCAGCACCAGCGCAGATACTCACACCTCGGTGGGACCTTCTTGAGATAGAGTAGTGTTGGCACCTGGTGTATCACAGCTCACAAGTGAGCATCAGCAGATGGTGGAGACAGGGTAAGCAGTGGAGAGTCCTCGTCGGAGGGCACAGGACTCTGCCAGCTCGGCTCAGCTACATGTCGACACTGTGCCTCCGGGTCCATCCAGGAGAGCGGTGCTGGAACTCCAGGAACAGGTGCAGGAGTCTCTGGCAGGTTTTGTCTCCAGGATCGCTGCGAGTGTGGAGCGAATGGAGGAGTTCATCGCTAACATGAGCAGAGCCTTTGTGGAGGCATTGGCGCATGAACGCATCACCACGGAAATGATGGCAACCTCCGTGGAAAGGATGGCAACCTCTGTGGAAAGGATGGCTACCTCCATGGTAAGGCTGGCTACGGTAGAGGAGAGGATGGCTACGTCTATGGAGGAGCTTAGTTGCCAGGGTATGGAAAACATGGTCATTGTTCAGAATAGAATGACATCGCTTGAGGAGCGATGGTCAGCTTTTAAACAAACAAACCAAACCTTCATGCAAGTCCTCTGGAGTAGGACTTCCAGTGCAGAAACGGGTCCTCATGGCCCCCCTGAAGTGCAGCAAGGTGCTGTCCAGCCACT
This sequence comes from Squalus acanthias, assembly GCA_030390025.1. Taxonomy (NCBI): domain Eukaryota; kingdom Metazoa; phylum Chordata; class Chondrichthyes; order Squaliformes; family Squalidae; genus Squalus; species Squalus acanthias. The sequence continues at coordinate 105,954 of JASTWF010000832.1, forward strand.
TGCTAGCTCTGAAGTGGGGCTGACCCATGAGTGGGATGTTGGTGGCAGACAACAAGGAAGTGGGGGCTCCTCTCCAAGCGCTCACACGACCATGCCACAGCAAAGCCCTCGGTCAGAGCCCCACCAGAGTCTTCACCCAACTGAGATGGGCGTCTCAGCCCCTGCACAACCACAGAAGCAGCAGACTGTTGCCAAGCCCTCACAGGTTCGCAACCCCAGAGGACGCCTGCCAAAGGCGTCGAGACAGGAGCAGCAAGAGAGTGAGCAAGGGGCCTCCACATCTGCTGAAGCCACAGGGGAAGCACCACGTAGGAGCACGCGTAAGAGGAAGATAAAGCACAAGTAGTCACAAGGGTAGTCACTTGGGTGCTGTGTAGTTTTGTTTTTGGACCAGCCATCATTGTGATTGTATTATAAAGTATTTTGATGGCAAACTGTTGAAGTTGTGGCCTGTGTCATTTCGCAAATGGGACTTTCACATTGAGGGCTTAGGGCGCCTTGCAATTGTCAGAATGGTGGTCAAATTGATAGGAATCCATAGGTTCCTGTCCATTGTCGTTGCTCTGGTAAGAAGGAGCGAGACTAAAGTGTTTGATTGTGCAGGCTAAGCAAATCTGGCAAGGATGAGTGCGTCCCTTGCATCCCAGGCAGCAATGTTGTCGCGCACTGGCGCCTTCTGGCCTGTGCATCTTCAGGTGGGTGACTAGCAGCTTGGCGCTCCTGTTGATGCTCCTGCTGTTGGTGCTGCTGTTGCTCATGGTTCTGCTGCTGCCGCGTCTGGTCTTCGTCCGAATCTGATGTCCAGGAGGAAAGGAATTAAATGGTCGCCATGCTTCTGGTATATGCCTCAGTTGAGGAAGCGCTTAGTCAAGGTGGGGAGAGGGGTTTCCCAGGAGGTCACACTGGAGATGGGTGTCAGGCTCCAAACTTCCACAACACTGATTATGCCTGCTAAAAGTTCCCCCAGACCTGAAACAACAAAGTTCTGCCACCTGCAAATGATCATCGGTGAAAACTCCTTTGTAATGGTGGAGCTGCAGCTGTGAGTAAGCAATCCACTTGTGAGGCCGCCAGCATTACCTGCGTGTTCCAGAGGAGGCGTGAGGGATGGGGGGAATGTCTAAAAATCAGAAAGGCCTCTCAAAATGGGTTTATGGAGGCAATTAAGTGGTTGTTAAGGGCCTTAAGGGGGTCAGAAAACACGCATTTGGGAAAATTGCTCGGAGGCAGGATGGAGGCGGGATCGGGCCCGCCCGCCATTTTTGGTGATTTTAACAACTCACACGCCTCCAAACCCGCCTCCTCAGGGCTGGTAAAATCCAGCCCAAAGACTCAGCATTCACAGCCCTCTGGGGCAGAGAATTCCAAAGATTCACAGCCCTCTGAGTGAAGAAATTCCTCTTCATCTCAGTCTTAAATGGCCTACACCTTATCCTGAGACTATGCCCCCTAGTGCTAGACACTCCAGCCAGGGGAAACAACCTCTCAGCATCTACCCTGTCAATCCCCCTCAGAATCTTATATGTTTCAATGAGATCACCTCTCATTCTTTTAAACTCCAGAGTGTATAGGCCCAATCTACTCAATCTCTCATCATAGGACAGCCCTCTCATCCCAGGGATCAAATTCAGCTGAAACCTCCTGATACCAGGGCTCGTGTTCAAGACATCCGCTGTAACCTGCAGCAAGCAGGCTGCTCCCCATACGTTGGAGAACGGATGCAGAGGACTTCACAGTTGACCAAAGGCAGTGCACCCTTGCATTTTATTCAAAATAGGTACTAGTTCAGGTGAAGCAGTGTTTCTGGGGAGCCCAGCTGTGACCATATCTGGCACCAGTAAACAAAGTCTGGCAGTGGCACTCTCGCAACCTGGCAATGGGCCACAGCAGTGATACGAAAAATGTACTGTGTCAAAGAATAACTTGGACCCATTTAGACTGCCACCCATGGAAACTCTGCTATCTCCATTGAGTACAAGCCCATGTTCTACCATTCTGTGACACATTGTGGATACAGGCCCATGTTCTACCATTCTGTGACACATTGTGGGTACAGGCCCACGTTCTACCATTCTGTGACACATTGTGGGTACAGGCCCACGTTCTACCATTCTGTGTCACATTGTGGGTACAGGCCCATGTTCTACCATTCTGTGACACATTCTGGGTACAAGCCCATGTTCTACCATTCTGTGACACATTCTGGGTACAAGCCCATGTTCTTCCATTCTGTGTCACATTGTGGGTACAGGCCCATGTTCTACCATTCTGTGTCACATTGTGGGTACAGGCCCATGTTCTACCATTCTGTGACACATTCTGGGTACAAGCCCATGTTCTACCATTCTGTGACACATTCTGGGTACAAGCCCATGTTCTACCATTCTGTGACACATTCTGGGTACAAGCCCATGTTCTACCATTCTGTGACACATTGTGGGTACAGGCCCATGTTCTACCATTCTGTGATACATTGTGGATACAGGCCCATGTTCTACCATTCTGTGACACATTGTGGAAACAGGCCCATGTTCTACCATTCTGTGACACATTGTGGGTCAAGCCCATGTTCTACCATTCTGTGTCACATTCTGGGTACAAGCCCATGTTCTACCATTCTGTGACACATTGTGGGTACAAGCCCATGTTCTACCATTCTGTGTCACATTCTGGGTACAAGCCCATGTTCTACCATTCTGTGACACATTGTGGGTACAGGCCCATGTTCTACCATTCTGTGACACATTGTGGATACAGGCCCATTTTCTACCATTCTGTGACACATTGTGGGTACAGGCCCATGTTCTACCATTCTGTGACACATTGCGGGTACAGACCCATGTTCTACCATTCTGTGACACATTGTGGGTACAGGCCCATGTTCTACCATTCTGTGACACATTGTGGGTACAGGCCCATGTTCTACCATTCTGTGACACATTGTGGGTACAGGCCCATGTTCTACCATTCTGTGACACATTGTGGGTACAGGCCCATGTTCTACCATTCTGTGACACATTCTGGGTACAAGCCAATTTTCTACCATTCTGTGACACATTGTAATAAATCTGGAATAAAAAGCTAGTATCAGCAATGGTAACCACGGATTGTCGTAAAAACCCATCTGTTTCACTAATATCCTTTAGGGAAGGAAATCTGTCGCCCTTACCTGGTCTGGCCTATTTGCGACTCCAGACCCACAGCAATGTGGTTGACTCTTAACTGCCCTCTGAAATGGCCGAGCAAGCCACTCAGTTGTAACAAACCGCTACGAAACACAATAATAAAAATGAAACCGGACGGACCACCCGGCATCGACCTCAGCATCGGCTATGGACACGACAACGGCACATCCAGCCCAGTCGACCCTCCAAAGACCTCCTCACCAACATCTGGGGACTTGAGCCAAAATTGGGAGAGCTGTCCCACAGACTAGTCAAGCAACAGCCTGACATAGTTATACTCACAGAATCATACCTTTCAGCTAATGCCCCAAACTCCTCCATCACCATCCCTGGGTATGTCCTGTCCCACTGGCAGGACAGACCCACCAGGGGTGGCGGCACAGTGGTATACAGTCGGGAAGGAGTGGCCCTGGGAGTCCTCAACATTGACTCCGGACCCCATGAAGTCTCATGGCTTCAAGTCAAGCATTGGCAAGGAAACCTCCTGCTGATTACCACCTACCGCCCACCCTCAGCTGATGAATCAGTACTCCTCCATGTTGAACACCACTTGGAAGAAGCACTGAGAGTAGCAAGGGTACAGAATGTACTCTGGGTGGGGGACTTCAATGTCCATCACCAAGAATGGCTCGGTAGCACCACTACTGACCGAGCTGGCCGAGTCCTGAAGGACATAACTGTCAGTCTGGGCTTGCGACAGGTGGTGAGAGAACCAACACGAGGGAAAAACCTACTTGACCTCATCCTCACCAATCTACCTGTCGCAGATGCATCTGTCCATGACAGTATTGGTAGCAGTCACCACCGCACAGTCATTGTGGAGACGAAGTCCCGTCTTCACACTGAGGACACCCTCCATCGTGTTGTGTGGCACTACCACCGTGCTAAATGGGATAGATTCAGAACAGATCTAGCAGCTCAAAACTGGGCATCCATGAGGTGCTGTGGGCCATCAGCAGCAGCAGAATTGTATTCCACCACAATCCGTAACCTCATGGCCCGGCATAGCCCTCACTCTACCATGACCATCAAGCCAGGGGACCAACCCTGGTTCAATATGGAGTGTAGAAGAGCATGCCAGGAGCAGCACCAGGTGTACCTAAAAATGAGGTGCCAACCTGGGGAGTCTACAACACAGGACTACATGCATGCTAAAAAGCGGAAGCAGCATGCGATAGACAGAGCTAAGTGATCCCACAATCAACGGATCAGATCAAAGCTCTGCAGTCATGCCACATCCAGTCATGAATGGTGGTGGACCATTAAACAACTAACGGGAGGAGGAGGCTCCATGAATATCCCCATCCTCAATGATGGTGGAGCCCAGCACGTGAGTGCAAAAGACAAGGCTGAAGCGTTTGCAACCATCTTCAGCCAGAAGCGCCGAGTGGATGATCCATATCGGCCTACTGCTGAGGTCCCCACCACCACAGAAGCCAGTTTTCAGCCAATTCGATTCACTCCATGTGATATCAAGAAACGGCTGAGCGCACTGGATACAGCAAAGGCTATGGGCCCCGACAACATCCCGGCTGTCGTGCTGAAGACTTGTGCTCCAGAACTAGCCGCGCCTCAAGCCAAGCTGTTCCAGTACAGCTACAACACTGGCATCTATCCGACAATGTGGAAAACTGCCCAGGTATGTCCTGTCCACAAAAAAAAGCAGGACAAATCTCAATCATCAGCAAAGTGATGGAAGGTGTCATCGACAGTGCTATCAAGCGGCACTTACTCACCAATAACCTGCTCACTGATGCCCAGTTTGGGTTCCGCCAGGACCACTCAGCTCCCGACCTCATTACAGCCTTGGCCCAAACATGGACAAAAGAGCTGAATTCCAGAGGTGAGGTGAGAGTGACTGCCCTCGACATCAAGGCAGCATTTGACCAAGTGTGGCATCAAGGAGCCCTAGTAAAACTGAAGTCAATGGGAATCGGGGGGAAAACTCTCCACTGGCTGGAGTCATACCTAGCACAAAGGAAGATGGTTGTGGTGGTTGAAGGTCAATCATCACAGCCCCAGGACATCGCTGCAGGAGTTCCTCAGGGCAGTATCCTAGGCCCATCCATCTTCAGCTGCTTCATCAATGACCTTCCCTCCAACATAAGGTCAGAAATGGGAATGTTCGCTGATGACTGCACAGTGTTCAGCGCCATTCGCAACTCCTCAGATAATGAAGCAGTCCATGCCCACATGCAACAAGACCTGGACGACGTTCAGGCTTGGGCTGATAAGTGGCAGGTAACATTCGCGCCACAGAAGTGCCAGGCAATGACTATCTCTAACAAGCGAGAGTCTAACCACCGCCCCTTGACATTCAACGGCATTACCATCGCCGAATCCCCCACCTTCAACATCCTGGGGGGTCACCATTGACCAGAAACTTAACTGGACCAGCCACATAAATACTGTGGCAACAAGAGCAGGTCAGAGGCTAGGTATTCTGCGGCGAGTGTCTCACCTCCTAACTCCCCAAAGCCTTTCCACCATCTACAAGGCACAAGTAAGGAGTGTGATGGAATACTCTCCACTTGCCCGGATGAGTGCAGCTCCAACAACACTCAAGAAGCTCGACACCATCCAGGACAAAGCAGCCCGCTTGATTGGTACCTCCTTAGACATTCACTTCCTCCACCACTGGCGCACCGTGGCTGCAGTGTGTACCATCTACAAGATGCACTGCAGCATCTCACCAAGGCTTCTTCGGCAGCACCTCCCAAACCCACGACCTCCACCGCCTAGAAGTACAAGGACAGTAGGCACATGGGAACACCACCACCTCCAAGTTCCCCTCCAAGTCACACACCATCCTGATTTGGAAATATATCGCCGTTCCTTCATCGTCGCTGGGTCAAAATCCTGGAACTCCCTCCCTAACAGCACTGTGGGAGTACCTTCACCACACGGACTGCAGTGGTTCAAGAAGGCGGCTCACCACCACCTTCTCAAGGGCAATTCGGGATGGGCAATAAATGCTGGCCTTGCCAGCGACGCCTACATCCCAGGAAAGAATTTTTTTTTAAATTGCGGGTACAAACCCACGTTCAACAATTAGATGAACAAAAAATGAAAATAAATCAGTTATCAGTTCTACTTTTAAATGGTAAATCTTAAAGAGAAGTGGAGAAAAATAATACCTATGATCAAAAAGAACTAGAGAATAACAGACAGACATTAGTTTTCATCTCGTGTTCATCTTATCTCAAACGAATGTCTGTAAAGTAATTCCTTCAGTCTCAAGTGAGTGGTGTGCCGTGTTATCAAGAGAGCTTTTCTTTGTGTTCGACAATTTAGTTATGTTGATTTAAAGCTCCTTACTGGGGAAATTAATCACCGCTGTATGTACTTTCCGATATAACTGTGCTGATCCCAAAAAAAATATCTGCCAGCAACCGGAACATTTACTTTATATTATAAAGTGTGTGTTACCATGGTTACACAAGTGAAAGGGCGATGAGCTGACCTCATTTCACATCATTGCCAGTCTGTGTTTTGCATCAATTTGCAACAGCCACCTCCCCTGTCACAGACACGCACACACACACACACACACACACACACAGACACATCTCCTCTCTGCCCAGTGTACTTCCACCATCCTGAAATCCCCAGTTGCTTGGAAACAGTAGTCCTGTTTACACTACAGTATATGTGCCAGAGTAAACCTCGTAGCTTCATTCAATCGTGTACCAAGTGCAGAATCTCACCCGCGCTGTCTTAAGGGTGCAATAATTAGATGCATTTGAGACTGACCTCAGAGGGGAGTGATTTCCTTTGGTTGTAGTTTTCTCGTGAAATTGTAAACAACTTCTTTATAAATGTGCAGAGGAAACCTTCCCTTCAGGTAAATTCAGCTCTGGATTGAGGCTGTAGTCGACCTCAGGCCCGTCTCCAAGACAACAGGGGATACAAGCGTTGTGATTTTATGCTGTGATTTGTTTTTCTCCCTCCCCAATTTTTTGTCCTCTCCTTTCCTCTCCTAAGCCACAGCCTCTTGTTGGGATTGTTGCCGTGGCTCAATGGTCGCACCCTCGCCTCTAAGTCAGATCAGGTCTGTGAGTTCAAGTCCCACTCCAGAGACTTGAGCGCAAAATCTAGGCTGACCCTCCAGTGCAGTGCTGAGGGAGTGCTGCACTGTCGGAGGTGCCGTCTTTCAGATGAGACATTAAACCGAGGTCCTGTCTGCTCTCTCAGGTGGACATAAAAGATCCCATGGCACTATTTCAAAGACGAGCAGGGCTTCCTATGCAGATTTATCAATAAAACAAAAAGCAAAATGCCACAGAGGCAAGAGTGCTACCACGGAACCATGGCTGAGCATTAAGCTCTTGGACTGTTTATCCAATTAAAACCACTCAACCTATTTGAGTATTGAGCAGGGGCATCTGAAACTCGGTGGGATGAATCCAAGCCCCATATAGAAAGTACAGAGCAGATCTAAAAAAGGGAATAAGCTTTTTGTGATATGTATCAATGATTTGGACTTGAATGTAGGAAGTATGATTAAGAAGTTTGCAGATGATACTAAAATCGGCTGTGTGGTTGATACTGAAGAAGGAAGCTGTAGACTGCAGGAAGATATCAATAAATTGGTCAGGTGGGCAGAACAGTGGCAAATGGAATTCAATCCGGAGAAGTGTGAGGTAATGCATTTGGGGAGGGCTAACAAGGCAAGGGAATACACTATAAATGGTAGGACACTGAGAAGTGCAGAAGATCAGAGGGACCTTGGACTGCATGTCCACAGATCCCTGAAGGTAGCAGGACAGGTAGATAAGAAGGCATATGGGTTACTTGCTTTTATTAGCCGAGGCATAGAATATAAGAGCAGGGAGGTTATGCTTGAACTGTATAAAACACTAGTTAGGCCGCAGCTAGAGTACTGCGTGCAGTTCTGGTCACCACATTACAGGAAGGATGTGATTGCACGAGAGAGGGTACAGAGGAGATTTACGAGGATGTTGCCTGGACTGGAGAATTTTAGCTATGAGGAAAGTTTAGATAGGCTGGGGTTGTTTTCTTTTGAACAGAGGAGGCTGAGGGGAGACCTAATTGAGGTGTATAAAATTTTGAGGGGCCTAGATAGAGTGGTTAGAAAGGACCTATTTCCCTTAGCAGAAGGGTAAATAACCAAGGGGCATAGATTTAAAGTAATTTGTCGGAGGTTTAGAGGGGATTTGAGGAGAAATCTTTTCACCCAGAGGGTGGTGGGGGTCTGGAACTCACTGCCTGAAAGGGTGGTAGAGGCAGAAACCCTCATCACATTTAAAAAGTGCTTGGATATGCACTTGAAGTGCCGTAACCTACAAGGCTACGGACCAAGTGCTGGAAAGTGGGATTAGGGTGGATAGCTCTTTGTCGGCCGGCACGGACAAGATGGGCCGAATGGCCTCCTTCTGTGCCATAAATTTCTATGATTCTATGAAGAGGGGCAAAGACAGTGTATGAGAATGGATTTGCAGCCAACATAAAAGGGAACTCAAAAGTCTTTTATAAACACATAAATAGTAAAAGGGTAGTCAAAGGAAAGGTGGGGCCCATCACGGACCAAAAAGGAAATCTTTACATAGAATTACATAGGACATACAGCACAGACCATTCGGCCCAACCAGTCCATGCTGGCATTTATGCTCCACTCGAGCCTCCTCCCGTCTTTCCTCATCTAAATCTATCAGCATAACCCTCTATTCCCTTCTCCCTCATGTGCTTAACTAGCTTCCCCTTAAATGCATCTATACTATTCGCCTCAACCACTGCCTGTTCCACATTTTCACCATTCTCTGGCTAAAATTAAATATAATGGGCCTGAATTTGCGATCGGAGGCTTCCCGCGGGCGGATGTCGCCAATCATCAAAAAATCGACGCATTTACCTGGTGGTCCAGGAGATACGGAGGCTTGTGATCCTGGGCTTCTCCTGGTAGAAATGCGTAGAGGCCCACGTATCCCAGGGGTGCACGCGGTTCGCAAGCGCCCCTGGGATCACGTGGGCCAGCCCAACCAATGAAAGAAGGGAATCCCCATTCATACAACTGTCATAGGTATGAATGGGGATGACTTAAAAAATACACCAACACATGAAATAAAACATTTTTTAATTACATATATAAAATTAATTAAAATGGCATTTAATTAAATATTTTAAACAAAAATTTAATTTTTTGAAAAAATGTTTTACATGTTTTAACAGGGCTAAATATAAACTTACCTTATTGGACAGGGTTTTTAATGTATAAGTGAGTGATAAAATTTTATTGCTCTATTTTTTAAAACTCTTATGCTGGTAAAAGCAGGCCTGCTTTTACCAGGCGTAAGAATTCCACGGCCTTTCAGTGGGCGGAAGTTGGGCAAACAGCGCAACTCTCCCCCCACAGAGGCCCTTTTCCCGGGGATGCGGAGGATCTGTCAAGAAGATTCTTGACAGATCGCAAGTGCCGGGTTTCAGCGCATGTGCTTCACGTGCCTAAACCCGGAACTTGCGCGGCCCCTATGGGCGCGTACACACCTCGTACGCACCCGTAGGGGTCGCAAAATATGGCCCATAATTCTTAAGAACATAAGAAATAGGAGCAGGAGTAACCCATAAGGCCCCTTTGAGCCTGCTCTGCCATTCAATAAGATTATGGCTGATATTCGACCTCAACTCCACTTCCCCATGCAATCCCCATATCCCTTGATTCCCTTAGAGTCCAAAAATCTATCTATCTCAGCCTTGAATATATTGAATGACTCAGCATCCACAGCCCTTTGGGGTAGAACATTCCAAAGATTCACAACCCTCTGAGTGAAGAAATTCCTCCTCATCCCAGTCTTAAATGGCCGACCTCTTAACCTGAGACTATACTCCCTAGTTCTGGACTCTCCAGCCAGGGGAAACAACCTCTCAGCTTCTACCCTGTCAATCCCTCTCAGAATCTTACATGTTTCAATGAGGTCACCTCTCATTCTTCTAATCTCCAGAGAGTATAGGCCCAGTCTACTGAATCTCTCCTCATAGGACAACCCTCTCATCCCAGGAATCAATCGAGTGAACCTTCGTTGCACCGCCTCTAAGGCAAGTATGTCCTTCCTTAGGTACGGAGACTAAAACTGTACACAGTACTCCAGGTGTGATCTCACCAAAGGCCTGTACAATTCCAGAAAGACTTCCTTACTCTTGTCCTCCAACCCCCTTCTAATAAAGGCCAACTTACCATTTGCCTTCCTATTTGCTTGCTGTACTTGCATGTTAACTTTCTGTGTTTCCTGTACAAGGACACCCAAATCCTTCTGAACACCAACATTTAATAGTTTCTCACCATTTAAAAAATATTTTGTTTTTCTATTCTTCCTACCAAAGTGAATAACCTCACATTTCCCCACATCTGCCACCTTCTTGTCCACTCACTTAACCCGTCTCTAACCCTTTTCAGACACATAGGGCATGATCTTGCCAGCCCTGGGGAGGCGGGTATGGAGGCGGGATTGCCAGGAAAATGGCAGAATCTGGGGGCGGGTGCCCATCCCGCCCCCAACCCGTCTCCGTGCCATCTTCCCAGGAGGCGGGTAGCCGACCCGCGCCGGGTCCCGTCTCCTTGGAGGCGGGATGGGGATTACGGCCACTTAACTGCCTGTTAACTACCTGTTAAGATAAGAGGATTATCCCCATTTTACTCCTGCAAGTGCGGGCTTCCCGAAGGCTGCGAACCCCGCCAGGGTCACCGAGGCGAGCAGTGGGTCTGCGGGGGTCGGAGGGGTGCAGAAGTGAGCTGTGAAGGTAAGTGATGGGTGCAAGTGTGGAGAGGTGAGTATGTGAGGTAAGTGGAAAGTGTTAGTAAAAGTTTACTTACCTTTGTTTCTTCCTGCAGGCTTCAATCGTTAGGGATGCGGAGAGTCTCGCATCTCCGCGGCAGAGATGACAGATGGCTGCTGCATTCTCCAATGCAACAACCATCTCATTTCTGCTAAAGAAAGAGGTTTGATGAGTCTTGAATTCAAGAACTCATCAAACTACAGAGAATGTCAAATGATGACAATTCATCTGTCAAAAAGTTTTGACAGATGAAACGTCATACGCTGACGTTCTCTGTAACCGGCTTCCCCTTAATTGACCTGCTAAGCCCACTGGGCGGGCTTAATGAGGTCAATCAAGGGAAAATAGTGTGGGTTGGCCAGAAGTCGATGGAGGCGGGACTAAAACCCGACAAATGGGAGTCCCGCCTCCAAAAGCTCCCCATTGGCAAAATTCAGCCCTTTGAGTCCGCCTCACATCTTTATTTCCCACCTAGCTTTGTATCATCAGCAAACTTGGATACATTACACTCGATCCCTTCATCTAAGTCATTAATATAGATTGTAAATAGCTGAGGCCCAAGCACTGATCCTTGCTGTACCCCACTAGTTACAGCCTGCCAACCCGAAAATGACCCGTTTATTCCTACTCTCTGCTTTCTGTCCTGTAACCAATCCTCTATCCATATAAGGGGTTTGACAGGGTAGATGCTGGGAGGATGTTTCCCCTGGCTGGAGAGTCTAGAACCAGGGGTCACAGTCTCAGGATAAGGGGTCAGCCATTTAGAACTGAGATGAGGAGAAATTTCTTCACTCAGAGGGTGGTGAATCTTTGGAATTCTCTACCCCAGAGAACTGTGGATGCTCAGTCATTGAGTATATTAAAAACAAAGATCGATAGATTTTGCGATATTAAGGGAACCAAGGATGTGGGGATAGTGCGGGAAGGTGGAATTGAGATCGAAGATCAGCCATGATCTTATTGAATGCCTCAGCACTTCACTCTACCGCAAGCCCACGGACAACCTCACGATGCTCCACTTCTCCAGCTTCCACCCTAACCACGTTAAAGAAGCCATCCCCTATGGACAAGCCCTGCGAATACACAGGATCTGCTCAGACGAGGAGGAACGCGATGGACACCTACGGACACTGAAAGACGCCCTCGTAAGAACGGGATATGACGCTCGACTCGTCGATCGACAGTTCCGACGGGCCACAGCGAAAAACCGCATAGACCTCCTCAGAAGACGAACACGGGACACAACCAACAGAGTACCCTACGTCGTCCAGTACTGCCCCGGAGCGGAAAAACTACGCCATGTTCTTCGCAGCCTTCAACATGTCATCAATGACGACGAACACCTTGCTAAGGCCATCCCCACGCCTCCACTACTCGCCTTCAAGCAGCCGCCTAACCTCAAAAGTACCATCGTTCGCAGCAGATTACCCATCTTTCAGGAGAACAGCAACCACGACACCACACAACCCTGCCACGGCAACCTCTGCAAGACATGCCAGATCATGGACACAGATACCATCATCACACGTGAGGACACTACCCACCAGGTACATGGTACATACTCATGTGACTCGGCCAACGTTGTCTACCTGATACGTTGCAGTAAAGGATGCCCCAGAGCATGGTACATCGGCGAGACCATGCAGACACTGAGACAACGTATGAACGGACACCGCGCAACAATCGCCAGGCAGGAGGGTTGCCTCCCAGTCGGGGAACACTTCAGCAGTCAGGGGCATTCAGCCTCGGATCTGCGGGTAAGCGTTCTCCAAGGCGGCCTTTGGGATACACGACAGCGCAAAATCATAGAGCAGAAACTGATAGCCAAGTTCCGCACTCATGAGGATGGCCTCAATCGCGATATCGGGTTCATGTCACGATACAGAACGTGACTTGACATCATGGCCGGTCTTTCCAGGTTTTTTTAAAAAAAAACTAACACAAGAACCAACACAAATGGAGAGGATATGCAGCCAGCAGGTGTTTTGACACGTTGGACCCCCTGGGACACATCTCATTGTCTTGGCTGTGCTCTTAGTGTGTCTTTGATGTAGGGAAAGATTTGAATACATTTTTTCTGTGTTTATATTGTGAATTCTGGGAGATTCTCTCACAGCTACCCTACCTGAAGAAGGAGCGACAGCTCCGAAAGCTTGTAAAATTAAATAAATCTGTTGGACTATAACCTGGTGTTGTGCGACTTCTCATTTTTGTCCACCCCAGTCCAACGCCGGCATCTCCACATTATTGAATGTAGGCTTGAAGGGCCAAATGGCCTACTCCTGCTCCTATTTCTTATGTTCTTATAGAATTTTCTTCTAAATTCCCTATTTGATTTCTTGGTGACTATCTTATATTGATGGCCTCTAGTTTTGCTCTTCCCCACAAGTGGAAACACTCTGGGCTAGATTTTGATACTGGGTCGTGTAATCCGCATTTCGTCTTAGCCACCCGTTTCTAAATCGATGTGGGAGAATGATGCCATTTTAACCTAATTGGCCAATTGAGTTCCAACGTGTGGGAACCCATGGCCAGTGAGTTTTTCCAGTCTGAAAGTTGCCTCCGATGACGTCATCATTGCTGCTGCATTTAAGGTCTGCAACAAGCCTTGCTTCCTCTGCAGACTGCCAAGCATCTGCCTTTGCATGTTAGAGGCACCTGCAGGAAGAATGGCCAGCCAGAGACCTAGGTCTGCACCCCGCTTTGATGATGTCGCCCTGCAAGCTTTAATTGAGGGAGCAAGAGCAAACAGAGAGGTGCTCTTCCCTTCTTCAGGGAGGAAGAAGCCTCCCCAGCAAACCAAGGCTGTGTGGATCCAGGTGGCAGAGGAGGTCAACTCTTTGTCAATAACCCGCAGAACCTGGCTTCAGTGCAGGAAGAGGTTTCATGACCTTCTGCGCACTGGAAAACTGAGTATGAATTTCCCATCACCCTCAATCTGATCCCCATTGCCTCTCCTCACCAGCACTCAGCTTTGACAACCTCTTCCTCCACATCCCACTTGACACTGACATCCATGCACCCTTACCCATTCCCTCTCTCTCTATGGTCACATTCACCTAACTATTTGACTATGCAGCCCTCACACTCCCTATTACTGTGATGCAATTACAACTTACAACACACAGGGAGGGCCCTTGGTCTTGCCACCTCACTCCATCTTTGTCTCCTTCTAAGCATCTATGCTATGGATTCTCTACACTCACTCCTTCATTCTCACTCAAACTCCACTTGTCTCCCTCATTGCAGGAAAAGAGAGCTCACAATAAGAGGGAAAGAGCGAGGACAGGAGGAGGGCCACCATCAGTAGCCCAGCTCACCACCTGGGAGGAGGCGGTCCTGGAGATGGTGGGAGTGGAGGAAGATTCCCAAGTGGGGGACGGACAGACGGGCGCATCACAGCAAGCTGGTGACAGAATAGTTTTCCATCTATCTCATTGACATTGCATGAGTCGCTGATAATGATTCTGAAGCTCTAACAGATGGACTTATGATCATCTGCAATATGCAATGTGCATGTAACCTTGGCCTCACATCTCTGACTCTTTCCTTTACTCCCCCCCAGGACCATCGTAAGCACCCGTCCCCACTATCCAGGAGGAAGAGCATGAGCCTCAAGACTCCTCAGGGGAAGCTGCAACCTCTGAGGGCGCAGCGTCAGCAGAATTCAGCGCACCCAGCACCAGCGCAGACACTCACACCTCGGAGGGAACATCGCGAGATAGAGTAGTGTTGTCACCTGGTGTATCACAGCTCACAAATGAGCATCAGCAGATAGTGGAGACAGGGACAGCAGTGGAGAGTCCTAGTCGGAGGGCGCAGGACTCTCCCAGCTCGGCTCAGCTGCATGTCAACCCTCTGCCTCTGGGTCCATCCATAAGATCAGCGGTGCTGGAACTCCAGGAACAGATGCAGGAGTCTCTGGCAGGTTTTGTCTCCAGGGTCGCTGCGAGTGTGGAGCGAATGGAGGAGTCCATTGCGAACATGAGCAGAGCCTTTGTGGAGTCATTGGCGCATGAACGCATCACCACGGAAAGGATGGCAACCTCCGTGGAAAGGATGGCTACAGTAGAGGAGAGGATGGCTACGGCCATGGAGGAGCTAAGTCGCCAGAATGCAGAAAACATGGTCATTGTTCAGAATAGACTGGCATCTCTTGAGGAGCGATGGTCAGCTACTGAGCATAGAAACCAGACCTTCATGGAAGTCCTCTGGAGTAGGACTTCCAGTGCAGAAACAGGTCCTCATGGCCCCCCTGAAGTGCAGCAAAGTGCTGTCAAGCCACTTGCTAGCTCTGAAGTGGGGGTGACCCATGAGAGGGATGTTGGTGGCAGACAACAAGGAAGTGGGGGCTCCTCTCCAAGCGCTCAAACAACCATGCCACTGCAAAGCCCTCGGTCAGAGCCCCACCAGAGTCCTCACCCAACTGAGATGGGCGTCTCATCCCCTGCACAGCCGCAGGAGCAGCAGACTGTTGGCGAGCCCTCACAGGTTTGCAACCCCAGAGGACGCCCGCCAAAGGTGTCGAGACAGGAGCAGCAAGAAAGTGAGCAAGGGGCCTCCACATCTGCTGAAGCCACAGGGGAAGCACCACGTAGGAGCACGCGTAAGAGAAAGATAGTGCACAAATAGTCACAAGGTTAGTCACTTGGGTGAATTTTGATGTTTTATGTTAAAAAGCCATCAGATGATTACTGTAAATAAAAAATCTGATGGCTACTGCTGCAGTTGTGGCGTGTGTCATTTCGCAAATGGGACTTCCACATTGAGGGCTTAGGATTACTTGCAATTGTCAGTATGGTATTCAAATTGCTAGGAATCATAGAAACATAGAAAATAGGTACAGGAGTAGACCATTCGGTCCTTCGAGCCTGCACCGCCATTCAATGCGTTCATGGCTGAACATGCTACCTCAGTACCCCATTCTTGCTTTCTCGCCATACCCCTTGATCCCCCTAGTTGTGAGTGTTATATCTAACTCCCTTTTGAATATATTTAGCGAACTGGCCTCAACAACCTTCTGTGGAAGAGAATTCCATAGATTCACCACTCTCTGGGTGAAGAAGTTCCTCCTCAGCTCAGTCTTAAATGGCTTCCCCTTAATCCTTAGACTTAATCCGCTGGTTCTTGGCCATTGTCGATGCTCAGGTAAGAAGCTGCGAGGCAAAAGTGCTTGATTGGCTAGGCTAAGCAAATCTGGCCAAGATGAGTGCGTTCCTTGCATCCCGGGCAGCAATGTTCTCGCGTACTGCTGCTGCTGGTTGATGGGCCTCTGCAAGATGTTCGTTTTTGCTCTCCTCCTCCTCCTCCTCCTCATCTGAGGAGGATATGTGACGAGCCACTTGGTCCTCAGGAATCTGCAAGCCACAATGTTGTGCCATGTTGTGAAGTGCACAGCAAACCACGACGATTCTGGAGACCCTGGCTGCTGAGTACTGCAGGGCTCCACCTGATCTATCCAGGCATCTGAAGCGCATCTTCAGCAAACCGATGGTTTGCTCGATTATGGCTCTGGTGGACTTGTGGCTGGAGTTGTAGCTCTCCTCAGCTTCGTTGGATGGGCTCCTCAACGGTGTCATTAGCCACATCTTCAGGGGATAGCCCTTGTCTTCAAGTAGCCATCCGTTAAGTTGGTCTGGCGGACTGAATAGCGGAGGCACACTAGACTGGCGCAGTATGAAGGAGTCATGGCAACTGCCAGGGTACTTGGCACAAACATGCAAAATTTCAATCTTGTGGTCACACACCAGCTGAACGTTAAGGGAGTGGAAGCCCTTGCGGTTGACAAAAATACCTGGATTGCGATGGGGTGCCTTAAGGGCCACATGTGTGCAGTCAACAACGCCCTGCACCCTTGGAAAGCCTGCCAGATTTGCTAATCCAACCGCACGCGTCGTGACACTTGCTTGATCCTTGGTGAAATGGATGTGAGTATGCGCGATGGCAAAGAGGGCATCGGTTACCTGCGTGATGCAAGTGTGTGCGGCCGCCTGGGAGATGCCACTGATGTCTGCTGCTGATCCCTGGAATGACCCTGAGGCAAAAAAGTTGAGTGCGGTGGTGACTTTGACGGCCACTGGTAAGGGTTGTCCATCTGGTCCTCTGGGCTCCAGGTCTTGCTGCAGCATTGCGCAGATGTCACCCACTACCTCTCGCGAAAGTCGGAGCCGCCTTTGGCACTGCTGCTCAGACATGTTGAGGTAGCTGACCCTGTGTCTGTAGACCCTGTTTGGGG
This sequence comes from Squalus acanthias, assembly GCA_030390025.1. Classification (NCBI taxonomy): domain Eukaryota; kingdom Metazoa; phylum Chordata; class Chondrichthyes; order Squaliformes; family Squalidae; genus Squalus; species Squalus acanthias. The sequence continues at coordinate 123,165 of JASTWF010000832.1, forward strand.
GGTATCTCCTGCGCCGACGGGCTTCCATGCGCTGGCGCCTTCTGTCCTGTGCAGCTTCAGGTGGGTGAGCAACAGCTTGGCGCTCCTGTTGTTGCTGCTGCTGTTGGTGCTGCTGCTGTTGGTGCTGCTGTTGTTCATGGTTCTGCTGGTGCCGCGGCTGGTCTTCGACCTCATCTGATGTCCAGAAGGGAAGGAAATAAGTGGCTCCCACGCTTCTGGTATATGCCTCAGTTGAGGAAGCGCTCAGTCAAAGTGGCGAGAGGGGTTTCCCAGGAGGTCACACTGGAGATGGGTTTCAGGCTCCAAACTTCCACAGCTGTGGTTATGCCATATAAAAGTTCTCCCAGACCTGAGACAGCAAAGTCCTGCCACCTGCAAATGATGGCTGATCAAATCTCTTATTTAATGGCTGAGCTGCAGCTGATAGTCAGCAATCCAATTGTGCTCCCGCCAGGTTTCACCGTTGTGTTTCAGAACAGGCGTGCTTCACGTGGGAAAAGGGTTAAAATCACAAAGGCCTATCAAAATGGCATTATAGAGGCAACTTAGTGCTTGTTAAGGGCCTTAACGGCCTATCCCGCCTCTTGGAGGCGGGACGGAGTCGGGACCAGCAGACACGATTTAATTAAAATTGCGTGGAGGCGGGATGGAGGCGGGGTTGGGCCCGCCCGCCAGTTTTTGCAATTTTAACCCCCCACACGCCTCCAATCCCGTCTCAACAGCCCGATGAAAATCCAGCCCTCTGTGTCTAATCTATCAAAACCATTTATAATTTTTCAAGAGAAAGGAGACCCAGTCTGTTCATCCTTTTCTGATAGCTATAACCTCACAGCTCTGGTATCATCCTTGTAAATCTTCTCTGCACCCTCTCCAGTGCCTCTATATCCTGTTTATAATATGGCGACCAGAACTGCACGCAGTACTCTAAGTGTGGTCTAACCAAGGTTCAATACAGGTTTAGCATAACTTCTCTACTTTTCAATTCTATCCCTTTAGAAATAAACTCTAGTGCTTGGTTTGCTTTTGTTATGGCCTTATTAATCTGAATCGCAACTTTTAGTGATTTGTGTATTTGTACTCCCAGATCCCTTTGCTCCTCTACCACATTTAGATTCTTATTTTCCAAGTAATATGTGACATCCTTATTTTTCTTACTAAAATGTAATACCTCACACTTACTATGTTGAAATTCATTTGCCAATTGTATACCAATTCTTCAAGTTCATTAATGTTTTCCTGTAATTTGCTGCATTCCTCCTCAGTGTTGACTATTCCCCCGAATTTGGTGTCTTCCACAGATTTAGAAATTATGGCCTGGATTTTACCGTCCATGGCGGGCGACGTCGGTGGCGGGCCCCGACCTCGCTGCTGGCTCCAGCCCACTCTTTATAGAATGATTTTCCCCTGATTGGGATTGTTAAACCCACCCAGCACGTTTGCCAGCCAATTGAAGGAAGCGGGTCTGATGATGTGATTTGATGACGCGTCATCAGCCGGCTTCCTTAAAGGGACCATGCGCAAATTGATTTTACATTTGTGCTGTCAGTGTTCTACAGCATTGAGGTGCTGCAAACACTGACTATGACTGCATAAAGGTGCACGGCTGCACCCAGGCTCTCCCATTACTCCCTCCATATGCACGCAGGGAGGTTCTCTTCTCTTCCAATGAGCGGAAGAGGCTTCCCCAGGACACCAACACAGCCTGGTTGCACATTGCATAGGAGGACACAAGCAGGGATGTCGTCAGGAGGACCAGGCTGCAGTGGCGCAAACCTTTCAATGATCTTAATAGATCACGAAACGTTACTGCAGAGCCACACTCAACCTCATCCTGCTGTGCCATCACATCCCCATCACTCTGCCTTCCCTACCCTACTCCTGCACATCCTTACTCACACCAACTTACCTTGCACCTCCACCCATCCCTCTCTATCTACATTATCACTTCCCCATCTCACTAGCCACCCCTCACACTCACCCTCATCCTAGTCCAATCATACCAACTAACAACACACAAGGGTAGGCACTTTGGTGTTTTATGCAATGTTCATGTAAAGTTTCTGTGAATGTGGTGTCAAACATTGAAATCTTTATTTTCAACACTTTGTGTTCTTGGTCAGATTTGTGTGCACCTTTGGAAGTGGCTTAGTGAGTTGCAGTGAATTGTGAGACATAACGGTACCCCCCGCAATGGTGATGAGTGTGAAAGGAATGGCTTGGGCATTGTAGGGATGCTTTATGGTGTTGGTGTGGGGTGGTGCCAACCTGCACATCATGTGGCAGCCAGCGTGTACAGCGCCAAGTGAAGTAAATCTGGCCATGGTGAGGCCATCCCTGACCTTCTGGGCAGCAATGTGGTCGGGTGCTGATGCCCTCTGTCCTGTGCAGCATCAGTTGATTGCAGAGAAGGTTGGTGTGGTTGTTGGTGCTGCTGGTGTGCCTGGTGCTGCTGGTGTTGGGGCTGATCATGGTGGGATTCTGAGGACCAAGGTGAGAGAATTTCAAGGGCACCCATGCTGATGGAATAGATGGCAGGTGAAGTAGAGATGACAGAAGCGATCTGTCAATGGTGGGAGAGGTAATGAGGTCAGACTGGATGGAGACTTGCAGCATCCTGAATCTGTAGTGGAAATGCAGTTTAGAGAAGCTAGTGGTTAAGGGAACATTTCTCAATCAGCTGGGAGCTTTGACTTGACATTTGAATCTGTCAACTCATCAGCTGATTCAATGGCCACTGACCTCCCGCCTCAGCTTCACTGACGAGGTCTAGGCACAGCGGGAAACCAGTGGGCGACCTGTCAAAATCAAAAAGCTGGGAAAAAAGCATAGTTAAGTGGCTGTAAACAAGCCACCAATGATTTCAATTGCCTCCCCCGCCGCTGCGGGTCAGGTCTGCTCAGTGCTGGCAGTCCTGACATGTGATAAAGGCACGTGGGGTCCCGACCCGCTGTCAAATAAAACATTTTCCCACCCGACCCGCCACCGATCATGCCCGCTGACCCCCCGCAAAATTCCCCCCTATATTTTTGATTCCAAAGTCTAAATCGCTAACATAAATTGTGAACAACAGTGGTCCCAGCACTGATCCTTGTGGAACACCACTACCCACCTTCTGTCACTCTGAATAGCTACCCTTTACCCCTACTCTCTGTTTTCTGTCTTTCAGCCAGCTAGCTATCCATTCTGCTAATTGTCCCTTAACTCTGCATGCTCTGAAATTATTTATCAGTCTATTATGTGGTACCTTATCGAAGGCCTTTTGGAAATCTAGATATATTATATCTACTACATTACCCTTGTCTACTCTCTCCATTACCTCTTCAAAGAATTTAATGAGGTTGGTCAAGCAAGGCCTTCCCTTTTGAAATCCTTGTTGACTATCCATTATTATATTTTTGGTTTCTAGAAGTTTTTCTATTTTCTCCTTTAGTAGGGATTCCATTATTTTTCCTACCACCGATGTTAAGCTGACTGGTCTGGACATGTTCTATCTCCCTTCTTAAATATAGATATAATGTTAACTATCCACCAGTCCTGTGGCACTACACCTTTTTCTAATAAATATTAAATGTGTAGTAATGCCTCTGCTATCTCTTCCCTAGATTCTTTTAAAATTCACAGATGCAATCCATCCGGACCAGGACTTTTATCCTCTTTGAGTTTGACTAGTTTATTTAATATTTCTCCTCTTTTTATTTTAAATGCGGTTATATCATTTCTAATCTCATCTTCTGATGTCATGTCCACCTGATCTGTCTCCCTGGTAAATACTGAAGCAAAATAATGATTTAATATTTCCGCCATTTCGCTATCGCTGCCTGTGATTTTATCCTGACCATCCCTTAGTGGCCCTATTCCCATCCTGACTTTCCTTTTTTTTATTTACGTGCTTGTGGAATATTTTACTATTTTGTTTTGTGGAGGCAGAGGGCAGGCTGAGGTACGAAATGAGTACTTTGCATCTGTCTCCACTAGAGAAGAGGACGATGCCAGTGTAGCAGTAAAGGAGGAGGCAGTAGTGATATTGGATGGGATAAAAATAGATAAAGAGGAGGTACTTAAAAGTGGAGGTTACAGAGATAGGGAGGGGAAAGGACACGCAGAGATTTGAACACAAGAGCGAGACTTTTAGATGTGAAGCTTTGGGGGACCAGGAGCCAATGTAGAGATGTTGGATAAGTAGGACCTGGAGCGGGGCAGGACCTGATGCGGGGAAGGACCTGGAGTGGGGCAGGACTCGGTGCGGGGAAGGACCTGGAGCGGGGCAGGACTCGGTGCGGGGAAGGACCTGGTGCGGGGAAGGACCTGGAGAGGGGAAGGACCTGGAGTGGGGCAGGACTTGGTGCGGGGAAGGACCTGGTGCGGGGCAGGACCTGGTGTGGGGAAGGACCTGGAGCGGGGCAGGACCTGGAGCGGGGCAGGACTCGGTGCGGGGCAGGACCAGGAGTGGGGCAGGACCTGGTGCGGGGAAGGACTCGGTGCGGGGCAGGACCAGGAGTGGGGCAGGACCTGGAGCGGGGCAGGACCAGGAGTGCGGAAGGACCTGGTGCGGGGAAGGACCAGGAGTGCGGAAGGACCTGGTGCGGGGAAGGACCAGGAGTACGGAAGGACCTGGAGCGGGGAAGGACCTGGAGTGCGGAAGGACCTGGAGCGGGGAAGGACCTGGAGTGCGGAAGGACCTGGAGCGGGGAAGGACCTGGTGCGGGGAAGGACCTGGAGCGGGGAAGGACCTGGAGCGGGGAAGGACCTGGAGCGGGGAAGGACCTGGAGCGGGGCAGGACCAGGAGTGCGGAAGGACCTGGTGCGGGGAAGGACCAGGAGTGGGGCAGGACCTGGAGCGGGGCAGGACCAGGAGTGCGGAAGGACCTGGTGCGGGGAAGGACCAGGAGTGCGGAAGGACCTGGTGCGGGGAAGGACCAGGAGTGCGGAAGGACCTGGAGCGGGGAAGGACCTGGAGTGCGGAAGGACCTGGAGCGGGGAAGGACCTGGAGCGGGGAAGGACCTGGTGCGGGGAAGGACCTGGAGCGGGGAAGGACCTGGAGCGGGGAAGGACCTGGAGCGGGGAAGGACCTGGAGCGGGGCAGGACCAGGAGTGCGGAAGGACCTGGTGCGGGGAAGGACCAGGAGTGCGGAAGGACCTGGTGCGGGGAAGGACCTGGTGCGGGGAAGGACCTGGAGCGGGGAAGGACCTGGAGCGGGGAAGGACCTGGAGCGGGGAAGGACCTGGAGCGGGGAAGGACCTGGTGCGGGGAAGGACCTGGTGCGGGGAAGGACCAGGAGTGCGGAAGGACCAGGAGCGGGGCAGGACCAGGAGCGGGGAAGGACCTGGAGCGGGGAAGGACCTGGAGCGGGGAAGGACCTGGAGCGGGGAAGGACCTGGAGCGGGGAAGGACCTGGAGCGGGGCAGGACCTGGAGCGGGGCAGGACCTGGAGCGGGGAAGGACCAGGAGTGCGGAAGGACCTGGAGCGGGGCAGGACCTGGAGCGGGGCAGGACCTGGAGCGGGGAAGGACCTGGAGCGGGGCAGGAACTGGAGCGGAGCAGGAACTGGAGCGGGAAAGGACCTGGAGCGGGGCAGGACTCGGTGCGGGGAAGGACCTGGAGCGGGGCAGGACTCGGTGCGGGGAAGGACCTGGAGCGGGGCAGGACTCGGTGCGGGGAAGGACCTGGAGTAGGGCAGGACTCGGTGCGGGGAAGGACCTGGTGCGGGGAAGGACTCGGTGCGGGGCAGGACCTGGTGCGGGGCAGGACTCGGTGCGGGGCAGGACCTGGAGCGGGGCAGGACTCGGTGCGGGGAAGGACCTGGAGTAGGGCAGGACTCGGTGCGGGGCAGGACCTGGAGCGGGGCAGGACTCGGTGCGGGGAAGGACCTGGTGCGGGGAAGGACTCGGTGCGGGGCAGGACCTGGAGCGGGGCAGGACTCGGTGCGGGGAAGGACCTGGTGCGGGGCTGGATCCAGACAGCAGAGTTTCGAATGAGCTCAAGTTTATGCAGGGTGGAGGAAGGGAGGCCGGTCAAGAAAGCGGAATAGTCGAGTCTGCAGGTGACAAAAGCATGGCTGAGGGTTTCTGCTGAATGAATTTTTCTCATTCCTACCACCTTTTGGTGGATCAAGTGCAGTCAATCAGACTTAAACCTTCAAAGAAAAATATGATGATAATAACTTGTTAACTTGTCTTTTAGAGCCTGGGATTGCACAGTGAGTGTTACAAGTGAACTTTGTAAACCCAGGATCAAAAAATGAGCTTTACAGTTGCTAATCAGCCACTGGAATGGCATTCATTTTGTTAATACCAAATATGGATGCTGTTACAAAATTTTAATCTACGAGAATTGTTTATGTATTACTCTGACGGGCTATTAGCATTGTACTGGATATGAGTCACAATTGACTTTATACAAACTGAAGGAAATTGTGCTTCCCTTGCATTTGATTGAAAATGATTTTTAAGATACTTTAAAAATAACACTGAAGACAGAGAGGATATTGTACCGACCTTACATCATTAAACTGTGCTGACACTGAGTGCACGGAACATTCAAAGCCCAAAACATTGGCAGCTTTGTGACAATTGTCAGGATAAAAAAAATAAAGCCTATATTGTGACCCGACACAGTCGTAGCCATTGAGATGAGGCTAAGACCGGAATATTTCACCAACGAGCATCTTGAGTCGGAGATAAGAAGTACTTGAGTGTCATGGAGTCATGTCCACTGGGGACCAGATAAAACTGATTCTGGTCCCAGGTCAATTAGAGCTCTCAATTCAGCAATTCGGCAGTCAGGGGGAGTGAGGGGCAGTCAGGGGGAGTCAGGGGCAGTCAGGGGGAGTCAGGGGCAGTCAGGGGGAGTCAGGGGCAGTCAAGGGCAGTCAGGGGCAGTCAGGGGGAGTCAGGGGCAGTCAGGGGGAGTCAGGGGCAGTCAGGAGCAGTCAGGGGCAGTCAGGGGGAGTGAGGGGCAGTCAGGAGGAGTGAGGGGCAGTCAGGAGGAGTGAGGGGCAGTCAGGAGGAGTGAGGGGCAGTCAGGGGGAGTGAGGGGCAGTCAGGGGGAGTGAGGGGCAGTCAGGGGGAGTGAGGGGCAGTCAGGGGGAGTGAGGGGCAGTCAGGGGGAGTGAGGGGCAGTCAGGGGGAGTGAGGGGCAGTCAGGGGGAGTGAGGGGCAGTCAGGGGGAGTGAGGGGCAGTCAGGGGGAGTGAGGGGCAGTCAGGGGGAGTGAGGGGCAGTCAGGGGGAGTGAGGGGCAGTGAGGGGCAGTCAGGGGGAGTGAGGGGCAGTCAGGGGGAGTGAGGGGCAGTCAGGGGGAGTGAGGGGCAGTCAGGGGGAGTGAGGGGCAGTCAGGGGGAGTGAGGGGCAGTCAGGGGGAGTGAGGGGCAGTCAGGAGGAGTGAGGGGCAGTCAGGAGGAGTGAGGGGCAGTCAGGGGGAGTGAGGGGCAGTCAGGGGGAGTGAGGGGCAGTCAGGGGGAGTGAGGGGCAGTCAGGGGGAGTGAGGGGCAGTCAGGGGGAGTGAGGGGCAGTCAGGGGGAGTGAGGGGCAGTCAGGGGGAGTGAGGGGCAGTCAGGGGGAGTGAGGGGCAGTCAGGGGGAGTGAGGGGCAGTCAGGGGGAGTGAGGGGCAGTCAGGGGGAGTGAGGGGCAGTCAGGGGGAGTGAGGGGCAGTCAGGGGGAGTGAGGGGCAGTTAGGGGGAGTGAGGGGGATTGAGGGGCAGTCAAGGGGAGTGGGGGCAGTCAGGAGGAGTGAGGGGCAGTCAGGGGGAGTGAGGGGCAGTCAGGAGGAGTGAGGGGCAGTCAGGGGGAGTGAGGGGCAGTCAGGGGGAGTGAGGGGCAGTCAGGAGGAGTGAGGGGCAGTCAGGGGGAGTGAGGGGCAGTCAGGGGGAGTGAGGGGCAGTCAGGGGGAGTGAGGGGCAGTCAGGGGGAGTGAGGGGCAGTCAGGGGGAGTGAGGGGCAGTCAGGGGGAGTGAGGGGCAGTCAGGGGGAGTGAGGGGCAGTCAGGAGGAGTGAGGGGCAGTCAGGAGGAGTGAGGGGCAGTCAGGGGGAGTGAGGGGCAGTCAGGAGGAGTGAGGGGCAGTCAGGAGGAGTGAGGGGCAGTCAGGAGGAGTGAGGGGCAGTCAGGAGGAGTGAGGGGCAGTCAGGAGGAGTGAGGGGCAGTCAGGGGGAGTGAGGGGCAGTCAGGGGGAGTGAGGGGCAGTCAGGGGGAGTGAGGGGCAGTCAGGGGGAGTGAGGGGCTGTCAGGGGGAGTGAGGGGCAGTCAGGGGGAGTGAGGGGCAGTCAGGGGGAGTGAGGGGCAGTCAGGGGGAGTGAGGGGCAGTCAGGGGGAGTGAGGGGCAGTCAGGGGGAGTGAGGGGCAGTCAGGGGGAGTGAGGGGCAGTCAGGAGGCTACTCGCTGACCTCTGTCGATTGGGTTTTACAGCAGTGCCTTTTTTCTGTGTCATATGGCAGTCTCCAAAGCACTAAGTTAACTAAATGTCACATTCCCCAGGTGAGAGTGCGCCTTTTTAGTGTTTTTAATTCCTTCCCTTTGCTGCCCTGATTATGTTGTTGAGACCCTAGGGCAGGACAGGTCAGGTCCATCTCACCCATGGTCCCATATATGTCCTGCTTTTGTTCTATCAGGTTGGTATCAGGCTTGCCTCAGTTGGGTTAGACAGCTCGTGTCAATGATCCTCACCCTCTGGGGATATGGACCATTCCATCTAATAGACTGCCAGGCTCGGAGTTCAGCCAGTGAAAGCAGATATTCGAGACTGGGACTCAATACTTAGGCGGACTGCGTTCTACTGTTTGAGTCAGCCGTGGCTCAGTTGGTAGCACGTTTGCCTCCGAGTCAGAAGACCATGGGCTGGATTTTGAATGACCCATGGAGTCGGGTTTGGAGGCGTGTGGGGGGTTAAATTTGCGGGGTCGGGGTTTCCGACCCCATCCCGACTCCATCCCGCCTCCACGCAATTTTGACAAAATCAGTCGCGGGGTTCCTGACTCTCTCCCGACTCCAAGAGGCGGGAGAGGCCATTACAGGCCTTAACAAGCCCTAAATTGGCTCTGTAATGCTATTTTGAAACGTTTTAGCTAGTTTAACCCTTTTCTGACATGAAGCACACCTGGTGTGAAACACTCCAGTGAAACCTGGCGGGAGCACAAGTGGATAGCTGACTATCAGCTGCAAGTCCACGGAGATGTGAAGGTAGTAGTAGTGGTAGGTAGGTTGGTCGGTCTCTCTCTCTCAATCATTTGCATCCAGGTCCACTCACATCAGAAGCAATGCAGACAGGTCCTCTCTCACCAGTAGCCAGACAATCTCTGAGAGCAGGCAGTCAGCAATGATGACATCATCAGAGGCGGGTTTCAGACTGAAACCACTAATTAGTTCATGGGTTCCCACATGCTGCAACTCAATTGCCCAATTAAGTGAAAATTGCATCAGGCATCCACATTAATCTAGAGTCAGGGGGGAAACACGAAATGCAGATTACACGACCCCAACCCGACCCCAAGACAAAATCCAGCCCCATGTGTTCAAGCCCTACTTCAGGGACTTGAGCGCATAATCGAGGCTGACACTTCAGTGCAGTACTGAGGGAGCTCAGGATGTCCCAAAGCTCTTTACAACCAATGTAGGAAGCCTAGCAGGCAATTTGCGCACAGCAAGCTCCCACAAACAGCAGTGAGATAAATGACCAGATTATCTGTTTTTAGTGATGTTGGTTGAGGGATAAATATTGGCCAGGACACTGGGGAGAACTCCCCTGCTCTTCTTCGAAATAGTGCTGTGGCATCTTTCATGTCCACCTGAGAGGGCAAACAGGGCCTCGGTTTAACGTCTCATCCAAAAGGCAGCACCTTCAACAGTGCAGCACTCCCTTAGTGCTGCAGTGGGAGTGTCAGCCTGGTTTAAGCCTGGAATGGGACTTGAACCCACAATATTCTGACTCAAAGGCGGGAATGCTACCACTGAGCCAAGGCTGGCACCTTACTAAGCACATAAGAAATAGGAGCAGGAGTCGGCCATTTGGCCCCTCGAGCCTGCTCCGCCATTCAGTAAGATCATGGCTGATCTTCGACCTCAACTCCACTTTCCTGCACTATTCCCATATCCCTCGATTCCCTTAATATTCAAAAATCTATCGACCTCTCTTGAATATACTCAACGATTGAGCCTCCACAGCCCTCTGGGGTAGAGAATTCCAATGATTCACCAGCCTCTGAGTGAAGACATTTCTCCCCATTTCAGTCCTAAATGGCCGACCCCTTATTCTGAGACTGTGACCCCTGATTCTAGACTCCCCAGCCAGGGGAAACATCCTCCCTGCATCTACCCTGTCAAGCCCTGTAAGAATTTTGTATGTTTCAATGAGATTATCACTCATTCCTCTAAATTCTAGGGAATATAGACGTAGTCTCCTCAATCTCTCCTCATAGGACAATCCCCCATCCCAGGAACCAGTCTGGTGAACCTTTGTTCCACTCCCTCTATGGCAAGTATATCCTTCCTTAGGTAAGGAGACCAAAACTGTACACAATACTCCAAGTGTGGTCTCACCAGGGCCCTATATAACTGCAGTAAAACATCTTTACTCTTATACTCCAATCCTTTTGGTAATAAAGGCCAACATACTATTTGCTTTCCTACTTGCTTGCTGTAACTGCATGTTAACTTTCAGTGATTCATGTACAAGGACACCCAGGTCCCTCTGAACACCAACATTTCCCAAGCTCTCACCATTAAAAAATACTCTGCTTTTCTATTTTTCCTACCAATGTGGATAACTTCACTTTTCTCCACATTATATTCCATTTGCCATGATCTTGCCCATTCACTTAGCTTATCTTAGGAAGTGCAACGAAGGTTCACCAGACTGGTTCCTGGGATGGGGGGATTGTCCTATGAGGAGAGATTGAGGAGACTAGGTCTATATTCCCTAGAATTTAGAGGAATGAGTGATAATCTCATTGAAACATACAAAATTCTAACAGGGCTTGACAGGGTAGATGCAGGGAGGATGTTTCCCCTGGCTGTGGAGTCTAGAACACGGGTGTCACAGTCTCAGAATAAGGGGTCGGCCATTTGGGACTGAGACGAGGAGAAATGTCTTCACTCAGAGGGTGGTGAATCTTTGGAATTCTCTACCCCAGAGGGCTGTGGAGGCTCAATCGTTGAGTATATTCAAGACAGAGATCGATAGATTTTTGGATATTAAGGGAATCAAGGGATATGGGGATAGTGTGGGAAAGTGGAGATGAGGTTGAAGATCAGCCATGGTCTTCTTGAATGGCGGAGCAGGCTCGAGGGGCCGATTGGCCGACTCCTGCTCCAATATAACGTGGATAAGTGCGAGGTTATCCACTTTGGTGTCAAAAACAGAAAGGCAGACTATTATCTGAATGGCAATAGATTGGGAGAAGGGGAAGTGCAACGAGACCTAGGTGTCCTTGTGCACCAGTCGCTGAAAGTAAGCATGCAGGTGCAGCAGGCGGTGAAGAAGGCAAATGGTATGTTGGCCTTCATAGCGAAAGGGTTTGAGTATAGGAACAGGGATGTCCTGCTGCAGTTGTACAGGGCCTTGGTGAGACCACACCTTGAGTACTGTGTGCAGTTTTGGTCGCCTTATCTGAGGAAGGATGTTCTTGCCATGGAAGGAGTTCAGCGAAGATTCACAAGGCTGATACCTGGGATGGCAGGAATGACATATGAGGAGAGATTGGGTCGATTGGGCTTATACTCGCTGGAGTATAGAAGAATGAGAGGGGATCTCATCGAAACATATAAAATTCTGACAGGTCTGGACAAACTAGATGCAGGAAGAATGTTCCCGATGGTCGGAGAGTCCAGAACCAGGGGTCATAATCTAAGGATAACGGGTAAGCCATTTAGGACAGAAATGAGGAAGAATTTCTTCACCCAGAGAGTGGTGAACCTGTGGAATTCTCTACCACAGAAGGTAGTTGAGGCGAAGTCATTAAATATATTCAAGAATGAGTTAGATATATTTCTTAAAGCTAAAGGTATCAAGGGATATGGGGAGAAGGCAGGTACAGGGTACTGAGTTTGGATGATCAGCCATGATCTCATCAAATGGCGGAGCAGGTTCGAGGGGCCGAATGGCCTACTCCTGCTCCTATCTTCTATGTTTCTATTTCTTATGTTCTTGGGCCAAAAATTCGGCACTTGCCGGGTGAGTACGCGCTGTGTACTCACCCGTAAGGCCTCCTGAAGTGCCGGTTTCCTGCATGCACTGCGCATGCGCGGGAAACCGGAACTTCCGGTCTGGTGAAGGGAGCGGTTCAGAGGTGAACCGCGTGCGTGGTAGAGGCTGCGCGCACGCAGCAAACTTAGGTTTTTTTTCAGGTTTCTCTGGGAGGGTAAGTATTGAAGAGGCTGCGCTTTTAAAAAGGAGGCGCAGGACCCATTTTCAACAAGGTAAGTGGTTAATTAATTACAATTTAAATTTTTTTTCAACAGGCTTATCTTTTTTAGATACTTTAAGGAAAGGTAAGTTTATTTTTAGCACTGTTAAAAAGTATTTTAATTTTTTCAAAAATTTGAATTTTTGTTTAAAGTAGTTAATTTACTTAACTTATAGTTATTTTAAAAATGTGATGGTTTTAAAAAAAATTTATTTGAAGTTTAGGTGTTGTTTTGGGGCCGATTTCAATTCATAGATTTGACAGGTCTTCCTGTCAAATCTATGAATGAAAGATGGTCTGCTGCCATTGGCTCTCCATGGCCCACGTGATCCCAGGGGACGCATCGCACTAACTGCGCCCCTGGGATACACAAGCACTGCGCGCCGGCAGTTGGGGGAGGCCCAGGAGCTGAAGTCCCCGTGGGCCCAGAGGTCAATGGCAGGTGCGGTAGGTAGGTGCGTGCGGGATCCTTGCACCCGCGGGAAGCCAGGGAGCCGAATTTCTGGGCCCTTATGTTATAACCTCTTACTGTATAAAGACAGAACATTAAAAAGGAAGAAATTCGAAAAGAACGCTACAGGGGCGTCAGTGGCAGAGTGATGTTTGATCTCTGGGGTTTGAATCCAGCCCGAACTGCTGGGACCACCTCTCCACCTCTCTCCTCCTTTAAGACGCTCCTTAAAACCTGCTTCTTTGATCAAGCTTTTGGTCACCTGTCCTAATATTTTCTTAAGTTGCTCGGTGTCAAATTTTGTTTGATTACGCCCCTGTGAAGCACCTTGGGATGTTTTACTACGTTAGAGGCGCTATATAAATGCAAGTTGTTGTTGTTGATGTTGGCGGCCAGAATCCTAAATGTATTAGATTGGGGCAGTATCAACCCAATTCCTAGTGAGGGTTAACCCACGGCAACAATTGCCCATTATTCTGTACAAAGCTTGCTTGGAGAGGCCATGAGGATATCTCCTGCAGGAAACGGAAAATGAAACTCTGTACAAGTAGGAGGTGCTCAACTGAGTTTAGAACGTTTTGTTAGGGCTGCACAAAGGGGGCTTTTAGATCTCCATCTGTCCAGTGCTGGACCTAACCCAGAGGTGCTCAATGCTGACACTGGATGTAAAAAGCATCACTAGCACCCCTCACCCCTCTGTGAGCGCAACAGTGTTTAGATACAAACTGAAACTAATCAGACAGCAATATAGAAAGGGAGGCCAGGGTGAGCCTGACACATACTTCGGCATCAGAGCAGAGAAACGAAACTTCACTTTAGTGTTACTCAAGGTCAGAAACGTAGCAGGGCACTCCCAGTCTGTCTGCGGGAAAGATTTCCTGTAATTCAGGGCAGTGTGTCCACAATGAAAACACTTATGCATGCGCATAATTGTACTGACATATTTCTATCTGACTGAATATGAGCGACATGCATTACAACCTATACATATGGACAAGAGCTTTCACTGTGGGCACTAACAGAGGTAAATATACAGCTCATTAACAGTTGCTATATAATATTATATGCACTGGTATCGAGGAAAGAAACATCCTGCTACAGGAGACAGCGGTCTGTTCTTTTGTCTATTTAAGCTGCTTTTCAAAATGAGCAAAGCTTACAATTGTCAAAAACCTCCCAGTTAAAGTTTCTTTTAAAATCCGATCTGATGTTCTACAGGAATTTATATGATCCTTAACAGTGGACAAATGAGTTTGGAACGCCTTTCAAGGTTACAGACCACTGCTTTTAATATGTATTTTATTATTCATCGACCAGGAAGGTGGCAGAGGATGCTGTTTACATTTAATTACTAAGAATTTAAGACAATCTCCAGCCCTCTTGAATCCCTCTCCTCCCACATCCCCTTCCAACCCCATTTCTCGCTCCAAGTCACTTACAACTGCGCTTTCAAACTCCCGACGGTCCAGCCTTTGCTCCTCCGTTTGCCACAATTCTTCTGCAGCTGTGTATCTGCTCAACCATTCTCTCACCCCCACCTCCGATGTCCTTGTCTCCAGCAAAACCTTTACTCTCTGTTGTTTCCTTCGGTCTGTCCAAAGGCCATAGACTTGAGCATATCTGGCACACAACTAGTTTCGTCATCCGTTACCAGACCGGTTTGGACCATATCAAGCACCACCAGGCCTCACTATCCTCTGCCAAAACTGCTCATTACTCCAGGATCATCCTGGAGGGCAATGATAACCCCAGACTTCTTTTCTCCATTACCAACCGTCTCCTTAAACCCCTCTCCCTGCCCCTTCCACCCTCACCTCCAGCAAGTGCAAGGAGCTCATGGACTTCTCTGTCACTAAGATTGAGACCATCTGTTCCGCTGCCTCTTCCGCTTCCCTCCCTTCCCCCAGCCCACCAAACCAAACTTCCCCCAAGGTGCCCCTACCCTAGCCCTGAACCCACATCTTCCTCTAGTTTCTCTCCTGTTTCCCCTCATGCACTCTCTGAACTCATCTTGATCATGAGACATTCTTTCTGCTCCCTTGACCCCATTTCCTCTAAACTGCTAACCACCCAACCTGCCTTCCTGGTCCCCATGTTGGCTGAAATTGTAAACCAACAACATCACCCTCAAAATCCCTCTTTCGACCACTCTGTCCTTGCAAACTACCCTCCAATCTCCCTTTCTTCTCCATCATCCTTGTACATGTTGTCACCTCCCAGTTCTCTTCCACAACTTCATGTGTGAACCCCTCCAATCAGATTTCTGCCCCTGCCACAACACTGAAATGACCCTAACCAAAGTAACAAATGACATCCTATATGACTGTGACCATGGTA
This sequence comes from Squalus acanthias, assembly GCA_030390025.1. Lineage (NCBI taxonomy): Eukaryota > Metazoa > Chordata > Chondrichthyes > Squaliformes > Squalidae > Squalus > Squalus acanthias. Next base: position 138,346 of record JASTWF010000832.1, read on the forward strand.
CACAATCCTTCCTCATCCTTCTCAACTTGTCTGCAGCCTTTGGCACGGTTGAACACACCATCTAAACTGAGTAAAGTAGTGGACAGGGGAATGTCTATGGATGTTATTTACATGGACTTCCAGAAGGCATTCGATAAAGTCCCTCATAAGAGACTGTTAACTAAAGTTGAAGCTCCTGGAATTGAAGGCAAATTATTGACCTGGTTAGGAAATTGGCTGAGCGGTAGGAGACAGCGAGTAGGGATAATGGGCAGGTACTCTAATTGGCAGGATGTGACTAGTGGTGTCCCGCAAGGATCTGTGTTGGGGCCTCAACTATTCACCATATTTATTAACGACTTAGATAATGGGATAGAAAGCCACATATCCAAATTTACCGATGACACAAAGATAGGCAGCATTGTAGGCAGTGTAGATGAAAGTATCATATTACAAAGAGATATTAATAGATTAAGTGAATGGGCAAAACTGTGGCAAATGGATTTCAATGCAGGCAAGTGTGAGGTCATCTAATTTGGATCTAAAAAGGATAGAACACAATACTTTCTAAATGGTGAAAAGCTAGAAACAGTGGAGGTCCAAAGAGACTTGGGGGTTCTTGTACATAGATCATTAAAATGTAATTGTCAGGTTCAGAAAATAATCAAAAAGGCTGATGGAATGCTGGCCTTTATATCTAGAGGACTAGAATACAAGGGGGTAGAAGTTATGCTGCAGCTATACAAAGCCCTGGTTAGACCACACCTGGAGCACTGTGAGCAGTTCTGGGCAACACATCTTAGGAAGGATATATTGGCCTTGGAGGGAGTGCAGCGTAGGTTTACCAGAATGATACCCGGACTCCAAGGGTTAAATTACGAGGAGAGATTACACAAATTAGGGTTGTATTCCCTGGAATTTAGGAGGTTAAGATTTGATCGAAGTTTTCAAGATATTAAGGGAACAGATAGGGTAGATGGAGAGAAACTATTTCCACTGGTTGGGGATTCTAGGACTAGTGGGCATAGTCTAAAAATTAGAGCCAGGCCTTTCAGGAGTGAAATTAGGAAACACTTCTACACACAAAGGGTGGTAGAAGTTTGGAACTCTTCCGCAAACGGCAATTGATGCTAGATCAATTGTTAATATTAAATCTGAGATTGATAGGTTATTGTTAACCAAAGGTATTAAGGGATATGGGGCCAAGGAATTTGGAGTTAGGTCACAGATCAGCCATGATCTCATTGAATGGCAGAATAGGCTCGAGGGGCTGAATGGCCTCCTCCTGTTCCGATATTCCTAGATTTCATCCTCCTCCAACGCCTCTCCTCCATTGTCCAGCTCGATGGACTGCCCTCGTCTGGTTCCATTCTTACCCATCTAGTCATAACCAGAGAATCTCCTCTATTGGCCCCTCCATTGCCTCTTTTTCTCCAACATCCAGTCCTGGATAATTCACAATTTCCACCAGTTAAACATTGCGAAAATCAACGCTATCGTCTTCAGCCCCTGCCGCAAACTCCGTACCCTCGCCACCGATTCTATTCCCCACCCTGACCACTATCTCAGGCTGAATCAGACTGTTCTCAACCTTGGCATCCTATTCAACCCTGAGCTGAGCTTCCGACCCCACATCCGCTCCATCACCAAGGCCGCCTGCTTCCATCTCCGTAACATCACCCGACTCTATTCCTACCTCAGTCCATCTGCTGCAGAAACTCTGATTCATGTCTTTGTCATCACCAGACTCGACTATTCCAATGCTCTCCTGGCCGGCCTCCCATCTTACACCCTCGATAAACTTCCAAAACTCGGCCGCCCGTATCATAACTCGCACCAAGTCCCGTTCTCCCATCACCCCTGTCCTTGTTGACTGATATTAGCTCCTGGTCGTCCAACGCCTCGATTTTAAAATTCTCATCCTCATGTTAAAATCCATTTAAGGCCTCGCCCCTCCCTATCTCTGTGACATCCTCCAGCTCTACAACCCTCTGCGATCTTTGTTCCTCCGACTCTGGCCTCTTGTTCATCTCCCCTCCCTTCACCTCACCATTGGTGGCCGTGCCTTCAGCAATCTAGGCTCTAAACTCTGGAATTCCCTCCCGAATTCCTCTGTCTCTGCACCTCTCTGTCCTCCTTTAAGACCCTCCTTAAAACCCACCTATCGCCCAGGTTTCGGTCACACATCCTAATGTCTCCTGCTTTGGCTCGGCATCTATTTTTTTGTCTGATTCCTCTCGTGTGAATTGCCTTGGGACATTTTTCGACATTAAACGTTTCTATAAATGCGACTTGTTGTTGTTTACGAGGGCCTCAGTAGTTTGATTTAACCCATACAGATCTGAGATCATTTTTTACTTGAAATTCCATTTTTCTGCCCTTTCTTGCTTCCCCCCCCCCCTTCCCCAGAGGCACAGGGGGTTAAATTGGTTAGCCCCCGAAAACGGGAGCGGGGATGGCGATGTGCTATTAACCCGCACCCGTTGAGTGGAATGCCTACTTTGTGCTGCCTGCTCATTATCAGGATTTCTGTCTGCAGCCAGCGCTAACCACGCTGTTCATCAGCTGCACGCATCAATATGGTTACTTCCTAGCAATACTTAAAGCTAGCCTGCACCTCTTAAAGGGAAGAGGCATTGTGGCTGCTGGAGGTGCTGAGATCATTGGGAATAGTGTGCAACACTCAACAGTGACTGACCATGTGAGAGAGCACGCACCAAGGTTTTCGGACACTGCACTGGAGGTCTTGGTGGAAATGGTGGAAAGGAGGAGAGATGTCCTGTACCCTCGGGGGCCGGAGGCCCTCCAGACACATGCTCAGAAGGCAGTGGTAGAGATAGCGGAGGAGCTCAATGCCAGGAGCAAAGCTCCAAGAACATGGATGCAGTGCAGGAGGAAGTTCAATAACCTCACACGAGTGATCGAGGTCAGTGAATGCATCTTCAAATGCCACATCCCACCAAATGCACCACTAGCCTCGCACACTGCTCAATGCACCACACCCCCATCACTCACCTACCAACAATCTCTGTCAGTCAGGACTCGTACCTCACACTCATAGCTTCACCTCACCCTCACACACTTAGCACTGCTGCAAGCCTCACACCCACATCTCACACACACTGGCAGCTATTCAACCATGACAGCCACATCACCCACACAGATTGCACCACACTCACTCACAGACATCCCTCTCTGTTGCATGAGGAGGTGGCGCACAACCGGAGGCAGCAGGAACTAACCGGAGGGGGAGAGGCGCGCCTGCATGTTCAAACCCCCCATGGAGGAGACGGTGCTGGCCATTATGGGAAGGGCCATTGCTGAGGCCATGGTCAACAGCGGGGCTCAAGCCATTGAAGATGACAGTATCCTTATACCTAATCCTCCCTCTCTTATCCCACTTCTCCCTCATCCCACAATCTCTTCTGACAGAGAAGCTGCTGATGGTGTAAGTGACGTAAGAAAACTACTAGGCACTTGGTCTAAGCTTTAAACAAAGCTTTAATCAACTGTTTGTCAACATGGAGATCTAGTTGTGTCCTTCACTAGTTCCTGTTGAGGAATGTCCTAAGCAAGCTGGGCCCATGCCCGAGTATTTATACTCTCCCTGGACAGCGCCACCAGCAGGCCGCCCAGTATTACTTCATACATGAATGACAAGATTCATGTCAGTAAGCACGCACTTTTAACTTTCTCCCCTCACCACCATCCTACCCTTGTCCTTTTTTCCTTTCACATACCCAAGAACTGCAACCTGCCCAGGCAGTTGAAGAGTGAAAGAAGACGGTGAAGATGAAGACACACCATCACTCGATTTCACACTCACAGCCACCAGCTCAGATACTGACACTGCGTGAAATTTACAGGATAGCATGGAGGCGGGATCTGCACAAGGTGAGACACCGGGCACAAGTGCGTGCAGCCAGGGCAGGGGGAAAGGATAGCCCAGGTGCCAGCTCGCCGAAGTGTGAGGTCGCTCACTAGTTCTGCTGCAGAGGAGTCCGATGATGACTTCGATGGGCCAGTCTACAGAAGAAGGCTGATGGTGCACCGGGGACCCTGCCGGAAAGCCTGCGCTCAATGTCAAGGAGCATGGAGGCGTCCAGCACCAACTTGGCACAGGGCTTTGCGTAGAACTTGGAGCCCATCCTTTCCAGCATGGAAGGGCTGGGCAGATCCATTAGCGCACTTGTGGACCCAACCATCACGCAGGGTCTAATGGCCGATGTCTCAGCTTCCATTGCAGCACAAGCAGAAGCCACCCAACGTCTGGGTGCTGCAGTGGAAGCTCAGACTGCTGTCATCATGGCTCTGGATACAAGTGTGCAAAGAGGCTTCCGGGGCATCATTGCACTCCAGCAATCTGTTCTCCAACAGATCTGCTCCCTAAAGACCCTCGGCAGATATGGCCTCCTGCTGAGAGCCCTGCGCCCCCTCCTCCTCCTCCTTCTTCCAGCAGCTTGTCCTGCTCTGCGTGGCCTCTGCTCATTCTCCCAGTCATGCTTAATGCCAAGAGGAAGGCCTACTGGTCCGCCCATGTCTGGGAGCAGCAGGTCTGTGCACAAGCCTTTAAGTCACCAAAAAAGTACGTCAGCACCTGCCAGACCCCTCCCTGTAGACTGCTGAAACTTTAACCAACTATGGAAAGCACGCAAAACTCAGAGGGGGAAAAATTGAGTCGCGCCCCCTTTGGGGCGCTAACTGCGCTGGGACCCCCGCGCCCGAAATTCACTGGTAGCGCCCCGAGAGTGAGGCGGGGTGCTACTGGAAGCGCCCCGCCTCCCTCTTGGGGCGCTGCGAGTTAATATCGCGCGCTACGACGCTGCGGCACGTCACGCCGCGGTACTGCAGGCCTTCCTCCCCTTCTTAAAGGGGAGGGGCCGAGTGCAGCGCGACCCGGGGCCCAGCTGGGCCACCAGGGATTGGACTGCCGGCAAAAGAGCCCGGCACTCAAGAGAAGTGCCGCGCTCAGGGAGCGCAGCCGGCGCTCCGCGGGGGGGCTTCAGAGGAGGCCGGGGATGGCAAAGCGGGCAGGTGCTGGCAGGCGGCCAGCAACAAAAATGGCCGCCCGGCACCTTCCCTTTAATTTGCGGCGCCCCGGCCGCAGGTAGATCCCCCTGACCTTGCCGGACATAGCGTCCGGCGGTAAGTCAGGGGGCGCTACCGAAGATCGCAGCCGGGGCGCGAGCGGGGCGCTGCGCACGGTGATGACATCATTGCCAGCGGCGCAGCGCCGCGGGGCGCTAACGGTTACCGCCGTCGCTAACCTCCCGCTGAATTTCGTGGGAGGCATTAGCGGTGCCGCGCCCAGGCACTAGTTGCTTTGCGCCCCGTTAGCGCCCTCTTAGAACGCTAACGGGAGGCGCAAATCAACCAAATTTCCCCCCCATAGAATTGCAGCAATAGCCAGAAGAAATAAACCAGCAACTAACCTGTAAGTAGTTGATGATCCCTTTAAATAGCGCTGGTGGGGGGGTCCTTCCTGCTGCTGAACGCAGGCTGAGCTGTGCGAAGTTAAGAGGGGGCTTCGGCTGGAGCATGGAGCTCCAAAATGGCAGCACTGGTGTTGTCATGATCTGCCTGGTCTGCATACTTCCAGCGGATGTTAGGTGCTGTACCAAGATGGCGTCCGGCGCACTTCACATCAGAATTGTGCGTGCGCGCCACGGACGCCATTTTAAAACTTTAAGGGGCCTCGTAGCGCCCAAATAACGGCTGCTGCCGAGCCCAATTTCGCCGCCACAGACTCTTGCACCGGTGCCCCATCTTAGTGGTCATTCTTCACGTGCGAGCCCAGACAGTAAGATGCATCGTGCTATTTGACTGTGGAGGGCATCACACCGAAACCACTCCTGTCCTCACCTGACTACCACGCATGCTCTATTTGGCGCCAGTGTTTGCCGAGACGGAAACAGCCTGATTATCCCCCCCTCCCGTGCACCAAGGGTCCTGAGGCAAATTGTTGAGGCCCTGCTGACAACAGCCAACTCGCGAACCTGTCAGGCCTGTATGGCTTAGTTACTCAATGGACAAAGGTAACTTCAGTATTGACGCACTAGGGCGGGGGAGTGGGATATTGTATCCGGGCAGAAGTGGTGATTTTAGTCTGCTTTCATCATCAAAGAGTTGGTAACAGGTGGCAGTCGATGCAATTAGCCGCGGTCTCTATGGCAACTGTGGCAGTGGGCGGGGGATTACCTCACGACTGTGGGGGATCCAATTTTCATTTCGATCGACATCTTATAAATAGCTGGGGAGTCGAATGCGCAGACAAGATGCGAACAGATTCAACACATCACAACAAGCAGAGTCGAAGCAAGTCCCTCAATCAAAACACAAGCAGCAGCAAATCGCGTTCACAACTTTGCGAGGAGTGAGGAAACAAAATGACTTGTGCTGCTCGGCTCTGCCAAGACAGCCTGACCCAGAACAACAAAGAACGCCGATCAATGTCAAGTAATTCTAGGGTTACTAATGTCACGCATTTGTTTGAATAAAAACTGCACTAAAATTATGCTCGAGCGTTCCCCAATTGTTAAATAAAGGTATCTAACTTGTTTTTGGGAAGGTCAAGAGACTCCTGTTACAATAGGCTACCCGCAATCCCGTGCTCCGAAATGAAACTAAATCGTTGCCAAGCAACAACTTCTGGTTTATTTTCTTACTTATAACTGTGCGTCAGTAACAGTGTAAGATGTAATATTCCCCTGTAACACCTAGTAAAATAAACCTCAATATCGTTTGTAGCCTAATCTAGCCATCACCAAGACCTCCTACTTCCACCTCCGTAATATCACCCCTGCCTCAGCTCATCTGCTGTGGAAACCCTCTTCCACGCCTCTGTTATCTCCAGACTTGACTATTCCATCCTGCACCCTCCATAAACTTAAGCTCCACCGCCTTTTGGGGCAGGGAATTCCAGATTTCTACTACCTTTTGTGTGAAAGAGCGCTTCCTGATTTCCCTCCTAAATGGTCGAGCTCTAATTTAAGGCTATGTCCCCTCGTTCTTGATTCCCCCACCAGAGGAAATACTTTCTCTGTATCTACCCTATCAAATCCTTTTGCCATTTTAAACAACTCGATTAGATCATCCCTCAATCTTCTAAACTCAAGGGAATACAAACCAAGTTTAAGCAACCTGTTTTCATAATTTAACCCTCTTAGTCTCGGGTATCATTCTGATGAATCCGCGTTGCACCCCCTTCAAGCCGATATATCCTTCCTGAGGTGCGGGGCCCAAAACTGAACGCAGTGCTCCAGATAGAGTCTAACCAAGGCTCTGTACAACTGAAGCATCACTTCCTCCCCTTTGTATTCCAGTCCCCTGGAGATAAAGGCTAACATTCCACTAGCTTTTTTTTTAATTGTTTTTTGTACCTGCCCACTAGCTTTTAGTGATTTGTGTACTTTGCTGCTCTACAGTTCCTAGTTTCACTATTTGGAAAATACTCCGATTTATCTTTTTAGGTCCAGAGTGGATGACCTCACACTTGCCCACATTGCACATCATCTGCCACAGTTTTGCCCATTCACGTAATCTCTCGACGTCTCTTTGGAACTTCCTGCTCCCATCTGCACAACTTACTGTGCCTCCTAATTTAGTGTCATCTGCAAACTTGGCTATACAACTCTCTATTCCTTCATTCAGGTCATTAATAAATATAGTGAAAAATTAAAGGGAAGCCATATCGAACAATCCTGTGTGTCTCATTTTTGCCAATAACCTTTTGTGTGGAACCATATCGAATGCCTTGGAGAAGCCCATGTAGACAACATCCATAGACACTCCTTTGCCTACCTTATTAATGACCTCCTCAAAAAATTCACTGAAATTAGCCAGACATGACTTCCCTTTAACAAAGCTATGCTGGCTCTCTCTGACCAGCTCAAGTAATGGGGCTGAGATACAGATCAGCCATGATCAGATTGAATGGTGCAACAGGCTCGAGGGGCTGAAAGGCCTCCTCCTGTTCCTATATACACAGCTTAAATGGTAAATGGTAATGATCTCCTTATTTAAGGAAGGATATACTTGCATTGGAGGCAGTTCAGAGACGATTCACTTGGTTAATTCCTGAGATGAGGGGTTTGACTTATGAGGAAAGGTTGAGCAGGTTGGGCCGATACTCATTGGAATTTAGAAGAATAAGAGGTGATCTTATCGAAACATATAAGATACTGAGGGGGCTCGACAGGGTAGATGCAGAGAGGATGTTTCCCCTCATGGGGAAATCTAGAATGTGGGGGCACAGTCTCAGAATAAAGGGTCGCCCTTTTAGAACTGAGATGAGGAGGAACTTCTTCTCTCAGAGGGTCGTAAATTTGTGGAATTCTCTGCCCCAGAGAGCTGTGGAGGCTGGGTCATTAAATACATTTAAAGTGGAGACAGACAGATTTTTGCAAGATAAGGGAGTGAAGGGTTATGGGGAGCGGGTAGGGAAGTGGCTTTGAGCCCAAGATCAGCCATGATCTTATTGAATGGCGGAGCAGGCTCGAGGGGCCAAGTGGCCTATTCCTGCTCCTATTTCTTATGTTCTTATGAACGCTGTGACACATCTTGAATTTCTCTCCTCTTCAGGAATTCCTTTGGGGGTCTAGAGTAGAGATTGCACCCCCCTCCTTCAGTAGCCACTTCCCTTTATCTTTTGAGCGTCTCATCTCATTAATGTGTCTCTAGGGTCGAGGAGGGAAGGCAGTTACCCGGCCACTGTTCCATATCTTCTAGTGAAGGAATGCAATGGAAGTAAAGAAACAGCTTGGCAAGGCCCAGAGACTAAAACCATTGAAAAGGGCGTCAGGAGTAAGGAATTTAAGCAACAGTCCCTGAATGCAGTATACTTATTTTGAACATTAAAGTTCAAACATGATGCTTCTGGGTCTGTTCTTTTTTAAGGCATTAACCTCGGAAGCGACACTCCAGATTCCTTTGTGTTTGGGAACAGTCTTATTTAGGACAAAACCACTGCAAGGAAATTCAGGCCTTAACTTAAGCTGATCCAAATATCTGTTCACCCATCACCCCTGTGCTCGCTGACCTACACTGGCTCCCGGTCCAGCAATGGCTTGATTTTAAAATTCTCATCTTTGTCTTCAAATCCCTCCATGGCCTCACCCCTCTCTATCTCTGTAACCTGCTCCAGCCCTACAACCCCCACCCCCACCCCCTCCCCGAGATCTCTGCGTTCCTCCAATTCTGGCTACTTGCGCATCCCCGATTTCCATCGCTCCATCATTGGTGGCCATGCCTTCAGCTGCCTCAGCCCTAAGCTCTGGAATTCCCGGGATTCTTAAGGAAAAGGGGGAGCACTATAGAACAATTCACGATGGCACTCAGGAACTCTCCCGACTTTCCCCTATGTATTGTCCGCCCCCTGCCCCTGTCCAAGCCTGGAGAATTTCCAATATAAACAGACCACTACTTCTACCTAGAATTACATCGGGGGAGAAGTTCAATATCGCCCCACTTGGGGCGGTAACTTTTGAAAGCTGGGAAAGTTAGCGCCAGTCGCTAATGATTCCCAGCTTTTTGTAAATTCGGTGTTTGCGCTCCAGGAAGGAAGTGGAGCGCTAAATCAAGCGCTCCACTTCCTTCCTGGAGCGCTAAAGGACACAGGCGGGGTGGTAGTGGTGCCGCGCTGCACAATGTCCCGTGCAGCGCTGCCGCGATCCGAGACTCCTTCCCTCCCTTAAAGGGAAGGGCCATCGCTACAGGCTCTGCATTGGGACCAGTTAGCTGGTCCCCGACGGCAGCCGTGATCCGGCTCGATCAGCACCATACACTGCAGCAGAGTGCCGGGCTGATCGATCGAAAAAAAATCACTTGAAGCGATGTTAACATTTTTCTCCTACCCGCCCCAACATCCCCTTTAACTTCCGCCCCCGAAGCGCCCGGCCTCCCGAACAACGCCTCTTGCAGATGTCGGTGTTTTCGCCCGGCGATGCTGCAGGGGGCAGAACCGAAGTTCAGGTCCGGGCCGCTACCGGGGCGATGCGCACGGCAATGACGTCACAGTCTCCGGGTCCAGGAGATCATGGCGCAGAGTGTTACCGCCGCCACAAACCTCCCGGCCAATTTAGCGGGAGTCGTTCATCTCGCCGCGCCCGGCCGCTAAGTCGTTAGCGCCACGTTATCGCCCCCCGGAGGCGATAACGAGAGGCGCTAAGGTACCGAATTTCTCCCCCATAGAATTTACAGCACAGAAACAGGCCATTCGGCCCAACAGGTCTATGCCAGGCCACACGAGCCTCCTCCCACCTTACTTCATCTCACCTTATCGCCGTATCCTTCTATTCCTTTCTCCCTCATGTACTTATCTAGTTTCCTGTTAAATTCATCTATGGTATTCAACTCAACTGCTCCATGCAGTAGTGAGTTCCACATTCTCAACACTTCTGTGGAGTTTAAAAAGTTAACTTAAAATCTTTAAAAAAGGGCGTGTTTTTATAAATCCAAACACAAATATAACATATAAAGATAGCGCAGGATTACGTCCCAGTGTTTGGTATTCAGTGCTCTGAGTGGTAACTTTGATAGTTAGAACCCGGATCTGGGTTTTTCCCCAGTGTAAGTACATAACGCACCTGCACAAAGGACTGAGTCAGACGATCAGATCTTGGCAGCAGTGTGAGTGGAGCAGCCATGTCCTGCTGAACCAGGATGTAAACACACACTTCTTTCAGGATATGGAGATCCAGCTTTCCCCAGCGTGCGACGTGAGGTGAGGCAAAGTTAAATCTGTTCAGGTGCACAAACTTTGGGAATATTGTAGGTCATTTATTTGTTTAAGTACCTGTGAACCAAAAGGTGAAAGGTGAATTTTTGGGGAGGGAAAAGATAACAAAACCTTGTTGAACATCAACTTAAGATAAACTCCCAGGTACAAAATAATTTTCTGTCCGATGCGATTTCCTAATATCGTAAAAAAAACGATAATTTTGATCTACTGTGACCGATCACAGCACATGCCCTCCCACATTGAAGCATCAATACCTTCCTTGTGGAAAAGGGGAGTTGCGATACAAATGGCCCAAAAATTCGGCCGTTCTCGGGTGAGTACTCAGTGTGTACTCCTGTGACAGGTCTCCTGTCAAATCTATGAATGAAAGATGGTCTGCTGCCATTGGCTCTCCATGGCCCACGTGATCCCAGGGGTCGCATCGCACTAACTGCGCCCCTGGGACACGCAAGCACTGCGCGCCGGCACTAGGGAGAGGCCCAGGACCCGAAGTTCCTGTGGGCCCAAAACACAACGGCAGGCGCGGTGGGTAAGAGCGCGAGATCCTTACCCCCGCGGCAAGCCGGCCACCCGAATTTCTAGGGTGAAACATCCTTTCACTATCCATGCAGAGATTTAGACCCTGTACTTTGGAAATCTGATAGGGACAGCTAAGCACAGAGACATCAAGTATCTTTGAAACCCGCTAGCACCATCTAGCTGCAGACGGAAGAATTTCAGCAATGCTGGAATTGTTAAACTCACACTGCAAACCAAATGCCAACAACTTGTATTTGTATAGCGACTTTAACGTAGTAAAACATCCCAAGGCGCTTCACAGAAGCGTTATCAAAACAAAATTTGACACAGAGTCCGAGCCACTAAAGGAGATATTAGGGCAGATAACCAAAAGCTTAGTCAAAGAGGTAGGTTTTAAGGAGCGTCTTAAAGGGGGAAAGAGAGATAGAGAGGCGGAGAGGTTTAGGGAGGGAATTCCAGAGCTTAGGGCTTGGGCAACAGAAGGCACGGCCCCTAATGGTGGAGCGATTATACTCAGGGATGCTCAAGAGGCCGGAATTAGAGGAGCGCAGATATCTCGGAGGGTCATCCTAACGCAGCATCCTAACAAGTTCCCCCAATTTCCAGACAATAGCAAAATACTGCGGATGCTGGAAATCTGAAATAACAACAGAAAATGCTGGAAACAATCAGCAGGCCAGGCAGCATCCGCGGAGAGAGAAACAGAGTTAATGTTTCAGACCTGAAACGTTAACTCTTTTACCCCCAATTTCCAGAATGTTTTATCAACCGGTAATGCTTATCTTTTCCCCCTGTAACACACATTTCACTTTCCCTCCCAAACCTGTGACCTCTACCACCTAGGGCAGCAGGTGCATGGAAACACCATTACCTCCAAGTTCCCCTCCAAGTCACACACCATCCCGACATGGATATATATCGCCGTTCCTTCATCGTCGCTGGGTCAAAATCGTGGAACTCCCTCCCTAACAGCACTGTGGGTGTATCTTCACCACACGGACTGCAGTGGTTCAAGCCGACGGCTCACTATAGTAAAGGCCAGCCTTGCCAGCGACACCCACATCCCGATAATGGATTAAAAAACATTCTAAAAGGGTCAATAGGGTCTGAACCAATTCCAACACTTCTGTGTATTCAGAGGAGGGAACATCTGTTCAATTTTAGCAAAACGTTACAGCTTTCTTCCTCCACTTAAATACGTTTTTCCTTACACAAAGTCGAGGGTAGAGGTTCCCAAACTGGGGGGACAAGGAATACGGGATGGCCTAAACTAACAAGTACGAGAGCCAGCCTCGCATGGCCAGAAGAGGTGCATTATGGCTAGGGGGATAGATTATAAAAACAGGGAGGTATTGCTGCAGTTATATAAGGTATTGGTGAGACCGCACCTGGAACACTGCATACAGTTTTGGTGTCCATACTTAAGAAAAGACATACTTGCTCTCGAGGCAGTACAAAGGAGGTTCACTCGGTTAATCCCCGGGATGAGGGGGTGGACATATGAGGAGAGGTTGAGTAGATTGGGACTCTACTCATTGGAGTTCAGAAGAATGAGAGGCGATCTTATTGAAACATATAAGATTGTGAAGGGGCTTGATCGGGTGGATGCGGTAAGGATGTTCCCAAGGATGGGTGAAACTAGAACCTGGGGGCATAATCTTAGAATAAGAGGCTGCTCTTTCAAAACTGAGATGAGGAGAAACTTCTTCGCTCAGAGGGTGGTAGGTCTGTGGAATTTGCTGCCCCAGGAAGCTGTGGAAGCTACATCATTAAATAAATTTAAAACAGAAATAGACAGTTTCCTAGAAGTAAAGGGAATTAGGGGTTACGGGGAGCGGGCAGGAAATTGGACATGAGGCTGAGTTCAGATCGGTCGAGGCCCTGTGGGTGGCGGAGCGGGCCCAGGGGCTGAGTGGCCGGGTCCTGCTCCTACTTCTTGTGTTCTTTAGATTTGAGGTGAGGATCAGATCAGCCATGATCTTATTGAATTCCAAAGATTCACAACCCTCAGTGAAAAAATTCCTCCTCCCCTCAGTCTTTAATGGCCGACACCTTATTCTGAGACTATGGCCCCTGGTTCTAGACTCTCCAGGCAGGGGAACCAACCTCTCAGCATCTATCCTGTCAATCCCCCTCAATCTTTGTTTCAATGAGATCACCTCTCATTCTTCTAAACTCCAGAAAGTATAGGCCCATTCTACCCAATCTCTCCTCATAGGACAACTGTCTCTTTCTAGGAATCAATCTTTGTTGCACCGCCTCTAAGGCAAGTATGTCCTTCCTCAGATACGGAGACCAAAACTGTTCACAGTACTCCAGGTGTGGTCTCACCAAAGCCCGATATAATTGCAGCAGTTTTACAGATCTCAAACAGCAATGATGGAGCACAAACTCTTTCAGTGCCCTCTGGAAATGCAGATTATATCATTTTTACAACTGCTTATATTGCTGAATTTTTTGTTTGTTTATGGGATCTGTGCGTCGCTGGCAATGCCAGCATTTATTGCCCATCCCTAATTGCCCTAGAGAAGGTGGTGGTGAGCCGCCTTGAATCGCTGCAGTCCGTGTGGTGAAGGTATTCCCACAGTGCAGTTAAGGAGGGAGTTCCAGGATTTTGACCCAGCGATGATGAAGGATCGGCGATATACTTCTAACTCAGGATGGTGTGTGACTTGGAGGGGAACTTGGAGGTGGTGGTGTTCCCATGCGCCTGCTGCCCTTGTCCTTCTAGGTGGTAGAGGTCGTGGGTTTGGGAGGTGCTGCTGAAGAAGCCTTGGCGAGTTGCTGCAGTGCATCTTGTAGATGGTACGCACTGCAGCCACGGTACGCCGGTGGTGGAGGGAGTGAATGTTTAAGGTGGTGGATGGGGTGCCAATCAAGCGGGCTGCTTTGTCCTGGATGGTGTCAAGCTTCTTGAGTGTTGTTAGAGCTGCACTCATCCAGGCAAGTGGAGAGTATTCCATCACACTCCTTGAGCCTTGTAGATGGTGGAAAGGCTTTGGGGAGTCAGGAGGTGAGACACTTGCTGCAGAATTCCCTGACCTGCTCTTGTAGCCCCAGTATTTATGTGGCTGGTCCAGTTAAGTTTCTGGTCAATGGTGACCCCCAGGTTGTTGATGGTGGGGGATTCGGCGATGGTAATGCCGTTGAATGTCATGGGGAGGTGGTTAGACTCTCGCTTGTTGGAGATAGTCATTGCCTGGCACTTGTGTGGCGTGAATGTTACCTCCCACTTATCAGCCCAAGCCTGAATGTCGTCCAGGTCTTGTTGCATGCGGGCATGGACTGCTTCATTATCTGAGGAGTTGTGAATGGCGCTGAACACTGCAGTCATCAGCGAACATCCCCATTTCTGACCTTGTGATGGAGGGAAGGTCATTGATGAAGCAGCTGAAGATGGTTGGGCCTAGGGCACTGCCCTGAGGAACTTATTGAATGGCGGAGCAGGCTCGAGGGGCCGATTGGCCTACTCCTGCTCCTATTTCTTATGTTCTTATTATGGGGCAAGTCTCAGCACTTTCCGTTCCATCCATTGGGAACGTCGCTGGCAAGGCCAGCATTTATTGCCCACACCCTCATTGCCCTTGAGAAGGTGGTGGTGGTGAGCCGCCTTCTTGAACCGCTGCAGTCTGTGTGGTGAAGGTTCTCCCACAGTGCTGTTAGGGAGGAGTTCCAGGATTTTGACCGAGAAGCTGCCCCGATAGGCCCATTGCCCTTCGGCGAAAGCACGAGACCCAGCCCTCTGACCGAAACCAGCTCCCAGCCTGGCCCCACCCACCCCTTCCAGAACTCGACGCCCCATTTAGGAGTCAAGCTCCCTGGTGCAAACAGTGAAGTGAGGAGGGTGGCACGCTGACTCCTGAAACCGGATGAATTTTACACGCAAACATTAATGTGCCGAATGTGATCAACAGCTCTTAGACAGGGTGGTTATTTTATTTTAAAAGTCAGCAAATTTGTATTGGGTTCAATACTTGAATATGTTGTTTTTAGAAGGTGTGTGGGGCAGATGGGAGGACTTCAGGTGCCGTGCCCATTGATGGGCAGATTTCTCCAGCAGCAGCGTTTGGCCTCAGTGCTGGCAGCGCGGCTGAAAGATGCCAACTTTCTGGGCGCTGAATATAAAATGCCCCACAAGTCAGGAACATACCTCATGGAGTATATTCAAGACGATGTCCTGGGGCTGTGATGATTGGCCTTCAACCACCACAACCATCTTCCAGGTACTGACGCTGTTAAACTATGGAAAATGGCCAGGCGGGTGAGGGACTGATACTAACATGTTGGCCTGAAGCAGCAAGTGTTTGCATACAGCAATTTCAAGACATAGATCGATAGATTTTTGGATGTTAAGGGAATCAAGGGATATGGGGATAGTGCAGGAAAGTGGAGTTGAGGTCCATGACCAGCCATGATATTACTGAATGGCGGAGCAGGCTCGAAGGGCCGAATCCTGCTCCTAATTCTTGTGTCTAACTCGCTCTTGAACGTGCCACCAGGACTGCCGAGCCAGTGAGCGATTCACGCCCAGTACTTTGCCAAAAGAGCTTCGAGTGCAGCCACTTGAAGACGTGCAACACGCCAGTCAAAAGACCAAGAGGGTCATTTTAACCTAAGTGGCCGGGCAGGAATCCCAGGGGAGCGGGTGGGATGCTGGTTTTATACCCCACCCAATATTACTCTCCATGGACTTGAGTGGCCGTGGCTCAGTGGGCAGCACCCTCGGCTCACGGCCGAAGGTCCAGAGTTCAAGTTTCACTCCAGGGATTGGAGCAGATAATCCAGGCGGACACTCCAGTGCAGTGCTGAGGGAGTGCTGCACTGGCAGAGGTGCTGCCTTTTGGAGGAGACGTTAAACCGAGGCACCGCCTGCTCTCTCAGGTGGAGGTAAAAGATCCCAAGCCACTATTTGAAGTGGCTTGGCCAATATTTATCCTTCAACCAACATCACTTTAAAAAAACAGATCATCACATTGTTGTTTGTGGGAGCTTGCTGCGTGTAAATTGGCTGCCACGTCTCCTACATTACAACAGTGACTACACTTCAAAAAGTACTTCATTGGCTGTGAAGTGCTTTGGGATGTCGGAGGTGGTGAAAGGTGCTTTAGGAATGGAGGTCACTCACTCAATGCTATGGAGTGTGAGGTCAGGCAGGGTGTAAAAATCAGCATTGTACCGGATCCCTCAGGTTCCTGCTGGGTGAGTTGGGTTAAAATTGCCCTCCCCAAGTGTCTAGTCTCCCCAGCCCCCGACTCCACCTGTATGGATCTGCACAGGCTGACAGGAGAGAGGAGTCTGCCACTTTACCCACTGCGTGTGTGTCACACTCTGAGGGAGACACGATCGATGCGTGCTTTTAAATAAAAGTGCGTGCGTGTATTTGTTTGACATCGATAAATATAAAACATCACAAAGCAGTTTCAAACCATCTTTACTGTTCAAATTCCTTCCAAAAGGCACAAAAGCGTGTCGTGCAGTGAGAACACTGACGAGTACAGCCAAATACATCATGTTCATGAACAGAAGCACTACAATTCCAACAAGATTTGTCAACAATTGTTAGAAACTGTAACATCTGGAAGAGAGAAATTCCACCTGTACACCACACACACCTCTGCATCCTGTCTGCCATTTGTTCACTGGCTTCAGTTCCTCTGCTGGGATTGTTAAATACATAGTCCAGGACAGACGTTCAGAGCTCGACAGGCAGAGCTAATCACCACCTTCACAAATGGGTTTGTTGTCTTAAAGAAAGCACTATTGGTTTGGAACTCGAGGACAACTGACAACAGGAACAAAACCAAATCACGGGGTGCGGGGGTGGGGGAAAAGAGAGAGACCAAATCCGACAGAATTTTACTCTGGACACCTCACATACTGTGGCACTTTAAACCAGGCCAAGTCTCGAAGTTTATGTACTATGAACATTTATTTATATATACACACACACACACGCTGACATCAATGCCTATAACCAGAATACCCCTAAATGTAACAGAATCTCAATTTTATCAAGAAAATATATATTTTTTTTTCTTCTGCTTGCCACTAATATTTGAAATGGCAGATGTCAGACGCAGGACATGATGGTTCAATGTAAAACAATTAACAGAGTTAAGAGCTTTAACAAAACTTGCATTTTCTCCTCCCGACACAACTTTCAGGAATTACCTGAACCAGATCCAGCACCTTGCTCCTTCCTTGCTTCAGAAAAAGATATAGAAACGGTACTCACATTTTCCCATATCCCTCACCTGATTACTTTAGAAGCAGAATTTCCCCGAGAGAGAAAACACAGCTGGGAATTGTCCTTCGCCCAATCAAAATAAGCCCGTGCACAGATTTGGGGTTAGAGTGGGAAACTGAATGGATTTGGAGATGTCGTGAAATTAGGACAAAGTGATCAAAAAAACCGAGATGCTGCCAATTTACCAGCACCTGCTCCCCCCGCCCCCCCCACCCCCCAAACCCATGCACGTCAAATTTTATTTGCAAAACGTGATCCAAGATCTTTAGTCAAACACGAGTTGCGATGTCGCTGCAATTTATTTTGGGATGAGAGGAGAAATCACTACTTCCACAGGCAGAAATGAGGCATGCACTTTCAACTGTTCTGCAGTTTTCAGAGTGTTTAACGTAAAATATTAAGTAATGATTACAAGACTTTGTTTTTTGAGGTTAGAGGAAAGTGACAGGGCTGGGGGTGGGGGAGACACACACACATGTGCCAGACAGCAACCAGTACAACCCTAGAGAGAGGCCATGAGCATTGGGGCCCGTTCGGTTCTCAGTGCAATAGCATGCTCTCTTGCGATTGCTTAGGTTTCAATCTGAATTCTTTTGGCAAATTACACCTGCGAACCAAAAGCATGACTTGCGTGTCATTACATCTCACCAACTCAAAGATTAGCCCACTTAGTACAATTATTAGGATAAACGGAAACGGTCGAAAGAAATTTTAATTCAGAGGGAAATGAGAGTTGTGGGGTAGTGCAGTGTTAAAACTGGGACGATTTTGTTCATTAGTGTAAACCAGCAATATCAATTTGGTCATCTCACACATGATTGAATGGAAGATTTGGTAAAACCTCAAACAGGTTTCACACAAGACGATTTAAAGCATCGCTTCGCCAAGCCGAGTTTAAATACCAGTTCAATTACAGTTATTGTAAAAGGTCCCATTATACTTCAATATACAAGACTAAACGTGCAAGGAATATGAACATACAAAATTTGGTCCCGCTTCAGTTTTGGAAGTCACTGTTTGTGAAGTTCTACAATCAGCAGGCACTTGTGTGGAACAAAGCTTAGCTTCTTTTAAAAAATATTATTTTACACTTAATCCAAGCTTTTAGGAGTTAACAGCAGCGGAGGCACACACTGTAAAGGATATAGAATAGAAACACACAGTCTATCCCGTGACCAGAGTTACTGCAGTGGCAACGGGATGTGTAACGATTTTAGGCCGCAGATTATAAACTCGTCTCCAGTAGGTGAATCAAGTTCAGTCTGAGGATCCCCGGCCTCATCCAGTCACACGGCGCTAATTGCTCATCAACGCAGCCAGACAGTTTTGTAGCATCTGCACATTGTTCTAAAATAAACAAACAGAATACACAAATCTTTGAAGGTGGCAGGGCAAGTTGATAAAAAAAAGCTATTAAAAAAAAAACACATACGGGATCCTTGGTTTTAGACAAAGGCATAGAGCACACAAGCAGGGAAGTTATACTAATCCTTCTGGGTCCAATTCTGGACACCACACTTTAGAAAGGATGTTAAGGCATTGGAGAGAGTGCACAAGAGATTTACCAGAATGGATCAGGGACTTCAGTTATATGGATACAGTAGAGAAGCTGGGATTCTGCTCCTTACAGCAGATAAGGTTTAATCGCAGTGTTCAAAATTACAAGGGGTTTCGAGTAGATAGGGAGAAACTGACAGGAGGGTCGGCAACCAGAGGACACAGATTGAAGATAATTGGCAAAAGAACCAGAGGGGACAGGAGGACAATTTAAAAAATATATAAATGCAGCGAGTTATGATGATCTGGAATGCGCTGCCTGAAAGGGCGGTGAAGCAGATTCAATAGTAACTTTCAAAAGAGAATTGGATAAATACTTGAAAAATAATTTTTTTTCAGGGCTATGGGAAAGAGCAGGGGAGTGGGACTAATTGGAGCTCTTTCAAAGAGCTGGCACAGGCAGTGACCTCCTTCTGTGCTGTATGATTCTATGATAAAGGGCATTAGATCAGTCTTTTTCTCATGTTACATATTAAACCAGCCAGGGTGCTCATGCTCAGCTAGTGTACAACTGGGACCTACAGACCGAGCAGCCCAGGCCCACACTGCCTAAACACACCTTCGAAAGAGCTGCCGCAGACTCGATGGGCCGAATGGCCTGCTTCGGTGTGGTACTATTCTATGATTCTACCTCAGGCAGGCAGAATGTACAAAATAACAACAGAAAACGCTGGAAAAACTCAGCAGGCCAGGCAGCATCCGTAGAGAGAGAAAGAGAGTTGACGTTTCAGGTCGATGACCTTTCATCAGAACTGGGAAGAGCTGGAAATCAAATAGATTTAAGGCCAGGGTAAAGCTGGGAAAAGGGGGAGGGGATAAAGGAACAAAGGAGGAGATGAAGAGACATTAAGAGATATGCAAGGCTAGAGGTGGTGTTAATGTGACAGATTAAGGCTGAATGAAGTGTGAAATCCACTGGCAGAATGAAGGACAGCTGCCAGCTTCTAGGAGGAAAAAAAAGGTGGGGGGGACAAATAAAAGGGTGGATAAAATAAAATATAAATGTGATTGGAGCTGAGGTTATGATCTAAAATTGTTGAACTCGATATTGAGTCCAGAGGGCTGTAGCGTGCCTAAACGAAAGATGAGGTGCTGTTCCTCGAGCTTATGCTGAGCTTCCGTGGAACAGTGTAATAGGCCGAGGACGGTGAGGTCAGAGTGGGAGTGAAGCGGTGAATTAAAGTGACAGGCCACCGGGAGCTCGGGGTCCCCCTTACGGACTGAACGGAGGTGTTCCGCAAAGCGGTCACCCAATCTGCGTTTGGTCTCCCCAATGTAGAGGAGTCCACATCGTGAGCAGCGAATACAGTATACTAAATTGCAGGAAGTACAAGTAAATCGCTGTTTCACCTGGAAGGGGTGTTTGGGGCCCTGGACAGTGGGAAGAGGGGAGGTATAAGGGCATGTGTTGCATCTCCTGCGCGTGCACGGGAAGGTGCCGGGCGAAGGGGAAGGGGTGCTGGGGGTGGTAGAGGAGTGGACTAGGGTGTCGCGGAGGGAGCGGTCCCTGCGGAATGCTGAAAGGGGAGGTGAGGGGAAGATGTGTTTGGTGGTGGGATCACGCTGGAGGTGGCGGAAATGGCGGAGGATGATCCGTTGAATGTGGAGGCTGGTGGGGTGAAAGGTGAGGACAAGGGGAACCCTATCGTGGTTCCGGGAGGGAGGGGCAGGGGTGAGGGCAGATGTGCGGGAGATAGAACGGACACGGTCGAGGGCCGTGTCGACCACGGTAGAGGGGAATCCTCGGTTGAGGAAAAAGGAAGACATGTCGGAAGCACTGGTATGGAAGGTGGCATCATCAGAGCAGATGCGGCGGAGACGGAGAAACTGGGAGAATGGAATAGAGTCCTTACAGGAGGCGGGGTGGGAGGAAGTGTAGTCCAGGTAGCTGTGGGAGTCGGTGGGCTTGTAGTGAATGTTAGTCAATAACCTATCCCCAGAGATGGAGATGGAGAAGTCGAGGAAGGGAAGGGAAGAGTCGGAGATGGACCATGTGAAGGTGAGGGAAGGGTGGAAATTGGAAGCATAGTGAATGAAATGTTCTAGTTCAGGGCGAGAGCAGGAGACGGCACCGATACAGTCATCAATGTACCGGAAAAAGAGGTGAGGGAGGGGACCCGAGTAGGACTGGAACAAAGAGTGTTCCACATATCCCACGAAAAGGCAGGCATAGCTAGGACCCATGCGGGTACCCATAGCAACACCTTTAATTTGGAGGAAATGGGTAGAGTCAAAGGAGAAGTTGTTCAATGTGAGAACAAGTTCAGTCAGGCGGAGGAGGGTGGTGGTGGATGGGGACTGGTTGGGCCTCTGTTCAAGGAAGAAGCGGAGCGCCCTCAGGCCATCCTGGTGGGGAATGGAGGTGTAGAGGGATTGTACGTCCATAGTGAAGAGGAGACGGTTGGGGCCGGGAAACTGGAAACTGTTAAAATGGCGGAGGGCATCGGCAGAATGTACAGATGTGTCAATTGACCTCAGTACCCCAAGGCCAACGTGGGAACCTCATCTTTCGATTAGCCACTTTACATCGAGTTCAACAATTACAAACCATAACCTCTGCCCCTATTTTTTCCACATGGCAGCTGTTGATTATTCTTCCATTCCCATTTACACCTCCTCTAAACTCATCTTTTGTTTCTGTACTTGTCCCATTACCATCTCCTTTTACTTTGGACTATTATCCTTCTGTCTTCTAATCTCTCCTGCCTTCCACCTTATCACAGACCTTCCCTTTTGTTCTTTTCTTCCCTCTGCAACACCCCCCCCCCGGTGTGCGGTTTCACACACTGCAACACCCCACCCCCGGTGTGCGGTTTCACACACTGCAACACCACCCCCCGGTGTGCAGTTTCACACACTGCAACACCCCCCCCTGGTGTGCGGTTTCACACACTGCAACACCCCCCCCTGGTGTGCGGTTTCACACACTGCAACACCCCCCCCCCTGGTGTGCGGTTTCACACACTGCAACACCCCCCCCTGGTGTGCGGTTTCACACACTGCAACACCCCACCCCCGGTGTGCGGTTTCACACACTGCAACACCCCACCCCCGGTGTGCGGTTTCACACACTGCAACACCCCACCCCCGGTGTGCGGTTTCACACACTGCAACACCCCACCCCCGGTGTGCGGTTTCACACACTGCAACACCACCCCCCCGGTGTGCGGTTTCTCACACTGCAACACCCCACCCCCGGTGTGCGGTTTCACACACTGCAACACCACCCCCCCGGTGTGCGGTTTCTCACACTGCAACACCACCCCCCCCCTGGTGTGCGGTTTCTCACACTGCAACACCCCACCCCCGGTGTGCGGTTTCTCACTGCAACACCCCACCCCCGGTGTGCGGTTTCACACACTGCAACACCACCCCCCCGGTGTGCGGTTTCACACACTGCAACACCACCCCCCCCCTGGTGTGCGGTTTCTCACACTGCAACACCCCACCCCCGGTGTGCGGTTTCTCACTGCAACACCACCCCCCCGGTGTGCGGTTTCACACACTGCAACACCCCACCCCCGGTGTGCGGTTTCACACACTGCACCACCCCCCCCCTGGTGTGCAGTTTCACACACTGCAACACCCCACCCCCGGTGTGCGGTTTCACACACTGCACCACCCCACCCCCGGTGTGCGGTTTCACACACTGCAACACCCCACCCCCGGTGTGCGGTTTCACACACTGCACCACCCCCCCCTGGTGTGCAGTTTCACACACTGCAACACCCCACCCCCGGTGTGCGGTTTCACACACTGCAACACCCCACCCCCGGTGTGCGGTTTCACACACTGCAACACCCCACCCCCGGTGTGCGGTTTCACACACTGCAACACCACCCCCTGGTGTGCAGTTTCACACACTGCCATTAGCAGCACCAAGTGGTACCCAACCTCTCAGCAGTCGTTGGCTACAGTGAAGAATTTTGACTGCGGTGTGTTACGGATGTGCTCACCTGCATATCCTTTGGGCCGAAAGGGGGAAAACCACAGGTGTGGACACAGATAACAGGCTGGGATTACAAGTCCAGGACAGTCCCGGTACGCACTGCTGCATAATAAACAGAATCAGGCTCGTTGCTGCGGACTACTCACTCTGGCATGCTTCAGCTCCAGCTCAGTCATTTCAATCAGGTTTTTACGGAATGCTCCCACTCGCCTGGTTCTGAAAGCAGTCAGCTCTGAAAACAGGAGAATAAACAAAGCTTAATCACCAACAATACAATCTATGGATAGATACCAAGGTTAAATAATAAAGGGCAGACAATATCATTTATGTAGCAACCAATTTGCGCACAGCAAGGTCCACAAACAACAAATGAGACTGATGACTGTGTACACGGTAGCCTCGTGGTTGTGTTACTAGACTAGTAATTAATCCAGAGAACGAGAGCTCAAATCCCACCATGGTATTTTGAGAATTTGAATTCCGTTATATAAGAATCTGTTATTAGTGAAGAAGTGACTTTGGATTAAAAAAACCAACAACTGGTTCACCAACGTCCTTTATGGCTGTCCTTACCTGGTCTGGCCTATGTCTAACTCCAGTCCTACACACCAATGCGGGAGGTAACTCTTAACTGCCCTCCGAAGCAAGCCACTCAGTTACATCAAAACTACTAGCACTTCAAGGAGGCGGCTCACCACCACCTTCTCAGGGCAACTAGCCATGGGCAATAAATGCCAGCCTTGCCAGAGATGCCCACATCTCCAGAGTGAATTTAAAATTGATCAGTTAATCTGTTATTTTTTTGCTGTTGGTTGAGAGAAATATTGCTCAGGATTCAACTACTTGTATTTATATAGCGCCTTCCACATAGTAAAACATCCCAAGACACTTCACAGGAGCGTAATCAAACAAAATTTGACACCGAGCCACATAAGGAGATATTAGGGCAGGTGACCAAAAGCTTGGTCAAAGAGGTAGGTTTTAAGGAGTGTCTCAAAAGGAGGAAAGAGAGGCGGAGAGGTTTAGGGAGGGAATTCCAGAGCTTCGGGCCTGGGCAACAGAAGGCACGGCCACCAATGGTGAAGCGATGGAAATCGGAGATGCTCAAGAGGCCAGAATTGGAGGAGTGCAGAGATGTTCGAAGGCTGGGGGAGGTTAGCGAGATAGGGAGGGGCGAGGTCACAGAGGGATTTGAATTTTAAAACCAGGAGGACTTTGAGTGATGTTGCATCTTTTGGATCCAGGTGAACAGGCAGACAAACCTTGGCTCAGGGGTCAGTATACAGTCATCAGTCAAGCTGAAGATTAATACTTTAACAGCTGATCTCCAATGGCAGGGTAATAAGTGTGTTTGGAACATAGATGTCCTGGCCAATATTTATCCCTCAACCAACTAAAACAGATTATCTGGTCATTTAGCTCATGGCTGTTTGTGGGATCTTCCTGTGCGCAAATTGGCTGCCACGTTTGTCGACTTTACAACACTTCAAAAGTACGGAATTGGTTGTGAGGGAGCGAGCGAGCTTTCCTGGACATTAGGGTCTCGTACCTTGCTTTGCAGATTCGGAAAGCTTTTCAAATTTCTGGCTGCACAGCTGATGGTGGAGCTCTGCCTGCTTCACATCTTTACCCTTCATCCGAGCCTTGTCCAGTGCTTTGTTG
This sequence comes from Squalus acanthias, assembly GCA_030390025.1. NCBI lineage: Eukaryota > Metazoa > Chordata > Chondrichthyes > Squaliformes > Squalidae > Squalus > Squalus acanthias. Next base: position 162,997 of record JASTWF010000832.1, read on the forward strand.
GCATTTTCATAATCAACAAGGGCCCTGGCTCTCCTGTACAGAAGATCCTGAATTAATACAAAAAAAAGTTTCAAATCCCACATTAAAATATATTTAAACAACAGCATCTGCTCTAACCCGTTCAGTGTCACTTGCACAATCCAATTGCAAATTAAACTTCGTACAACATTGCAAAATTGAGGATTGGGAACAAAGGAACAGGAGGCCATTCAGCCCCTCAAACCTGTTCCGCCATCCAATCAGAACAAGGAAGTTCAGAAGAAACTTCTTTACCCAAAGAGTGGTGAGAATGTGGAACTCGCTACCACAGGGAGTGGTTGAAGCGAATAGTACAGATGCATTTAAGGGGAGGCTAGACAAGCATATGAGGAAGAATGGAATAGAGGGTTATGCTGATAGATTTAGATGAGGAAAGACGGGAGGAGGCTCGAGTGGAGCATAAACGCCGGCATGGACTGGTTGGGCCGAATGGCCTGTCGCTGTGCTGTATATCCCATGTAATCCTATGCAAGGCTGGTCTGTTCCTCAACGCCAGTTACCCACCTTTGCTCCATATCCTTCATACCCTTACCCAACAAAAATCTATCGATCCCAGTCATGAACGCTCCAATTGTGCCCCAGCATCCACAGCCTTTTGGGGTAGAGATTTCCACTTCCCACTGTGTGAAAATGTGCTTTTCTTGATATTCCTCCTAATGGCCTAGCTCTAAATTGAAGATTATGGCCCCTTGTTCTGGATTCCCCCATCAGAGGAGGAATCAGAAGTCAAGCATTCATGGCATATGCTGCCTTGCCCAAGTTTGGCTTCTTTACCCACTTGCTTTGTCAAATAACAGATCTGCTACGTGGAACTACTGGAGCAGCAGCTTCAGTCAGTGCGTCACAAATATCAGAGGTCTTTGCGGGAAGGTCAGGGTATCCGACCAACCTCCTCTGGACCACACTTGGTCTGTGAAGCCCCGGCTTACTGGCTGGAAAACTTGCCTTTATACTTCTTGCTCTGCTGGATCTGCCAGTTTGAATTGGAGGGGCCTAGATCGGTCTGATCCCAGCACTCTCCGCACTGGGGGAGGGGGGGGGGGGGGGGAATAAAATACTAAACCCATCCGTAACTTACAATCTGCCAATTTGCACACAGCAAGCTCCCACAAACAGCAATGTGATAATGACCACATAATCTGTTTTAGTGATTGTTGGTTAAGGGATAAATATTGGCCAGGACACCAGGAAAACGCCCCTATAAAATGGGATCTTTTACATCCACCCGAGAAGGCAGACGGGGCCTCGGTTTAACATCTCATCCGAAAGATGGCACCTCCAACAGTGCAGCGCTCCCTCAGTACTGCACTGGAGTGTCAGCCTGGATTTATGTGCTCAAGTCTCTGGAGTGGGGCTTGAACCCCCAACCTTCTGACTCAGAGAAAGTGCTACCCACTGAGCCACAGCATCCTCTCTTGAAGATAACCTTCCAGTCTTTAGTCTTGAACTATGTGGCAGCTCAGAGGGGGACATCACACCGCTCAACGAAACAGAGGACCATCACTTGCTGGAAATGCTCCACAACAGAATGTGTCGGGGATGACGCGCAGTGCGGACACAAACTGAACCAAAACTGGCAACTGCACCTTCCCACTGCGAGAATCGTACCATCGTTAGCAGCAAAGTCCACTCGAGGAGGACACTGGAGCACCAGAAACAGTCGGGATTTTGGCAGAGCAAGCCAGTTCAGGAAAGATGATTCGATAATAGGACTTTGTCTAAAAGTCAGCATCCACAGGAGAACCAGAGGGGAAATGAGGAATTAAAAAAAAAATTAATGCAGCGAGTTGTTGTGATCTGGAATGCGCTGCCTGAAAGGGTGGTGGAAACAGATTCAATAGTAACTTTCAAAAGAGAATTGGATAAAATACTATGATTTATATAGTACCTTTAAAATAGTAAAACGTCCCACGGCACTTCACAGGAGTGTTGACAACAAAAAATTTGACACCGAGCCACAAAAGGAGAAATTAGGGCAGGTGACCAAAAGCTTGGTCAAAGAGGTAGGTTTTAAGGAGCATCTTAAAGGAGGAAAGAGAGGTAGCGAGGCGGAGAGGTTTAGGCGGAGAATTCCAGAGCTTAGGGCCGAGGCAGCAGAAGGCACAGCCACCGATGGTTGAGCGATTATAATCAGGGATGCTCAAGAGGGCAGAATTAGAGGAGCGCAGATATCTCACGGGGTTGTGGGACTGGAGGAGATTACAGAGATAGGGAGGGGCGAGGCCATGGAGGGATTTGAAAACAAGGATGAGAATTTTAAAATCGAGGCGTTGCTTAACCGGGAGCCATTGTAGGTCAGCAAGCACTGGGGTGATGGGTGAACGGGACTTGGTGTGAGTTAGGACACAGGCAGCCGAGTTTTGGATGACCTCAAGTTTACGTAGGGTAGAATGTGGGAGGCCAGCCAGGAGTGCATTGGAATAGTCAAGTCTAGAGATAACAAAGGCATGGATGAGGGTTTCAGCAGCTGATGAGCTGAGGCAAGGGCGGAGACGGGCGATGTTACGGAGGTGGAAATAGGCGGTCTTTGTTATGCTGCAGATGTGAGACCAGAAGCTCATTTCAGGGTCAAATATGACACCAAGGTTGCGAACAGTGTGGTTCAGCCTCAGACAGATGTTAGGGAGAGGGATGGAGTCAGTGGCTAGGGAACGGAGTTTGTGGCGGGGACCGTAAACAATGGCTTTGGTCTTCCCAATATTTAATTGGGGAAAATTTCCGCTCATCCAGAAATGGAGCAGTCTGACAATTTAGAGACCATGGAGGGGTCGAGAGAAGTGGTGGTGAGGTAGAGCTGGGTGTCATCAGTGTACATGTGGAAACTGATGCTGCGTTTTTGGATGATGTTGCCAAGGGGCAGCATGTAGATGAGAAATAGGAGGGGGCCAAGGATAGATCCTTGGGGGACACCAGAGGTAATGATGCGGGAGCGGGAAGAGAAGCCATTTCAGGTGATTCTCTGGCTATGATTAGATAGATAAGAATGGAACCAGGCGAGTGCAGTCATACCCAGCTGGACGATGGTGGAGAGGCGTTGGAGAAGGATGAAGCGATCAACCGTGTCAAAGGCTGCAGACAAGTCAAAAAGGATGAGGAGGGATAGTTTACCATGGTCACAGTCACATAGGATGTCATTTGTGACTTTGATGAGAGCCGTTTCGGTACTGTGGCAGGGGCAGAAACCCGATTGGAGGGATTCAAACATGGAATTGCGGGAAAGATGGGCACGGATTTGGGAGGCAACAACACGTTCAAGGACTTGAGAGGAAAGGGATGTTGGAGATGGGGCAGTAGTTTGGAAGGATGGAGGGGTCAAGGTTTGGTTTTTTGGAGAGGGGTGATGACAGATTTGAGGGAGAGGGGGACAATACCTGAGGAGAGAGAACCGTTAACAATATCAGCTAACATGGGAGCAAGAAAAGGAAGTTGGGTGGTCAGCAGTTTGGTGGGAATAGGGTCAAGGGAGCAGGAAGTGGGTCTCATGGACAAGATGAGCACAGAGAGGTCAGGAGGGGAGATCGGAGAGAAACTGGAGAAAGATGTGAGTTCAGGGCTAGGGCCGAGGGGGGGGGGGGGGGGGGGGGGGGGGGAGACCTTAGAGGAAGTTTGGCCCGGTGGGCTAGGGGAAGGAAGGAAAGTGGCAGAGGCAGCAGAACGGATGGTCTCACCCTTAGAGACAAAGATATAGTTGAAAAGGAAAATTTGCAGGGCTATGGGGAAAGACATGGAGGGGGACTAATTGGATAACTCTTTCAAAGAGCCAGCACAGGCACAGTGGGCCGAATGGCCTGCTCCTAATGCTGCATGATTCGATGAACAAGATACTGTCAAGGAAGGGAAAAAAATGATCGCCCTGTGACTACATTTATGCAACGAGAGAACATACATGAACCAGTTTGCTGTCACAAGGCCGTCAGAAACCAGAGTGCTTCAGGGTTAGGTTAATACATGACTAACAGGAAGAGAGCAATGCACTGCATTATAGGTTATAAAGTCCAGTTTGCATAGAGAAAGGTGAATAGATCTTTTGTGCTGCAGTGTCAGCATCTGGGGCATGCCTGCTCCAGACTATTAGGTGGCTATTTTTGTCCTAGCTAACCCTGAAAAACAACAAACACAAAACACTTCCTTGATACTAAAAGGATGAAACGCTAATTGCCATATACAATTGGTTAACCTTCGCGTCTAAATAATGCAAGCAGCATCTGTTCAGCTCAAATCCATTCGAAAGCTGGTTCGTTGGGGAAAACACAAAATCACGTGTACCTAGAAACAGAGGTCACTGGAGTGTTGGCAGTCCCAGGATGCTTAAATGGCCTCGACATCCTGGGATTTGCAGCCCAAAGATCCCAGGATTGTATTTAAATGAAGCAAGCTGTGTAAATTATATTGGACACCGTAATCCACAAATACGTGCGTAACCCTGGGTGTCACCAAAAGTGCCTTTGGTCCAGGAAGCGGAGGGAAACCTCTGAGCATTCGACACAAGAATGGCTTAAAGAAAAGGACTGTAAGTCAGTCAGAATCAGAAGACCGCTGAAAACCTATTTCATCCACCCACAAGAACAGAGTTTTCTTATTGTATAAATGGACCAACGATTGAAACATTAGGAACAGGTCGATGACCACCACTCTAGCCCAGTAAAGCATGGGGAGCAGCAGTTGAATTTATTTTTATTCCAAGACTTGGATTCATATTCAGATCCATCAAGGTCAAATGGTGTAATCGGAAAATCAAAACTAGATCATTGGTCAACAACTGGGGAAAAGATGAGCATTTAATTACAAAAGACAGTGTCTATAGCAGGAAGATAAATAGTAACCCTAATCCCTACCTACAATAACAAAAACAAATGATAGGACTAAGTGGATAACCGAGAGCCAGCACAGCTGTAATGGGCTGAATGGCCTCATTCGGTAAAATTCTAATGAATAAATCCCAAATCTCAGGATGATGGAGGATTGCAAACCAAAGGGGCAACATTGAAAAGTAATGTGCCTCAGTTACATTACCTTTGCTGCCTGTATGTCTCTCATATAGTATTTTAACAGTTCTGTCAGCTTCAAGTCTTCATCACTTGACACTCTTCCTTCTACTTTCTGTAGAAGACGAGGAAGAAAAAAAAAAACAGTAAAAGGAAACCCTGCTTTGTAATTAAGCCAGCATTAACAGTCAAGTTAATTCTAACCAGAAGTTTAAACACTTTATATAATACAAAGTCTTCTAAAGCAATAGTACCACTTTCCAACAAGAATTGACCATTGTAGGCTGCAGCACATGATCAGGTTCCACGCCACCACTCGCTTCTAACTGTTGTGATCGGCACTTTATCCAATAGCAACTTTTAATTATATAATCCCTTTAACGTAGTAAAACGTCCCAAAGCGCTTCACAGGAGTGTCATAAAACAAAATTTAACATCAAGCCACAGAGAAATTAGGGCAGGTGACCAAAAGCTTGGTCAAAGAGGTAGGTTTTAAGGAGCATCTTAAAGGAGGAAAAAGTAGCGAGGCGGAGAGGTTTAGGGAGGGAATTCCAGAGCTTAGGGCCCAGGCAACAGAAGACACGGCCACCAATGGTCGATCGATTATAATCAAGGATGCTCAAGAGGGCAGAATTAGATGAGCGCAGATATCTCGGGAGGTTGTGGGGCTGAATGAGATTAGAGATAGGGAGGGGCGAGGCCATGGAGGGATTTGAAAACAAGGATGAGAATTTTGAAATCGAGGTGCTGCTTAACCGGGAGCCAGTGTAGGTCAGCGAGCACAGGGGAGATGGGTGAACAGGACTTGGTGAGAGTTAGGACACGGGCAGAGTTTTGGATGATCAAGTCATCCAATGACCACTCGCTTACACATCCAGCACTGGAGTACCATGGCTGCATGGTGTACCATCTACAGGATGGACTGCAGCAATTTGCCAAGGCTACAGTGCCAACGGTGGTTCAAGGAGGTCCACCACCACCTTCTCAAGGACAACTAGGGATGGCCAATCACTGCTGGCCTTGCCAGCGACACCCACATCCCGCGAATGAATTTTTAAAAAATCCTCCAACTAGCAAAAACTGTTGTCCAGTTTGGGTGATCTGTCTATTGATCCTGACCCAAATAGGCAGCTTAGCACTTGAATGGTGTGGTCAGCTCTGTCGCAACAACTGGAACAGAGTGCGCACCAAAAACTAGTGTGAATCATGACATGCACTGGAACCTCCCCACACACACCTACTGGTAGGAGCCAGACCGCTAGCTCCCTCCCCAACCTGGCCCAGTACACTTTCTCTAGTAAGTCAATTCAACACAAGTGTGCCTAGGAAGGAATGGGTTTCACACATTGGGCATTGGAGTTTACTGTGCCTAAATTGAGACATCAAAATGCAATGTGTGTGTTGAGGAAACTCACTGTGTGATGGGCATAAACAGGACAGAGAGCGCGAGGTGGTGCCTTATTGTATTTTGCCAGAGCCATAAACTCAAGACATTAAGTTGGGGACTGTCAGGGATAAAAAGACGAGGCTACGCTTAAAACATACGTCAGCATAAACTGCCAATACCTCACTGGATTAGAAACATAGGAAAAGGAGGAGGCCATTCAGCCCTTCGAGCCTGTTCCACCATTCAATTAGATCAGGGTTGATCTGTATCTTAACTCCATTTATCCGCCTTTGCTCCACATCCTTTAAAATTCTTACCCAACAAAAGTCTATCGATCTCAGTCTTGAATGCTCCAATTGGCCTAGCATTTCTCAACCTTAAAGGAAGAGAATTAGAGAGAGTGTCACTACCCTTTACATTTCCTGGTCTCACTCTTGAATGGCCTCGTTCTAACTTGAAGATTGCGCCCCCTTGTGCTGAATTACTGCATTTAACTATGGCCAGGCAAGTTCCAGTGAAGGTCATCAAAATAAGGCTTCTGCTTTCGTCTTCCCTTCCCTCCCAAATTCCTGTTGTGACTGTTTCTACAGCATCCGGATCAAAGCGATGTGATAAATACCACACGTCTTCCAGCCAGCCGATGAAGTTTCCAACGATCTCTGCCCATCTCCCATGGCTCTCGCCAATTATTTTCGCATTTCTCTCAGGAAACACCAAAGTTTCGCCTTTCAAACGACACATACAAAAGCCACGGGCAGGAAAAGACCATCTGGTCCATCAGGCCTGCCCCACAGAGTCGTGACTCAAAGCATCGTGATAGACTCCCCACTGGCAGCCAATGTAACCTCCCGGGAGAAGCAAAACACAGATTAAAAACTCAAGGACAATAAGGGGGGGGGGGGGGGGAAATCTGGATAATTCTTCAGATCCCCTCAGGAGATGGAAACTAGTCCAGGAGACTACACTGGCCATGCTTATATTCCCTTAACGGTCCTTTCCCAACACCAGCCACACAGTAACGGGGATTAATAAACTTTTCAGCTTCAAATGCAATCTTTAAAAACGACCTTTCAACAACCTCTTCCATCTTGTGGCTTGCTGTCAATAATTTCCTTGGGCTTCACTCACCAGGTTCCCTCAGATACTCCTGCTCGTTGACTTGCAAAGGGGGAAGATAGCAAAGAAATTGCCAGCGAACTAACTCTCTCCTCCCAGGACTCCACTAACTCCAGGCTGTTTAGGTTACCTCACGCCCTCTCATTAAAGCAACTGCCCACTGACGTGCAATGAGGACACGAGTAGCTAGCCAGAGAATTAACTCTCAAACCTTCAGTCAGGAGACTGTCCCACTTAAGGGAATCGTCCAGTTGAGAGAATCAAAACCTGCTGCACCAAAGCGTTGCCCTCAAGCAGACTTTTGTCTTCCAAGGGTGTCAGACATGTGCAAATTCAGATTAAAAACAAATTTCTGCGTGCGTTTTGGTGAATTTTAGTAGTATTTTTGTTCAAACAAATATCAAATAAACTAACTGGAAGGAGTTACTCTACCTAGAAAGGGACAATTCCAACAGAGTCACCGGCCCATTGGTGTTACATGAATGTGTAAGCCCAATTTTGATTCACCGCCCAGCCCATTGCCATCGGCTCCCAGCAAACAAATACATACAAGGTGCTGGCAGGGAGACTTAACTTAAGAAACCAATATATAGCAGATTGACAGATTTTTGTTCGGTAGGGGCATCAACAAATACGGAGCTAAGGCAGGTAAGTAGAGTTGAGGTACAGATCACCCATGAGCTAATTGAATGGTAGGATAGGCTCAAGGGGCTGAACGGCCTCCTCCTGTTCATATGTTCCTAAAAAAAAATCAAAGATTAATAACACTGAATGAATCTCCATTGATCGCATGGTGTACTTTAGCTTTTATTGAAAGAAGGACTTACCTGCATTCCAGTATTTTTCATTTAGTACTAAAATGATCCAGACTTACCCTAAGTTTTTCAAACAGCTCGGAAAGTTTTATGTAGTAGCTGGAAAAAGAAAAAGTCACATTTTTTTTAAAATGAAGAACGACACATTATTCTTCTCTTCATTGACACTGATTGTTTGGAACAAGGGGTAGACCCAGTATGGAGCGCAAACAAACATTGAAACTAAGTGAGGTTTCAGCTGTAATGGAGACGCCATCCTTCTAGCTCTGGCCTGCAGTGTGTTCTCATTCCCCCTCCTCCTACCTCCATCCCACCATTCGGGTACAACTCCCAAACCCTGCTCTCTAGAATGGCCATGCTGAACCCTCCAGGCTCACTCTCCACCATGAATTTTTTATGGGACACCACCTCCTTTTAACCTCGTTCCCTCTTCCCTGCTCGGGTCACCCAGCCTTGAGAGCTCCGAGATGTCTCGTTGCACAAAAGGCACTTTTAAAAAAAAAGTGAAAGTTTTCAGATAAAGCAGTCCCGCTCGATCGACAGCCCATTACCACCTTGAACACCTGCTCCCTCCATCACCAGTATATCGCGGCTGCAGTGCGTAATATCTACGGGATGCACTGCAGCAACTCGCCAAAGCTTCTTTGACAGAACCTCCCAAACCTAGAAGGACAACAGGTGCCTCCAAGTTCCCCTCCAAGTCACACCATCCAGACTTGGACGTACATCATCCTCGCTGGTTCAAAGTCCCGGAACTCGCTACCTAACAGCATTGTGGGAGTACCTTCACCACATGGACCGCAAAGGTTCAAGGCTCACCATCACGTGCGCAAGGGCAACTAGGGATGGGCAATAAATATCAGCGGCACCCACAACCAGAGAATTAATTTTTTTTGAAAAAAAAAGTGGTTGCCGTTGTACACGCGCTGCGGGAATTTGGTAACAAGGGCACTTCACGTAGCAGGTTCAACCGAGGCGTGACCACGCAGATGATGAAAGGACTCACTTCTTCAGGGGAGCTTTTTCCTCTATCCCAAGATCATTCAAGGAAGAAGATAAATGAATGTAATCGTCAGAAACATCTGGAGAAAGAGAGGCAGCTCCCATCAAGACAAGTAGGTTGGCAGTCAGCTCAAAAAATGTGTACTTAAAATATAAAAAGCCACCGTTAATTCTTTATAAAACAAAAGCCAGTGAATGCAACCGGCCAATCCGCACGTACTTTTGTGAGTTCGTGTCATTTTTTCTGCTTTTGCTGCAGAATCTTTAATTTTGACGCCGTATTCGACAAGGAATGTCTTCTCGTGTTCGAAGAATTCATCCACATCCTGCACAAGAAAGGAGTTTATTTTGTTTTACAAAGAACGTACAGCACAGAAACAGGGCAGTCGCCCAACAGGTCGAGGTCTGATCTATGCTCCACATGAGCCTCCTCCCACCCGATTACATTTTCACCCTATCCCCACATTCCTTTCTCCCTCATCTACTTATCCAGCTTCTCCTTAAATGCATCCATGCTATACGCCTCAACGGCTCCGTGTGGTAACGAGTTCCACATTCTAACATATGGGGCAACACGGTGGCATAGTGGTTAGCACTGGTGCCTCACAGCGCCAGGGACCCGGGTTCGAATCTGACCTCGGGTGACTGTCTGTGTGGAGTTTGCACATTCTCCCCGTGTCTGCGTGGGTTTCCTCCGGGTGCTCCGGTTTCCTCCCACAGTCCAAAAATGTGCGGGTTAGGTTGATTTGGCTATGATAAATTGACCCTTAGTGTTAGGGGGGGATTAAATATGTGGGGTTATGGGGATGGGATATGTTAGGGGGAATTAAATACGTGGGGTTACAGGGGTCGGGTGGGATATGTGTACTGTGGGGATTAAAGCAGGGACGGGGTACTGGATTTGACTGATCAGCCATGATCGTATTGAATGGTGGAGCAGGCTCGACGGGCCGAATGGCCTACTCCTGCTCCTAGATTCTATGTTTCTATGTTTCTAACCATGGAGTTTCTCCTCAATTCCTTATTGGATTAATAAGTGACCATCTTATATTTATGGCCCTAGTTTTGGACTTAAAATTAGAGCTAGGTCATTCAGGGGTGATGTCAGGAAGCACTTCTTCACATAAACGGTAGAGGAAATCTGGAACTCTCTCCCCAAAATGCTGTTGACGCTCGGTCAATTGCAAATTTCAAAACTCAATTGATAGCTTTTTGTTAGGCAAGGTTATCAAGGGATATGGAACCAAGGTGGGTGGATGGAGTTAAGATACAGATCAGCCATGATCTAACTGAATGCAGAACAGGCTCGAGGGGCTGAATGGCCCACTCCTGTTCCTATGACCCATATCCAAACCAGTGCGTATCTGAACTCCCCTCTTACAGCAGCCTGGACTGCAGGCAGTAAGCTCAGAGCTGACCTGGGAAACTGGGCTTCATTATAAACCAAACTGGACATCAGCCTTCCATAGGTGTCCAGCTTCAGACAGCTCTGGCACTGTCTGATTGCCAGACCGCTGCAGGACACTACCCAGTCTAAAGCAAAATTACACCGCATAGGGTTTACAGCACAGAAACAGGCCATTCGGCCCAACAGGTCCATGTTGGTTTTATGCTCCACACGAGCCTCCTCAACTAACCCCATCAACACAACCTCTATTTCTTGCTTCCTCATGTGCTTATCTAGCTTCCCCTTAAATGCATCCATGATATTCATCTCAAACCACTCCCTGTGGTAGCGAGTTCCACATTCTAACCACTCTCTGGGTAATGAGGTTTCTCCTGCATTCCCTAATGGTGACTGTCTTATATTTATGGCCCCTAGTTTTGCTCTTTCCCACACGTGTAAACATCTTCTCTATGTCTACCCCATCAAACCCCTTCATAATTTTGAAGACCATCAGGTCACCCCTCAGCCTTCCCTGTTCAAGAGAAAAAGAGCCTGTTCAGCCTTTCCCGATAGGTATAACCTCTCAGTTCTGGTATCAACCTTGTAAATCTTTCTTCCACCTTCTCTCGTGCCTCTATATCCTTTATTTAATATGGAGACCAGAACTGTTCACAGTACTCCCAACTGTGGTCTAACCAAGGTTCTATACAAGTTTAACATAACTTCTCTGCTTTTTAATTCTATCCCTCTACAAATGAACCCCAGTGCTTTGTGTTTTTTTTTATAAAAGTGGCTTTATTAACCTGCGTGGCTACTTTTAGTGATTTGTGTATCTGTACCTTTAGATCCCTTTGCTCCTCTATTTAGACACCATTTAGACACTTATTTTCTAAAGAGTACGTGGCCTCATTCTTCCTACCAAAATGCAACACCTCATATCTATATTGAAATTCATTTGCCAATTACATATCCATTCTGCAAATTCATTAATGCCATCTTGGATTTTGTTGCAGTGGTCCTCAGTATTAACTGCACTCCCCGACTTGGGGTCATCCGCAAATGTTGACATTTTACTTCTGATTCCAGAGTCCAAATCGTTTTCTGTAAATTGAGGCACAACAGTGGATCCGGCGCCGATCCTGGTGGAGCACCACTTCCCACCTTTTGCCCTCAATCCCTACTCGGTTTTCTGTTCGGTCACCAGCTTGCTAACCATTCTGCTACTTGCCCCACACGCTCTCACCTGAAGATTAAGATTTAGTGCGACCCATGATCGGGAGATCGGTGGCTGCAGCCATTTACTGCAGTGGCAGATACAAGGACCTTTGAAATCAATGCAACTGAAGCTTCGAGGGCTCTCCGAAACACCCTTCCCAGATTCCACCACTGCACTTGTAATCTATGCCATGTTTAGATCCCAATTTCCCCATAGGTTTTTAAAAAAAAATTTCAATGACGAAATTACCTTGGCTCCAGAGATGAGTACTTCGTCAGCACTCTTCATCATGCTCTTCAAAAAACCACCAAACATCTCCTTCGTGTTCTTCCTTCGGACAGTCAGCTAAAATACCAACAGAAGGAAGTCGGTCAGTTTAACCATGTACAGATCAGCCACGATCTAGCTGAATGGCAGAGCAGGCTCGAGGGGTTGAATGGCCTTCCCCCCTGTCCCTAATGTTTCTAAAACCCACTCAGAAGGCAGTTGTTGCTCAGTTAGAAGATGTGCTTTGAAACATTAGCCCCTTTAAGTCAGTCCGCTACGCTAACTGAGTGAGATTCCTCCCACTATTTGCAGAGGGCCTTGCGAGATCACGACACTATTCCCCTCCCCCCACCCCCCAGGATGGAAGCTGAAGTCGCTGACTTCCAAAGAGACGGGCATTACTTGTGTCCTTTTATGCCAGGATATCTCGGTGTTCAGAAATGGGAGCCCAAAGCTCTAACTCATGAATTTATAAAGGGGCATTGATGCGGCCATCAATTTATCGAGCTCCTTAACGTGGGAGTGCACTCGCCAGTGCTGAAGTGCCTTTTTAAAATGTGTATTCCTCTGACATAAGTTATTTCAAAAGGGAATTGAATCGATACCAGAAATTTGTAGGGCTATGGGAAAAGAGCAGATAGAGTGGGACTAATTGGATAGCTCTTTCAAAGATTCTAAAGTGGGTGCACAAACAGAGAGACCTGGGTGTATATGTGCACAAATCATTGAAGGTGGCAGGGCAGGTTGAGAAAGCAGTTTAAAAAGCATGTGTGATGCTGGGCTTCATAAATAGAGGTATAGAGTACAAAAGCAAGGAAGTTTTGATGAACCTTTATTAAACACTGGTTCGGCCTCAACTGGAGTATTGTGTCCAATTCTGGGCACCGCACTTTAGGAAGGATGTGAAGGCCTTAGAGAGGCCATAAAGATTTATAAGAATGGTTCCAGGGATGAGGGACTTCAGTTACATTGACAGACTGGAGAACCTGGGGTTGTTCTCCTAGGAGCAGAGAAGGTTAAGAGGAGATTTGATAGAGGTGTTCAAAATCATGGGGGGTCTGGACAGAGTAGATAGAGAGAAACTGTTCCAATTGGCAGAAGGGTCAAGAACCAACAGACACAGATTTAAGGTGATTGGCAAAAGAACCAAAGGCAACATGAGGAAAAACTTTTTTACTCAGCGAGTGGTTAGGATCTGGAATGCACTGCCTGAAAGGGTGGTGGGGGCAGATTCAATTGTGGTTTTCAAAAGGGAATTGGATAAGTACCTGAAGGAAAAAAAATTGCAGAGCTACGGGGAAAGGGCAGGGGAGTGGAACTAGCTGAAGTGCTCTTGCAGAGAGCTGGCACAGCATCCTTCCGAAAAAGTGTGGTGCCCAGAATTGAATATTCCAGCTGGGACTGAGCCAATGTTTTTTTTTAAAGGTTTAGCATAACGTCCTTGTTTTTGTGCTCTATGCCTCTATTAATAAAGCCAAGGATCCCATATACTTTAACAACCTTCTCAACTTGCCCTGCCCCCTTCAAAGATTTCTGTACGTACACCCCCAGATCTCTCTCTTCCTGCACCCTCTTTATAATTGTACCATTTAGTTTATATTCCCTCTCTTCATTCTTCCTACCAAAATGTATCACTTCACACTTCTCTGCATTAAATTTAATCTGCCATGTGTCTGCCCATTTCACCAGTCTGTCTCTGACCTCCTGAAGTCTGTTACTATCCTCGCTGTTTACTACATTTCCGAGTTTCGTGTCATCTGCAAACTCTGAAATTAAGTCCAGGTCATTAATACATATCAAAAAAAGCAGTGTACCCAATACCGACCCCTGGAGAACACCACTCCTCCCAGTCTGAACAACAACCGTTCACCACTACTCTCCAGTTTCTGTCCCTTCACCAATTTTGTATCTATGCTGTCACTGTCCCTTTAATCCCAAGGTGTTTAATTTTGCTAACAAGTCTATTATGTGGTACTGTGCCAAATGCTTTTTGAAAGCCCATTCTTGCGACCAATGTTCCCTTTAAGTAGCGCAGCGGTCTGGAGATTCCGCGCAGGCTGCTCGCCGGCTTTTCAATTGGAATAACCACACGTGCGCGATAATTTCAATGGGGCGCTCACGCAAAAAGAAATCACAGGGAACATTGCTTGCGAACCTCAGCATTTTCCCCTCTATTTCCCTTGTTTTATTCAACCTTCCTAAATTAGTTCTTTTCAACCATATTTTTTAAAAAAAACACTGGTAACAAATGGTGGTGTTGAGGTCATGGTACTGGACCAGCAACCCAGAGGTTAAGAGTTCAAGCCTCACTGTGGTTAAGCTATGAAACTGAATTCAATAATTATGGGTTTGCAGCAGGAAAGCTGTCGGATTGTTGTAAAATCCCAATATCCACCAGGGAAAGAAAGAACTTGCATTTCTACAGTGCCTTTCACAGTCTCGCGATGTCCCAAAGCGCTTTTCAAGCAACGAGGTAATTTTGAAGTCTAGTCACTGTTGTAATGTAGGAAACGCGGCAGCCAATCTGCACACAGCAAGCTCCCTCCCACAAACAGCAATGGGCCAACATTTGCGGTCAGAGGCTTCCCGCGGGCAGACGCCTCCGACCTGCAACGTGTACGAAAGTACCTGGTGGCCCGGGAAGAATGGCGGCTTGCGCTCTTGGGCCTTTCCGGGTCCGCGCGGGCAGAGCCCCACGTATCCCAGGGGCGCGTGCAGTTCGTAGGCGCCCCTGGGATCACGTGGGCCGGCCCAACCAAAGGAAAAAGGGAATCCCCATTCATACTTTAGACAGGGCCGTACGTACAGAACTGTCAAAAGTCTGAATGGGGATCACCTAAAAAAAATACACCAACACATGAAATAAATTTTTAAAAATTACATATTTAAAATTAATTAAAATGCTATTTAATTAAATATTTTAAACAAACATTTAATTTTTTGAAAAACAATTAAATGTTTTTACAGGGCTAAAAACAAACTTATCTTTTTGAAGAGTATTTTTAATTTATAAATGAGTTATCAAATTTCATTTTTCTATGTTTTTTAAAAAACTCTTAAGCTGGTAAAAGCAGGCCTTACACCAGGCGTAAGAATTTGACAGGCATTCAGCGGGTGGAAGTTGGGCAGAAAGCCGAACTCTCCAGCCGCAGAGCCCTTCTCCCGGGCAGGCGGAGGACCGGTCAAGAGAATTCTTGACAGATCGCAAGTGCTGGGTTTCAGCGCATGCACCTCACACACCTGTGGGAGTCGTACAATCCGGCCCATTGTGATAATGACCAGATAAACTGTTGCAGTGACGTTAGTTGAGGGATAAATATTGGCCAGGACACTGGGGAGAACTCCCCTGCTCTTCTTTGAATAGTTCTGATGGATCTTTTACACCCATCCAAAGAAAGAGTAGACGGGGTTTAACGTCTCATTCGAAAGATGGCACCTCAGGCAGTGCAGCATTCCCCCAGTACTGTACTGAAGTGTCAGCCTGCATCATGTGCAACCGTCTGACTCGGGGGCAAAACTGCTCCCAGAGCGCCACGGTAAGGGAACCTGCCCCCCTCTCCTGGTCTGGCTCACACCCAGTCCCACACTACATGGGTGACTCTCGATTCTCAGAAAGGGACCGAGCAACCCACGGGGTTACAAAAAAAATAACTGTTCAAGGAAGTGAGCCATCAGCACCTTCTGAAGGGGTAATAAACGCCGGCCCTGCTAGCATTGCACACATCCAGAGAACAGAATTTAAAAAAATGCTGTAATACCCTAATCTTGGCACCAAGTGTAAAACTCTTACGGATACCATTTGATTGTTGGATTAAACAGTTGCAACCACTCGCTGTGCAGTGCTGTTAAATGATTTGCTTTGCGAATGCCTCCACTGAGCTGCACTCGCTGTGCCAGTTGGCACGGATTCAGGAAGTGAAAAGTAATTGCTCATTATGTTTCCCTTCATGATTAGCTAGCTTTTCAATCTTCTCATCTACTTCTAGATTGGCTCAGCAACACACAGGACTCTATCACATCAACGTTACTCATTACATTTAAAGTTTTAAATAAATGTTTCCTCCCCTCCCAGCATCCAGGATACCAGCATGATATATTATAAAGAGAAGTCTCTGACAGGTGTGTAGCGATAGACCACGCATTAAGATCCTAGTCTTAACCATCCAGTCAGACTGAGGTTCTTCCCTGGCACGCAAGTCAAACGTAAAACTCTTACGACACTTCTTTAGGTGGCCGGTTGCGGAGGGAGATCACCAGGGGTTTGGAGGGGGGGGGGGGGTAAGGTTTCTAGTTCACCCTGGAATGCTTCGGAATCTCCAGCGCTGCTCTTTCATGGACGTTATGTACCACGCCACCCCTTGCAGGCTGTGGATGGGGTGGAGCAATTCAAGGATGAGCTCGTCAGCCTTTCGACAGGTCTCGCTCCCCTCCTCCGGGCACTCAGCCGCCCAAAGTCGCGGCAGTTCCTGGAGGTGGATGGATTACTTAACCGCAGCCTGGCACTCCCGCGTTGACCAATCACAGGTAGTGACCCTGACTTGACACCATCACTAATCCCACGTACAATAAGAACGTGCATTTATATAGCGCCTTTAATGGAGTAAAACGCCCAAGGCGCTTCACAGGAACGTCATCGGACAACAGCTGGCACTGAGCCACATAAGATGACATTAGGACAGGTGCTTGGTCAAGAGGCAAGTTTTAAGGAGCATTTTAAAAAGGAGGCGCGGAGAGGGCATTCCAGACCGATCGGCTGAGGCAGCTGAAGGCAATAGTGAGGTGAAGGAAGAGGCTGCACAGGTACTCCCAACAGATGGGAGCTTTCATGCACAGTTCAATATCCTATCGAAAAGCACAGAACTTCAACTTTTACACTTAGTTTGTGCAGTAACCCAGTCAGTACCCCTTCATCCAGATCAACTAGATTAGCTCATATCAGAGGAGCGATCCAGTTTATACTACTGGGCAGAGACTCGATGTGCTTTTTAAATTTTGTTTTTTCTCCTGCCCCAGCGAAAGCTACACGTGTAGCGGCAAAAATATCGCTTTTCACTGCAACACAGACTTAGAAGGCAATAAGATAATTGGAAAAAGAACCAGCGGGGAGATGCAGAATTATTATTTTTTAAATAAACCCAGTGAGTTATGATGATCTGGAATGCACTGCCTGAAAGGGCGGTGGAAGCAGATTCAACAGTAACTTTCAAAAGGGAATTGGATAAATACTTGAAAAGGGAAAGATTTGCAGGGCTGTGGGGAAAGAGCAGGGGGAGGGGACTGATTAGAGAGCTCGACCAAAGAGCCGGCACAGACACCATGGGCCTCTTTCCGTGCTGTATTATTCTGATTGCGTGAGGAGAGTGGACAATCCGTGAATTGGACAGTTATTAATGCAGCAGGAAAGTGGAGAGGACTACACTGCACAAGAACGTTTAAAATGAGCAATCCCACACATGGGTCAAAAAAAGTGCCAGATTTAAATTAAAGCCTCTTCATCACCTTCAGATTAAGGAGTATTTTGCAATACAAGCTACCTGTAAAAATACTTGGCTCATCGATTTTGGAACCTCATTTGATGGCAAGGAGAGATAAGCGATTAGGAAACTGCAATGCAAGCAGCTGCTGTTTCTCCCCCCCCACCACCCCGAAGCCAGGCAGGGAAGCGTCCTGACTTAACATCCTGCCTCGGGAGCTTTTAAGGAAGGAAGAAAGAAAAGTGCCTTACATCCTGGTCATATTCCAGGAAAACATGGAGGTTATGGTCTTTGCCCAACACAGTGTGAACCGCAAGTCGTTGAAGGAAGACTTCGTGGATGGACACCGTCTTCTTAAAGACAGCCAGGTACTCCCTAAACAAACAGGAGGGAAGGAAATAGCAGTCATCAGCGATATTAACTTATTACTACAAATTATTTAATTTATTAGAGAGCAGAATCGGTGATGTTTAAACTGTGAATGGAAACCATGACTAGGTCATATTTCCAACATTAGTTACTCCCCGATAATTAATTCATCAAACTAGTTCGTAAATGCGAACAACCAAAGTTATTAAATTATATACCAAGCCAAAATACATTACAAAAATGCGTAAATATTAAATTCGCAAATCAGCAAAATTCTGGGTATTATCTGACTTTAAAACAGCCTGGCATCTTAAAAACCTGCGCTCGACTTCTGCTGATCAAATTAACTCAAAAACCGTAATTAGATTTCAGCAAGAAGAATGAAAATCTGTGCATTCCCAGCCGCCCCGCAATGTGGCTCTGAAACACCATCCACCCCTGTACTCCACCTCCCAAAGACAAGCAGCTGAAGGTTAAGACTTGTCAGAAATCAAAAGGATGAAATCTTTCTCATCAGCTTACGCTTCGAGTTCTTGCTTCATCTTATTAAATTCCTCTTTTGACATGGAGCCTTCACCTTCGCCCAGCTTCTGCATCTTTCTCTCTCGCCACATCGAAGTCGGGTTTGGCAGGTGCTGGAGGAATCTAAATGGGGTGTGGGGGGGGGGGGGG
>JASTWF010000833.1:0-181689 GCA_030390025.1 Squalus acanthias
TGGGTGTGTGGGGTCTGGGAGTGTGGGGTCTGGGTGTGTGGGGAGGGGGGTGTGTGGGGTCTGGGTGTGTGTGGTCTGGGTGTGTGGGGTCTGGGTGTGTGGGGTCTGGTGTGTGTTGTGGAGTCTGGGTGTTGTGGGGTCTGGGTGTTGTGGTGTCTGGGTGTGTGGGGTCTGGTGTGTGGTGTCTGGGTGTGTGGGGTCTGGGTGTGTGGGGTCTGGGTGTTGTGGGGTCTGGGTGTGTGGTGTCTGGGTGTGTGGGGTCTGGGTGTGTGGGGTCTGGTGTGTGGTGTCTGGGTGTTGTGGGGTCTGGGTGTTGTGGGGTCTGGGTGTTGTGGGGTCTGGGTGTGTGTGGTCTGGGTGTGTGGGGTCTGGGTGTTGTGGGGTCTGGGTGTTGTGGGGTCTGGGTGTGTGGGGTCTGGGTGTTGTGGGGTCTGGGTGTTGTGGGGTCTGGGTGTTGTGGGGTCTGGGTGTGTGGGGTCTGGGTGTTGTGGGGTCTGGGTGTGTGGGGTCTGGGTGTGTGGGGTCTGGGTGTTGTGGGGTCTGGGTGTGTGGGGTCTGGGTGTTGTGGGGTCTGGTGTGTGGGGTCTGGGTGTGTGGGGTCTGGGTGTGTGGGGTCTGGGTGTGTGGGGTCTGGGTGTTGTGGGGTCTGGGTGTGTGGTGTCTGGGTGTGTGGGGTCTGGGTGTTGTGGGGTCTGGGTGTTGTGGGGTCTGGGTGTGTGGGGTCTGGGTGTGTGGGGTTTCTGTGTGTGGGTTCTGGGTGTGTGGGTTCTGGGTGTGTGGGGTCTGGTGTTAATTGTGGGGCCTGGGTGTGTGGGGTCTGGGTGTTGTGGGGTCTGGGTGTGTGGGGTCTGGGTGTGTGGGGTCTGGTGTGTGGGGTCTGGGTGTGTGGGGTCTGGGTGTGTGGGGTCTGGGTGTGTGGGGTCTGGGTGTGTGGTGTCTGGGTGTGTGGGGTCTGGGTGTGTGGGGTCTGGTGTGTGGGGTCTGGGTGTGTGGGGTCTGGGTGTGTGGGGTCTGGGTGTTGTGGGGTCTGGGTGTGTGGGGTCTGGGTGTTGTGGGGTCTGGGTGTGTGGGGTCTGGGTGTGTGGGGTCTGGTGTGTGGGGTCTGGGTGTGTGGGGTCTGGGTGTGTGGGGTCTGGTGTGTGGGGTCTGGGTGTGTGGGGTCTGGGTGTGTGGGTTCTGGGTGTGTGGGGTCTGGGTGTGTGTGGGTTGCGAGGTCAGTAAGTAAATTAGCACGCAGCCCTCCTTTCATCCGCGTCCTGAAGGAGAAGCTCCACAGCTTCATCAATGACCGGAGCAGTTGCTTGTGCGTCGTTCTTCATCAAATAGAAAGCTTTCCTGCCTCTCAGCTTCCTAATGTAGAAAAGAAATCAGCTGACCTTTAAAGCAGAGCCCTTGAAAAGTTGGAGCTACCCTGGATTTCAGTCCCGACACTGAGTGTGGGCGGAGCAAGTGCCATTTGGAGCAGGAAACTTGGAACTAAATATATAATAACATCAATGGCACCAGATCTTTCAGGGTTGGCCTAATGCGTGCTAGTATGAGACTCCCAGTGAACACTGGCCCCACAGCCCAAGCACTGGGGCAAGAAAATTGTCCCCCTCGCCCCCCACCGCCAATACCCATTTTAAGAATTTAGGTTGCAGCGATGAAAAATCTGTCAGTTCATAAAAGGTCAAAACATCATCGTCAGTTAGCACTTATTTTCTACGAGTGCACTGCCAGTGTGAAGACATGAAACTCATGCAAGGAGTCATTTAAATACTGTAATAGAAAAACCTGCCAAAAATCACACTATTCAAGCAGGGATCTGGTAAAGTGAATCCCCCGCTGGAGTTTTGGATCAGAAAATGTCAATTTAAAAACAAAGAATCTCTTTGATAAGTTAACAGATTAACTGCTACTGAACTTCATCTTCAGTGTACTGGTCCCTGCATCAGGGACCTTGCCTCCTCAATCATTCCTCATCAAAGTTAGCATACCCATTAAAAGAATGCAGAAACATCTGCCCAAATAATATATCTCTGGCATGTTCTTCATTCTGCATTCAGTTTGTAAGTTAGCACTTTGCATATTAATAGAACAGTTCTAGCTCTCCACAAAGGGTGACAAATGGATGAATCCCTTTGGGTTGAAATTGTATCAAGTGATATTAGTAATAAATGCTTTGATGATTGGATGTAATTCATCCATCTGCTGTTATAAAAAAGGCATTAACCCATTTAAAATAAACCAACTTTTGTTAAAATAAGAAGCAAAAGAGTTCCATATTCAAAAGTGTTCGGATATATACTGAGCTATGGGGAACGAGCAGGGGAGTGGGATTAATTGGATCGTTCTTTCAAAGAGTTGGCACAGACAAGATGGGCCAAATGGCCTCCTTCTATGCTGTATAATTCTATGATTCTATGCATGTGTTACACATTCACTGCCAATGTCACAATTCAAATTCAAGGCTTCCTTGAGTGTTTCAGCAAAGAGGTGCTTGAAGTATGTCAGCAGTCTCGTTTTAACACTTTGTTATTTCCATACCTTGAAGAGAAATTGGGGGATAAATTGGTCCGCACCCACTTTCGGGCGCCAACTGGGTGGCGCGCATGCAGCAATAGCCAGAAGAGGCCATCCAAAATTGGTCGTTGGGCCTCAGCTTAATAACTCGAGACTCTGGTCCTCTCCAATTTCGGGCTGCCTGCCTCGCCGGCAGCAGCCCTAAGGTAAGCCCCGGGGGGGGTGAGGAGAACAGGAGGGGGGCTGAGCATAAGCCAGTAGCAGCTTGCAGTAGTGCTAAAGAGCTGGGGTGTGCCCTCCTGCTCCTCCTGGCTCCACGTTAAGCTAAGCATTTTTAAGCACTTACATTTTTGGTGGTGGCCTCCAGCGATCCCTTTTAGGATAGGCCTTAAATTAGACCAGGTGCTCCTGAGGGAAGCAGGCCTGAAGCCAGGCTCCGATCAAGGCAAACGCATTTCCGGAATGGGTCCTAAAACAGCCAGCAGGGACGCCTCTACCGTGCCCAAACCAATATGGCATCTGACATTGTTCCGATGCCCCTCTGTGCTCCAGCTTTTCACCCTGAAGCTGAAAACGGCCCAACGAGGTCCAATTTCACCCCCATTAACTATATTGTGTTGGGTATACTGCAGGGCATCCTTCACTAAGCCTGGGAGTATTCCCTGCACTTGAACAAAACATATTGAGAAAAGAAAAGCAAAATACTGTGGATGTTGGCAATCTGAAATAAAAACAGAACATGCTGGAAATACTCAGCAGGTCAGGCAGCATCTGTGGAGAGAGAAACAGAGTTAACGTTTCAGGCGGATGACCTTTGATCACAACATATTGAAAAAAGATCTCTCTTATGTACAAAATGAGATTCACCATCACTTTTTTTTTTAAGGGAACCGATGTCCAAACTTTAAGTGGTGTGAGCTGCAGCAAATTAGTACATTGACTTTGGAATTCATTTTGAACCAATCCATAGATAGATCGATAGATGGATGGATGGATATTTCAGATGTAGGCCTTGGACGCCGATTCCTTTGCCCATACTAATATGGCGGGTGACACACTAATGAGCGCACACCCTGCCCACCATATTGGAGGCTTAGGCGCCCGTTTAGCTCCTGAAAAACGGGTGTGCCACCATTAAATTTCTTGGCCTAAATATGTCAAAATATGGCCATGTCAGGGCTAACAATGCTTAATAACTATACTCTCAATTATGTCAGTGAAATTGAATTTTTATCATATTCTGTTACAAATGCAGGGATCAAAAGCAAAAGCAGTATGTTGGCCCAAAGCTACAGTTTTTCATCTTGAGTATGTAGAAGTCTAACTCTCAGTGAAACTGGACTAATTGCCTCCAGGGATCTTGTAACAATGCATACCTGATCTAGGAAAATTGTAAAAGTGAACATATTCCTAGCTAGCTGGCCACTCTCATTCATCTTTACAACCACAGCAACACTTCGCCCCCTGTACAAAAACCTGCCTAATCACATCTTCACTGACAGCAATAATTAATATTGTTACTTCCACTATTGTTTTTAGTCAATTATGCAGATGAATTTTCTCTATCCGAGCAAATTAGTCTTGCTTGTTCTCTTTTTCCTTTCATTTTGCCATCTGTCCATCTGTCAAAAATGGTGATGATCCAATGAAAAGAGTTTTCCTTTCAACAATTTAAAAATGTTAATGAAAAGTTCCGGAATGTTTTTTCTCTACATACAGCAAAGGCTTGAGGATTAGAGACTTTTGATTGTGGGTAAAACAAACACAGGCTGATCTTAAGGATAACTTAACCAACTTTAATGTTGAATACAACTGGTAGGAGAACTTATCTAAGCTTTGTACAATTCTGGTCCCAACTGCGACACTTATGTAACAGAAATGGGGGTAGATTTTGACATTTGTGTGATAGTGTAAAGCGGGTGATAGCGAGTCGGCAGCCCATTTTACATCTCTCCCGATAAAATATCCCACTTACTTTACGATTGGCTGGCACCATCCCAACTGCTCAGTTCACAGAGTGGGCGGTACAATGAAATGTAATCATTTATTCAAAGTTGAAATAGCCTACTCCTACTAGAACCTCCAGCCTCACTCTACATATGACTGGTTCCTACAATTCTATGACTATTCCATTATGAACTAAATCTGCTTTCAGAAAGTAAACCCTTTTGCCTAAGTGCACATTATAGTTTACAGAAGTAAAATACATATTTAAAATGTAAATCCAATGACCTTTGAATGGCAGGTAAGAATTAAACAATAGTGCAGTACTACAGAAGCACCGTCTCGTGGTTTGTATGAGAACTATTAGATATCAGTAATGTAAATCAACTGATTACATAGGTGCAGCTCCCTCACATTATTAATATGATGCCTCAATACTGTTCATTGGAAGTACTTCCATGGCATCTCTCCAGTGTTGATAGCTCCATAATAGTATTAAAAAAACAGTATTGAGGAACATAGTAGTGAAACCTATGGGTTATTGTGGAATGAGAAGGATACCATCAGCTCAATATAGACTTAATTACAACCAGAGAATTTGTATGCATTTCATGTAAAGCGAGTTAAAATTGTTAAGAAGAAATAAAAGAAATAAATGAGAGAGAATGTAGTAAGAAAGCTCTTTCAAAGAGTCAGCATAGGCATGATGGGCCAAATGGCCTTCTTGTGTTCTGTAAGTTTCTACGGGGGAAAAACTCGTTCCCTTAGCGCCGCCCGTTAGCTCCAGTAGATGAGAGCTGTAACGATAGCTCCTGTCGAATCCAGCGCAGCACACCAAATCCGGACCCCCTGCAGCGCTGCCGGTAACAGTGATCGCCAGGCACTTCAACGCCTGGAAGATCGTGACGTCAGTGAGTGTGCAACGCTAACTGAATGCTCGTACTGCCAAATTGCTTCTCGCCACTTACCTCACCACCTGGAGTTAACAATGACAGGGAGAGCTGGCGTGCAGCACCAGGAAGGCAGCTCCAGGGATGTTATTTAAGGGGGTCAGTCCCAATCACTCGCACCTGACAGGTTGGTGAAGTTTCAGTGCCTGTGTGTTAGTTCCTGATACTGCAATAGTTTTATTTAGTGATTTGAAGGTTCTTTGGTATCAGGAGTGTTGTGGCAAATAGAAAAGTGCAACATTTTTTCTTGAAAGATTCAACCTACAACTCTTACTAAAGGTCATAGGGGCTGTACTGGCAGTCCACCTCGCCCTCCAGGATCTATGGAGGAGGGAACAGAGACAACGCAGAAGATGGGAACATGTGTGCAGAGGGAGGAGGAAGAGGATGAGGAAGAAGATGAGGAGGAAGAAGACAAGGTACAGGAACTGGAGGGAGCCAGACAATCGGGCTTCCGCACGGGCATTCCGTGACTGGCTCATCAGACTCTGGTTTGAATGAATGAAACCCCAGATCCCTGTTGCTCACACATCCCTATCATACCATCCCTGTGTCATGCCATATCACACCATCCTCCTGGGCACAAAGGTGAAATGAGTGAGACCACAAAATATTCCAAACTCTATTAATAAATTTATACATAGATATATCACACATATCACATGCATTCTAATAACTAATGACCTTTGTGCCTGCCATAGTTGAATAACTGTTGAATTACAGAGACGTGGCTCCAGAACAATCAAGGCTGGGAACTGAACATCCAGGGGTATTCAACATTCAGAAAGGATAGAATAAAAGGAAAAGGGGGTGGGGTAGCATTGCTGGTTAAAGAGGAGATTAATGCAATAGCTAGGAAGGACATCAGCTTGGAGGATGTGGAATCAATATGGGTTGAGCTGCAGAACACCAAAGGGCAGAAAACGTTAGTGGGAGTTGTGTACAGACCTCCAAACAGCAGTAGTGAGGTGGGGGAGGGTATGAAACAGGAAATCAGAGGTGCGTGCAAAAAAGGCACGGCAGTTATCATGGGTGACTTTAATATGCATATAGATTGGGCTACTCAAACTGGAAGCAATACGGTGGAGGAGGATTTCCTGGAGTGTTTAAGGGATGGTTTCCTAAACCAATATGTTGAGGAACCAACTCGAGGGGAGGCCATCCTGGACTGGGTGTTGTGTAATGAGGAGGGACTAATCAGCAATATTGTGGTACGAGGCCCCCTGGGGAAGAGTGACCATAGTATGGTGGAGTTCTACATTAGGATGGAGAAGGAAACAGTTAAGTCAGAGACCATGGTCCAGAACTTAAATAAGGGCAACTTTGAGGGTATGAGGCGTGAATTGGCGAGGTTAAATTGGCAAGCGATATTTAAGGGGCTATCAGTGGAAGGGCAATGGCAGACATTTAGAGATCGCATGGATGAACTACAACAATTGTACATCCCGGTCTGGCGTAAAAATAAAAAAGGGAAGGTGGCTCAACCATGGCTAACAAGGGAAATCAGGGATAGTATTAAAACCAAGGAAGTTGCATACAAATTGGCCAGAAGTAGCAGCAAACCCGGGGACTGGGAGAACTTCAAAACTCAGCAGAGGAGGACGAAGGGTTTGATTAGGGCAGGGAAAATAAAATATGAAAGGAAGCTTGCAGAGAACATTAAAATGGACTGCAAAAGCTTCTATAAATATGTAAAAAGAAAGAGGTTAGTAAAAACAAACGTAGGTCCCCTGCAGTCGGAAACAGGGCAAGTCGTAATGGGGAACAAGGAAATGGCAGATCAATTGAACAAGTACTTTGGTTCGGTGTTTACTGTGGAGGACACACACAACCTGCCGGAAATAAAAGGGGTCAGAGGATCTGGTAAGAGGGAGGAGCTGAGGGAAATCCTTATTAGTCGGGAAAAGGTATTGGGGAAATTGATGGGACTGAAGGCTGAAAAATCCCCGGGGCCTGATGGTCTGCATCCCAGAGTACTTAAGGAGGTGGCCTTGGAAATAGTGGATGCATTGACGATCATTTTCCAACATTCCTTAGACTCTGGATCAGTTCCGATGGAGTGGAGGGTGGCCAATGTAACCCCTCTTTTTAAAAAAGGAGGGAGGGAGAAAGCAGGGAATTATAGACCGGTCAGCCTGACATCGGTCGTGGGTAAAATGATGGAAGCAATTATTAAAGATGTCATAACAGACCATTTGGAAAGTGGCGACATGATAGGTCCAAGTCAGCATGGATTTGTGAAAGGGAAATCATGCTTGACAAATCTTCTGGAATTTTTTGAGGATGTTTCCAATAGGGTGGACAGGGGGGAACCAGTAGATGTGGTGTATTTGGACTTTCAGAAGGCCTTCGACAAGGTCCCACACAAGAGATTGGTGAGCAAAGTTAAAGCACATGGGATTGGGGGTAATGTGTTGACGTGGATTGAGAACTGGTTGGCACACAGGAAACAAAGAGTAGGAGTAAATGGGTACTTTTCAGAATGGCAGGCAGTGACCAGCGGGGTACCGCAGGGTTCGGTGCTGGGACCCCAGCTGTTTACATTATATATTAATGATTTGGACGAAGGGATTAAATGTAATATCTCCAAATTTGCGGATGACACTAAATTGGGAGGCAGTGTGAACAATGAGGAGGATGCTAGGAGGCTACAGAGTGACTTGGACAGGTTGGGTGAATGGGCAAATGTATGGCAGATGAAGTACAATGTGGATAAATGTGAGGTTATCCACTTTGGTGGTAAAAATAGAGAGGCGGACTATTACCTGAATGGTGGCAGATTAGGGAAAGGGGACGTGCAACGAGACCTGGGCGTCATGGTACATCAGTCACTGAAGGTGGGAATGCAAGTGCAGCAGGCAGTCAAGAAAGCAAACGGAATGATGGCCTTCATAGCAAGGGGATTTGAGTACAGGAGTAGGGAGGTGATGCTACAGTTGTACAGGGCCTTGGTGAGGCCACACCTGGAGTATTGTGCGCAGTTTTGGTCTCCTAACTTAAGGAAGGACATTCTTGCTATTGAGGGAGTGCAGCGAAGGTTCACTAGATTGATTCCTGGGATGGCCGGACTGACATATCAAGAAAGATTGGGTCAACTGAACTTGTATCCTCTGGAGTTCAGAAGAATGAGGGGGGATCTTATAGAGACATTTAAAATCCTGACTGGTTTAGACAAATTAGATGCGGGCAGAATGTTCCCAATGGTAGGGAAAACTAGAACCAGGGGTCACAGTCTAAGGATTAAGGGGAAGCCATTTAGGACTGAGCTGAGGAGGAACTTCTTCACCCAGAGAGTGGTGAATCTATGGAATTCTCTTCCACAGAAGGTTGTTGAGGCCAGTTCGCTAAATATATTCAAAAGGGAGTTAGATATAACACTCACAACTAAGGGGATCAAGGGGTATGGCGAGAAAGCAGGAATGGGGTACTGAGGTAGCATGTTCAGCCATGAACGCATTGAATGGCGGTGCAGGCTCGAAGGACCGAATGGTCTACTCCTGTACCTATTTTCTATGTTTCTATGTTAACTGTCATTGTGTGCAAGGTGTGAGATGTGGTAGGTAGAGATTGTTGGTGGGTGAGTGCTGGGGATGTGGTGCATTGAGCTGTGTGTGAAGCTTGTGGTACAGATGGTGGTATGTAGCACTTGTTGAAGCCTTCACTCACCCTGCCCACCCTTGTGAGCTTGTTAAAGTTATTCCTGCACTGTGTGTGGGTCCTGGGGAGCACAGCGCTGCCCGTGATGTGGTGTGCCACCTCCCTCCACATAGTCCGGCAGACTTATGGTGAGAGACTCATGCCAGTTGGTGGGTTAAAGACCGGCCGTCTTCTCTCCACTGCTAAAACCAATGCCTCCAAAGCTTCATGGGAAAACCTGTGGGCTCTCTCTCTGGGGCGGCAATCTGCCATCAGGATTTGTAAATAAGTGCTCCTTCTCCTTGTCCTTCTTATGGTTGTTGAGGTAGCTGTGCACCCAACAAAATGCTGAGAATGAGGTGCTGCAGCATCAACGGACCGTCCTCCCCTTTAAACAGTGAAAAAAGCCTATGGCAATCATTACTTGCGTTTAGACTACACCTGATATTGATCCATCTTTTCAGTGTAACGCCAATGAGTTTGGGTTTTTAGACTAGATTTATGGCTCCAATCATTTTAATGAGAAGTGAGGATGAATTTTGCGTGCAGTCTACACGATTTTCACCTGGTGCTAATTCACCATTTTTAGTCTAAACACTATAATGAATTTCTAGCCCATCATGAGTCTATGAAATAAATCAGACAGCATTATGGAACTTACTATTAGTAAGAACTAAATCAGACAGTCGTACAATACTTACTGTCGGTAAGATCTAAATTGGAGAGAAGTATAGTACTTACTTCCAGTAAGAAAGGATCTGAGGATTGCGAGAACAGGAGATTTAAGTTTGCATGATCAAAAGATAAATATTAATGACATAAGCCAGAATTTTAAAAGGACTTTCACTCCCCTCATCATTTAATCAAACAGTATCATGAATGAACCAGAGGTTTTTGGCTTCACACTGGTACCCAGAAACAAATCCAAGTTTTAATAAATTCTGTGTGAAAGAATTCTTCCTGTGTGCTGTCATAAATTATCCTTTCTACCAGTTTTAGTTCAAGGCCACGTGTTCTAATGTCTTGGCTTACCTTGACATAGCGCCTAAGTATTTATCTTATCTATACTGTAAAATCACTAGTAAAATCCCCAATTTCCATTGCTCTATCATTGGTGGCTGTCCCTTCAGCAGCCTAGGTCCTGAGCTCTGGAATTCCCTCCCTAAACCTCTCCGCCTCTCTACCTCTCTTTCCCCCTTTAAGACGCTTCTTAAAACTTATCTCTTTGACCAAGCTTTTGGTCACCTGCCCTAAAAGCTCCTCATGTGGCTCTGTGCCAAATTTTGTTTGATAATCTGTGAAGCGTTTTGAGAAGTTGTATTATGTTAAAGATGCTATATAAATGCAACTGTTGTTGTTGTTGTATAATTATATAAGATCCCCTATTAGTCATCTACATTTAAGGCTAAAAAAATAAGACTTTCTCTAGTCTTTCCTTATAGCTCAACCTTTCAACACCAGGGATCAGCTTCACAGCTCTTCTCTGAACTTCTGCCCTATGTCTTAAAGCGATATCTTAGTTTTAGTGGAAATTTATTTTAAAAATATGGGAAAGAAACAAGTGAGTGGGATTCAAGAACACAAAAACATAAGAAATAGGAGCAGGAGTAGGCCATACAACCCATCGAGCCTGCTCCGCCATTCAATAAGATCATGGCTGAACTTCTACATCAACTCCACTTTCTTGCCCTATCCCCATATCCCTTGATTCCCTTAGTATCCAAAAATCTATCGATCTCTGTCTTGAATACACTCAACGACTGAGCATCCACAGCCCTCCGGGGTGGAGAATTTCAAAGATTTACAACCCTCTGAGTGAAGAAATTTCTCCTCATCTCAGTCCAAAATGGCCGACCCCTTATCCTGAGACTGTGACCCCTAGTTCTAGACTCTCCAGGCAGGGGAAACATTCTCTCAGCATCTACCCTGTCAAGTCCTGTAAGAATTTTATATGTTTCTATGAGATTTGCTATTGCCCACCCAGACGAAAGGAGGGCAATTTTCATTATTATGATTTGAATAAATGAAAAGTGCATCAGAGGAATGGGAGATCTTAATCATTGGGGAATTTTAATCTCCCTAAATTAAAATAGAATTAGAGAAGAATCTTCAGAATGATAAGCCGGCTGACTCATGCGGAGCTGATACTTGGCACAGCGAGAGAAGGTTCCTTACCTGTGCTCAGTGCAGTAAAATTGAAAATTAACTAATTGCTGCACTTAGCTCAGTGCACAAAGGAAATCTTCACTCAGCATATTAAATAGGGACTAGGAAAGGGGCTGTACTCGTTCTGCTATTGACTTGGGCATGAGATAGTAAAAAAATGAGATGTTCGGAAATACTTGAGTACTGGTGATTGTAACCTCACTGAATTTGCCACGCAGGGGCAAGGGACAATGACATGAACTCAGATTTCAGAGAGGTTAAAACAAAAGAGTCAAAGCTAAACACTAGAAAGGAAAACACAGGCCTAGAAATTAGGTCGTGTTGCGCCCATTTTTCAGGCGCTATGTGGCCTCCTAAGTGCCTAAAATAGCTTGCAGGAAATGTGTCTCCACCATATTGGGTAAGGACAAACAAGAGGCATCCTTTACCCACCCAAGCACTGGGATTCCGCCCCCCCCACCCCCCTCCCCAGTCTCTCTGTTCCTGCACCCGCTTTAAAATGTAGTTTATATTGCCTCTTCTCATTCTTCCTACCAAAATGTATCACTTTACACTTCTCTGCATTAAATTTCATCTGCCACGTGTCTGCCCATTTCACCAGCATGTCCATGTCCTCCTGAAGACTTGTACTGTCCTCCTCACTGTTAAATACATTTCCAAGTTTCGTGCCATCTGCAAACTTTGAGATTATGCTCTGTATACCCAAGTCCAGGTCATTAATATATATCAAAAGAGCAGTGGTCCTAATACCAACCCCTGGAGAACACCACTGTATACTTCCCTTCAGTCATCCATGCTGCCACTGTCCCTTTACTCCCATGGGCTTTAATTTTTCTAACAAGTCTATTATGTGGTACCTTGTCAACGCCTTTTGAATATGCACAACATCAACTGCATTACCCTCATTAACCCTCTGCTTTACTTCATCAAAGAACTCAATCAAGTTAGTCAAACACAATTTTTCTTCAATAAATCCATGCTGACTTTCGTTTATTAGCCCAAATTTTCCAAATGACAATTAATTTTGTCCCAGATTATTGTCTCTAAAAGTTTCCCCACCACCGGCGTTAAGCCTGTAGTTGCCAGATTTATGCCACTCCTGTTTCTTAAACACAGGTGTTACATTTGCAATACTCCAGTCCTCTGCCACCAACCCATATCTGAGAGGGATTGGAAGATTGTGGCCAGAGCCTCTGCAATTTCCACCCTTACTTCCCTCAGTAACCTAGGCTGGAATTTTCTGCAGATAGTGGGGTTGGGGGTGGGGGCGCCTCCGAGGCGGGCGGGAAACCCGAGAGGCCGGGTTTCCCGCAGGCCCTGCCGACTTTAACGGCAGGGCCTGATTTGCATGTGAGGCATCGGTTTCCTCGGGAATTGGAGTCAGCCAGGGATCTGGGAGTCAGCCAGCGATTGGTGGGGGAGGTCGGGGGTCGGCTGGAAGATCGGGGGGGGGGTCGACAGGGGTCGGGGGGGGGGTAGGCCTGCAGATGCCGAGAGGGAGCGAGGGTTCGGTCCAGGGGAAGGATGGGGAGTTGTCAGGGATCGGTGGGGGGGAGGATCAGGGATCACGGGTGTGGGGGGTCAGGGATTGCAGGAGGGTTCGGGGATCGGCGTGGAGGGGTCGGCCAGGGATTGGGGATTGGAGTCGGCCAGGGATCGGGAGGTCGGCCTGGGATCGGGGGGGGATTAGGGATCGGGGGGGTCAGTGGGGAGGGGGTCGGCCGGAGGATCGTGGGGTCAAAGGGCGGGGGTCAGCTGGAGCATCAGCAGGGGGTGAGAGAGGATCGGGACCAGCCACCAGAGGATTGTGGCTGGCCTCAGCATCATCGGTGGGGTTGGGGGGGAGGCCTCATGGTGGGGATCGGATACCCGGGGGGGGGGGGGCGGTGGTGATCGGAGGCCTCGTGAGGGGGTTTTCGATTGCAGAGGGTGGGTTAGGTAGGGACCTTATATCCAGGAAGTAGGTATAAAGCCTCGGTTTAACTGCCGGGTTTCACGAATTGTGTGAAACCCGTCATCATGCAGTTAAACACAAAATGGAGGTGACAAAAGCGGCTTCCAGCCTCATTATAATATTTAAATTGACGTACCGCCACCTGGGAGTGGGTTAGTCGCCCTCCCCCCGTCTCATCCCCGTCCCGCCTCCGCTTAAACTGGAAGTGAGTGGGTTGGAGGCGGGATCAGGTCTGGAATCCCATTTTTAACAATTTAACTGCCCCCACGCTCCAAACCCACACTTTTTTTAGGGGAAAATTCTGTCCCTAGTTCCTGTTATGTCGCTAGTTTTGCAACTTTCTAGTTGGTTCCATGAACTTTCATTCTAACTTTGTCTTTGGAGAAAGTGCTTCATACTAACCATGTTAAGTTATTCATTTGCTTAGTTACAGCTTTGCACCAGCCAAATGCATTGCAGTGGTCTTTTTCACTCCTGTATGTTCCCACGTTCCTACACTCAAACATTTCAAAAAGGGAGCGAGTGGGTTAAAACACATTTCTTTAATCTCTGGACCGTGAGTTTGATTTCCATTTACACTGATGGAATGAACATCTTCTCACTCTTTCTTTAATGACAGTAAGGATCCTAAATGAAAATAAAGATGAGGTAGTTTTAGCCCATTTCCCACAAGACAGAACTGTGCAAAATTGCTCATAAACTAGAATTACATTGGCAGTTGTAGAACGGTCTCAACACTGGTATGGGAAAAGGTAATGTTTGAGAGTAAGGTGCAATGTGCTGATGTAGGGCCAACTATGTGTGCTAATAGGTATGCAAGATGTGCACCACAGCACTCCTTACTTTCATACAATTTGAATTTACTATTCTCAAATGCATTCTATTCCAGAATAAGCTTTAATAATCTTCAGATACTCTGATTTCTTAATAAGCTTTGCGCTGCCGAGCACCTCAACTACTAAAATTCCATCAACTTTAGTTACAGGATGGGGACCACTGCCAACATCTATACTGAATCCTGGTGAAAAGAAATAATTTGGAACTTTAACCATTCCCTTTTCGTTCCCAATTATGTCTGCTGCCTTGTCATTATGGATCCCTCTTTGTTCTTAAGGACCTTGCCTGCTATGACGGTACTTCAGTAATGCTTTATTATTTCTCTCATGGCCAATGTGTTTTTTCATTGTTCTGTGCGGTTCCCTAATGTTATTTCAGTGGCTGAGTTATTTTGCTGTAAATTTCAAAATTCTGTATTACAATTTCTTTAAAGCATTTGAGATATGTTTATTTCTCATTTACACACATTCCTAACTCCCCATTTTGTTGCTTTGGTCTTGATATACATGTTCAAGAATTTTCAATGGAAAATGTCCTGCTTTCCAAACATTGTCTAAATTTCACCCAGTTTGGGAACCAACGTGAGCAAAATTTAACAGGGGTCTGAAACGCAACGCAATGCAGTGCAACACAACACAACGCAATGCTATGGAACACAACACAATGCAATGCAACGCAACGCATTGTAAATCAATTAAAAAAAAAATAATTTTATGGGATGTGGGCATCGCTGACAAGGCCAGCATTTATTGCCCATCCCTAATTGCCCTTGAGAAGGTGGTGGTGAGCTGCCTTCTTGATCCACTGCAGTCCGTGTGGTGAAGGTACTCCCACAGTGCTGTTAGGTAGGGAATTCCAGGATTTTGACCCAGCGACGATGAAGGATCGGCGATATACTTCAAAGTCAGGATGGTGTGTGACTTGGAGGGGAACTTGGAGGTGGTGGTGTTCCCAGGCGCCTGCAGCCCTTATCCTTCTCGGTGGAAGTGGTTGCAGGTTTGGGAGGTGCTGCCGAAGAAGCCTTGGCAGGGAATTCCAGAGCTTAGGGCCTAGGCAACAGAAGGCATGGCCATCAAAGGTTGAGTGATTATAATCAGGGATGCTCAAAAGGGCAGAATTAGAGGAGCGCAGATATCTCGGGGGGTGGTTGGGCTGAAGGAGATTACAGAGCTAGGGAGGGGCGAGGCCATGGAGGGATTTGAAAACAAGGATGAAAATTTTGAAATCGAAGCGCTGCTTAACCGGGAGCCAATGTAGGTCAGTGAGCACAGGGGAGATGGGCAAACGGGACTTGGTGCGAGTTAGGACACGGGCAGCCGCGTTTTGGATGACCTCAAGTTTATGTAGGGTGGAATGTGGGAGGCCAGCCAGGAGTGCATTGGAATAGTCAAGTCTAGAGGTAACAAAGGCATGGATGAGGGTTTCAGCAACGGATGAGCTGAGGCAAGGGCGGAGACGGGCGATGGTACGGAGGTGGAAATAGGCGGTCTTAGTTATGCTGCGGAAATGCGGTCGGAAGCACTTTTCAGGGTTAAATATGACACCAAGGTTGTGAACAGTGTGGTTCAGCCTCAGACAGATGTTAGGGAGAGGGATGGAGTCAGTGGCTAGGGAACGGAGTTTGTGGCGGGGACCGAAAACAATGGCTTCGGTCTTCCCAATATTTAATTGGAGAAAATTTTTGCTCATCTAGAACTGTTTATCGGACAAGCAGTCTGACAATTTAGACACTGTGGAGGGGTCGAGAGAAGAAGTAGTGAGGTAGAGCTGGGTGTCATCAGCGTACATGTGGAAACTGACGCTGTGTTTTCGGATGATGTTGCCAAGGGGCAACATGTAGATGAGAAATAGGAGGGGGCCAAGGATAGATCCTTGGGGACACCAGAGGTAACGATGCGGGAGGGGGAAGAGAAGCCGTTGCAGGTGATTCTCTGGCTATGATTAGATAGATAAGAATGGAACCAGGCAAGTGCAGTCCCACCAAGCTGGACGACGGTGGAGAGGTGTTGGAGAAGGATGGAGTGGTCAACCATGTCAAAGGCTGCAGACAAATCAAGAAGGACAAGGAGGGATAGTTTACCTTTGTCACAGTCACAAAGGATGTAATTTGTGACTTTGATGAGAGCCGTTTCGGTACTGTGGCAAGGGCGGAAATCTGATTAGAGGGATTCAAACATGGAATTGCGGGAAAGATGGGCACGGATTTGGGAGGTGACAACACATTCAAATGCTTTGAAGAGGAAAGGGAGGTTGAAGATGGGGCGGTAGTTTGAAAGGACGGAGGGTTCAAGGGTTGTTTTTTTGAGGAGAGTGGTGATGATGGCAGATTTGAGGGAGGGGGACAGTACCTGAGGAGAGAGAACTGTTAACAATGCCAGCTAACATGGGAGCCAGAAAAGGAAGTTGGGTGGTCAGCAGTTTGGTGGGAATAGGGTCGAGGGAGCAGGAGGTGTGTCTCATGGACAAGATGAGCACGGAGAGATCATGAGGGGAGATCGGAGAGAAACTGGAGAAAGATGTGAGTTCAGGGCTAGGGCAGGGGAGAACCTTAGAGGAAGTTTGGCCCGGTGGGCTAGGGGAAGGAAGGGAAGTGGCAGAGGCAACTGAACGGATGGTCTTATTCTTAGAGACAAAGAAGTCCATGAGCTCCTTACAATTGTTATTGGAGGTGAGGGTGGAGGAGACAGGGGAGAGGGGTTTAAGAAGACGGTTAACAGTAGAGAATAGGAGCCGGGGTTTATCTTTGCATTCCAGAATGATTCTAGAATAGTGAACAATTTTGGCAGACGAGAGCAGGGCCCGATAATGCTTTATGTGGTCCAGCCAGATCTGGCGGTGAATGGCTAAACCAGTTGTCCGGTGTATCCATTCGAGTCTGCGTCCCTTGGACTTAAGGGAGCGAAGATGAGAGCCTTACCAGGGGGAACGACCAGGGTGAGAGAGGGTAATTGTTTTAGTAGGGACTAGGGCATCAATGGTGGTGGTGAGGGTGTGGTTGAGCAGATTGGTAGCTGCAGAAATGTCATGGTGAATGGAGGGCCAGAGGCTGGACAGGTGGGATTTCGTAAGAGAGTTGGGAGAGAGTTTTTTCCTGGGGCGGACACAGAAGGAAGTAGGGTTGGCGGGGGTGGGGGGGGGGGGTGTGGTGGGTAGAAGGGGGATGTGGGTGAAGAGCGATACGAGGAAATGGTCAGAGATGGCCTTATCTGCAATTGACATGATGGGAGTAGCGAGCATATGGGTAGAACTTAAAAACAAAAAGGGGGCAAGCACTTTGCTGGGAGTGTACTATAGGCCCCCAAACAGTCAGGGGGAGATAGAGGAACAGATATGTAGGCAAATCTCAGAGAAGTGTAGAAATAATAGGGAAATTTCAAAGTCCCCAATATTAACTGGGAGAGTCAGAGTGTGAAAGGCTTAGAGGGTGCGGAATTCTTAAAGTGCATCCAGGAGAGCTTTTTGAGCCAGCATGTAGAAAGTCCTACAAGAGAGGGGGCGGTACTGGACCTAATTCTAGGGAATGTAGCCGGGCAAGTGGTACAAGTGTCAGTAGGAGAGCATTTTGGTGACAGTGACCATAATTCGGTGAGATTTAAGGTAGTCATGGAAAAGGACAAAGATGGACTGGAAATAAAGGTTCTAAATTGGGGGAAGGCCGATTTTAATATGATAAGGCAGTATCTGGCCAAAGTGGACTGGGATTAGCTACTTGTAGGAAAATCCACATCAAAGCAGTGGGAGTCTTTCAGAAAGGAAATAGAGAGAGTACAATGCCAACATGTTCCCGTAAAGGTCAAGGGTGGGACCAACTAGCCCAGGGAACCCTGGATGTCAAGGGATATACAAGAATGGATTAGGAAAAAAAGGGAGGCTTTTGGCAGATACAAAGGACTAAAAACAGTGGAAGCCCTAGAGGAGTATAGAAAGTGCAGGGGGGGTACTTAAAAAAGAAATTAGGAGAGCGAAGAGGGGGCATGAAAAAACACTGGCGGGCAAAATAAAGGAAAATCCCAAGGTGTTTTATAAGTATATTAAGGGCAAGAGGATAACCAGGGAAAGAGTAGGGCCCATTAGGGACCAAAGTGGCAATCTGTGTGTAGAGCCAGAAGATGTGGGTGAGGTTTTAAATTAATATTTTACATCAATGTTCACTATGGAGAAGGATGATGTAGGCATAGAAATCAGGCAGGGGGATTGTGATATACTTGAACAAATTAGTATTCAGAGGGAGGAGGTACTAGCGGTTTTAGCGGGCTTAAAAGTGGATAAATCCCCAGGCCCAGACGAGATGTATCCCAGGCTGCTGTGTGAGGCAAGGAAGGAGATTGCAGGGGCTCTGACACAAATTTTCAGAACCTCTCTGGCCACAGGGGATGTGCCAGAGGACTGGAGGACAGCTAACTTAGTG
The DNA here is from genome assembly GCA_030390025.1 of Squalus acanthias. Lineage (NCBI taxonomy): Eukaryota > Metazoa > Chordata > Chondrichthyes > Squaliformes > Squalidae > Squalus > Squalus acanthias. The sequence goes on from JASTWF010000833.1 coordinate 18,401, forward strand.
CCATTATTCAAGAAGGGTAGTAGGGATAAATCAGGGAATTACAGGCCAGTGAGCCTAACATCAGTGGTAGGGAAATTATTGGAGAAAAATTCTGAGGGACAGAATTAGTCTCCACTTGGAGAGGCAAGGATTAATCAAGGATAGTCAGCATGGCTTTGTCTGGGGGAGATCATGTCTGACCAATTTGATTGAATTTTTTGAGGGGGTGTCTAGGTGTGTGGATGAGGGTAGTGCAGTTGATGTAGTCTACATGGACTTCAGTAAGGCTTTTGACAAAGTCCCGCATGGGAGACTGGTCAAGAAGGTAAGAGCCCATGGGATCCAGGGCAATTTGGCACATTGGATCCAAAATTGGCTTAGTGGCAGGAGGCAGAGGGTGATGGTCGAAGGTTGTTTTTGTGACTGGAAGCCTGTGTCCAGTGGTGTACCGCAGGAAACGGTGCTGGGTCCTTTGCTGTTTGTAGTGTACATTAATGATTTAGATATGAATGTAGGAGGTATGATCAGTAAGTTCGCAGATGGCACAAAAATTGGTGGAGTGGTAAATAGCGAGGAGGGAAGCCTCAGGCTACAGGACGACATAGACGGGTTGGTCAGATGGGTAGAACAGTGGCAAATGGAATTTAACCCTGAAAAGTGTGAGGTGATGCATTTTGGGAGGACTAACAAGGCAAGGGAATACACAATGAATGGTAGGACCCTAGGAAGGACAGAGGATCAGAGGGACCTTGGTGTGCATGTACATAGATCCCTGAAGGCAGCAGGACAGGTAGATAAGGTGGTTAAAAAGGCATATGGGATAATTGCCTTCATTAGCCGAGGCATAGAATATAAGAAGAGGTTATGATGGAGCTGTACAAAACGCTAGTTAGGCCACAGCTGGAATACTGTGTGCAGTTCTGGTCGCCATACTATGGGAAGGATGTGATTGCATTGGAGAGGGTGCAGAAGAGATTCACCAGGGTGTTACCTGGGCTGGAGCGCTTCAGCTATGAAGAGAGACTGGACGGGCTGGGGTTGTTTTCCTTAGAGCAGAGAAGGCTGAGGGGGGACCTGATTGAGGTGTACAAAATTATGAGGGGCATAGATAGGGTAGATAGAAAGGAACTTTTCCCCTTAGTAGAGGGGTCAATAACCAGGGGGCATAGTTTCAAGGTAAGGGGCAGGATGTTTAGAGGGGATTTGAGGAAAACTTTTTCACCCAGAGGGTGGTTGGAATCTGGAACTCACTGCCTGAAAGGGAATTAGAGGCAGAAACCCTCACAACATTCAAGAAACATTTAGATGAGCACTTGAAACGCCATAGCATACAAGGCTACGGACCAGGTGCTGGAAAATGGGATTAGAATAGACAGGGCTTGATGGCCGGCGCGGACACGAAGGGCCGAAGGGCCTATTTCTGTTCTGTATAGAAAAATTCAGTTGGTTGCGCCTCCCGTTAGCGCCTTTAGAGGGCGCTAATGGGGCGCAAAGCAACTAGCGCCCGGGCGCGGCGATGTTTGCGCCGCTCGCGAAATTAACTAGACATTTTGCGGCAGCACTAAACACTACCGCCACGATCTCCTGCGCCAGCAGATCGTAACGTCAGTCGAGTGCACAACGCACTGGTAGCGCCCCGGAGCGGATATTGAGTGGCGCCCCCTGCCTTACCACCTGCCTCTAGCAACGACAGGTTGAGGGGAGCGTTTTGCAGTCAGGGAGGGACTGGGGGAGTGCTATTTAAAGGCGACCGCTTCCTGCCTTTTATTGTTGGTGACATTTTTGAACCACGCATTCTGAGAGAGAGAGAGAGAGAGACTTCTGAAGAGATTCAACGCTGTGTGAAGGAGTTTTGGGTACTGAGCAGCACTTTGCAGGTTAATTTTGATTTGCCCTTCCTTGTATCGATTTAGAAGAGATTGTGGGGGCTGCACTCTGAGCTCTTTCCCTGGTCCTCTCTATTGTTCTTTCCAGCAGATTTGATGTACAGGTCTCTCCAGGCCGAGATTCAAGGCTGCAATGAGCAGGACGTGAATGGAAAGCAAGATTAACCATCCCCTTTAAGAACTGGCCGGCGCCATTGTGTGTGTGTTCCATTGCTGACTGACATCACATGAGCTTCGCCAGCACTCTGAGGTAGCGCCTCGCTCCTCGGCCTTTGCGCCTTAAGACAGGTGTGAAGCGCCTGATTTAGCGCTCCAATCACCTCCAGGGGCGATAAAAGTCAAGTTGGCAGTCGGAAGCGATAATTAGCGCCAGGCGGTAATCTTTGCGCCCTGCCGATAATTGCGCCCCAAACGGGACGATACTGAATTTTTCCCCCTATGGCTCTAACCAATTTCCTAACCAGATCAATAATTTGCCTTCAATTCCATGGGCTTCTACCTTAGTTAACAGTCTCTTTTGAGGGACTTTATCAAATAACATCCATAGACATTCCCCTGTCCACTACTTTAGTCACCTCTTCAAAAAATTCAATCAGGTTCATCAGGCATGTCCTACCTTTTACAATTTTAATGTTATTTCAATAGCTAGCTGCTATTGTTTCCAACTGGTGTCTTTGGTTGAAGCCTATTTGGTCTCGATGGATGATTTGGGGTTATCATGTCTAATCTGAGGGAAGGCCAAGAACTTTATTAGCATTTTATAGTCATAATTGAAGATGGACATGTGTGCTGAGGACATGCCTGAGGGAGGATGCATGCCTTTGCTGCGAATCAGTGTGATTGAGGCTGTCCTGAGTCTGTTCATGGGGGATGCCTGTGTTTTTGTATATGCTGAACTAGTTTCCGTTAGCATTGCCATTAGTTTAGGAAATAGTGCTTTAAAAAATGCAGCTGGAACCCCTCAGGTCGTAGATATTTTCCTAGACTGTAGCCCATTTAATGCTGTGTCATTCTCAGCATTCTGGATTGGAAAACCCTTGAGTGAAATTTGGGGATGGGGGAGATTGATTTTTTTTTATTCGTTTATGGGATGCAGTGGTTCAAGAAGACAGCTCACCACCACCTTTTCAGGGCAATGTGAGATGGGCAATAAATGCTGGCCTTGGAGCGATGCTGACATTCCATGAAAAAATAAAAAAAATCATATATATAGGATGGTCACTATTAAATCCAATAGGGAATTCAGGAGAAACTTCTTTACCCAGAGAGTGGTTAGAATGTGGAACTCACTACCACAGGGAGTAGTTGAGGTGAATAGTATAGATGCATTTAAGGGCAAGCTAGATAAACACTAGGGAGAAAGGAACAGAAGGATATGCTGATAGGATGAGATGAAGAGGGGAAGGAAGAGGCTTGTGTGGAGCATAAACACTGGCACGGACTGGCAGTTGAGCCGAATGGCCTGTTTCTGTGTGGTAGACTCAATGATGTAACTCAATGATGTCTGTTCTTGCACTGCATGGAACTGCTCGAGGCCAATTTCTCACTTTGCCCGGTGTTTTGTTCGCGCATATTATATACTGTGTTTGCACAAGGTCTCTGAATCCCTGGCTGATAGTTGTCTGCAACTTGCCTCCAATCTCACTCAGGCAGACCCCCAGTATTGAGAGGATCCATGCCCTTTCTGTGCTGTGTGTGGAAGGGGTCTGAGGTACCCTTGCTTCTCCTGGCTCCGCAAAGATAAGTCTAAAATGGACATTTTTAGGGCCTCTGCTCCTTCCCTGACAGGTTTCACTGAGTATGGGAGATGTTAGCTTTTGGGCAGCCAACAAGTTGGATCTCACCAGCTGCCTATCCATGTGAAGGGGAGTGAAGAGACGGGAGCCATTTTGCGGCACGGCCTTCATTTAAATAGAACCAGTGAGCTGCGGGGAGCCAAACGGACATTCCGATGCATTTCGGCAGATTGGAGCCAGTGCGATATCGGGCAGCCCGGAGTCTGCCCGGCTTACAGCAAGGCAACTCCTGAATGGGGGTTCACGATCACGGGAGTGGTCGTGGTGGGGGGGGGGGGCTGATTCTGGGGTGAGGGCAGCCCAAAGGTGCGCCCTTTCAAAATAATCTGAAAGGTGTGGCGGATCGCCACCTAAACGGGCATAACCCACTTTTCCGTCTGTGGACAATATATCGGTGAACCTTCCCTTTAAGGCACCTTACCTTTAAGGCAGGAGTGGGCGGGGCTTCAGGGTTTTCCAGAGAATTCTGGGAGCAGCAGTCTCAGCCATTTTGTGTGCCACGCAGCTGAATTAAAGTTTCTTGTTTTCCACATATGGATTCAGCCTCCATTCGTGTTTCGCGGCAGCCTCAACATTGGTGACCCCGACGCTCAGAACGTATTCTGAGCACTGCAATGGTGGACACGAACGCAGTTTCCGTGAAACTGCCGGAGTTTTGGGAAAACCAGCCCGAAGCCTGGTTTCTCCAAGCTGAATCTCGCTTCCGGCTGCGAAATATCACCACAGATGGGACGAAGTACGACTATCTCATCACATCACTCAGTAGCGCCGCAGTTTCGAAGGTTTGGACAACGCTGCAGAACCCACCAGAGGAAGGCAAGTACGCACATCTCAGAACAGCGCTCCTTAAAAAATTTACGGCCTCGGCATATCAGCGAAACTGCCACCTCCTCGACCTTCCAGGCCTCGGTGATGCCTCACCGTCAGACCTCCTCTCCCACATGCTCTCCCTCACCAACGAGAGCCCACTCGGACCCTCTTCCGCACGCTGTTCATCCGCCAGCTCCCTCTCAGCATCCGCCCAGCGATCGTGGCGTCCGGCCTCACGAACCTGGAAGCCCTGGCCGATGAGGCCGACAAGCTGCTGTCCGCTCACTCCAGCCGTGACGTCACTCCGGACCTGGCAGCCAATGCCTGGGCGCGCCCCTCACCGGCCACCATGCGGACAAGGGCCTGCCACCAGGCCCACGGGACCTTCATGCCCCACTAACCCGGGCCACTGTTACTACCACGCACGGTTCGGCGCCAGAGCACAACGGTGCACACCTCCCTGCTCTTTCAAGTCCACCCCCGTACCAGCCCCCGCGATGGCCGTGGGCCACGCGGGCTCCCTGCTGTTCGTTACGGATGACAAAACCGGCCGCCGGTTCCTGTGCGACACTGGGGCTCAGCACAGCATCATCCCGGCCTCCTCCCTCGACATCCAAAAGGGCGAACGAGGACCGGCGCTGGCTGCTGCTAACGGCTCGGAAATCCGTACGTATGGCACCCGGACAGTCACCCTCGACCTCGCTGGTCGCCGCTACCGATGGGAGTTCATCACTGCCAAGGTGCTCTCCCCTCTCATCGGCGCAGATTTCCTGTGCGCCCACGGCCTACTGGTAGGCATCCCCCGTCACCGCCTCGTGGACATGAACACCATGTCCCCCATCCTGGGCGCCATGGCCCCCCGTCAACCCGCCGACATGGCGGCACAGTGCCACGCCTGGGCCACGGATGACTACTCGGCACTCCTGGCCGAATTCCCGGCCCTTACCAATCCGACCTTCTCCACGGAGGCCGCCAAACACGGGGTGGAACACTTCATCCCCACCACAGGCCCCCCAGTGTATACCCACGCCAGCAGGCTGGACCCGGCCAAACTGGAGATCGCGAGGACCGAGTTTGCCACCATGGAACAGCTCGGCATCATCCGCCGCTCCAACAGTCCCTGGGCCTCCCCACTCCACATCGCCCCCAAACCAGGCGGAGGTTGGCGCCCCTGCGGGGATTACCGCCGCCTCAATGACGCCACCACCCCTGATCGGTACCCCGTGCCGCACATTCAGGACTTCTCAGCTAGACTGGCCAGCCGCTCAGTCTTTTCCAAGGTCAACCTGGTGCGCGGCTACCACCAAGTTCCCGTCCACCCCGCGGACGTCCCCAAGACGGCCGTAATCACCCCCTTCGGCCTGTTCGAGTTCCTGCGGATGCCCTTTGGCCTCAAAAACGCGGCCCAGGCATTCGAACGGCTCATGGACTCGGTCCTTCAGGACCTGAAGTTCCTGTTCGTCTACCTGGACGACATCCTGGTAGCCAGTTCCTCCAAGCAGGAACACCTCGAACACCTCCGCATCCTGTTCGGGCGCCTCAGTGACCACGGGCTCATCCTCAGCCCAGCCAAATGCCAGTTCGGCCTGGAGAAGATCGACTTCCTCGGCCACCACATCACCCATGCTGGGGCCAATCCCCTGCCCACCAAGGTGCAGGCAGTCCAACAATTTCCCCGCCCCACCACCATCAAAGGCCTCCAGGAATTCCTCGGGATGGTGAACTTCTATAACCGCTTCATCCCCAAAGCGGCGTCCCTCATGAGGCCCCTGTATGAAGCCTTCTGGGGCAGGAGCGGCAAGATGGCAGTCGAATGGACGGCAGATGCGTCCGCCGCCTTCGACTCCATCAACACCGCGCTCGCCAACGCCACCCTGCTCGCGCACCCACGGCCCAATGCCAGGGTAGCGCTCACCACGGACGCCTCCGACCACGCGGTCGGCGCCGTGTATGAGCAGTGGGTCGACGGCGCCTGGCAACCACTTGCCTTCTTCAGCCGCTAACTACGCCCCCTGGAGGTCAAGTACAGCAACTTCGACCGCGAGCTCCTCGCGCTGTTCCTGGCGGTCCGCCATTTCCGGTTTTTGCTTGAGGGCCACCCCTTCACGGCGTTTGTCGACCACAAGCCCCTGACATTCGCAATGGCAAAGACAACCGACCCCTGGTCCGCCAGGCAGCGGCGCCAGCTCGCGGCAGTGTCCGAGTTCACCACGGACATCCAACACGTCTCCGGCCGAGACAATGTGGTAGCCGACTGCCTCTCCCGCCCCGCCATCCACGCCGCACACCTAGCAGTCGACTACGCTCAACTCGCAGCAAACCAGATCACCGACCCTGATCTGCTCTCCGCACCCACCAACCTACCAGGGCTACGCCTGGCCGACGTCGCCTGTGGCCCGACTGCAGTCACGGTCAAGTGCGACATATCCCTATGTCAACCTCGGCCCGTCGTCCCAGCGTCCTGGCGCCGCCGGGTATTCGACATTCTCCACAACCTCTCCCACCCCGGCGCCCGCGCATCCATCAAATTGGTAGCCAACCGCTTTGTCTGGCGTGGCCTTCGCAAGGATGTGCGTACTTGGGCCAACTCCTGCTTAGCCTGCCAATGGGCCAAGTTACAGCAACACACGAAAGCACACCTCGAGGAGTTTACCGTCCCCTCGCGGAGATTCGACCACATCCACGTGGACATCGTCGGGCCCCTGCCGCCGTCGCAAGGCCACACGCACTTGCTGACCATCGTTGACCGCACCACACGCTGGCCTGAGGCAATTCCACTGACCTCTACCACCACCGTCGACATCGCCAGAGCCTTCGTCAGCACCTGGGTCGCACGGTTCGGCGTCCCCTCCGACATGACGTCGGACAGAGGTCCGCAATTTACCTCTGAACTCTGGACCGCCGTTGCACGCAATCTCGGGGTGACCATTCACCGCACCACAGCATACCACGCCCAAGCCAACGGACTGCGTGAGCGGTTCTACAGATCCTTGAAGGCATCTCTTCGAGCCAGCCTCCAAGACGGCGCCTGGACCGACCGACTTCCGTGGGTCCTCCTCGGCCTGCGCACCGCAGTTAAAGAAGACCTCCACGCATCGGCAGCAGAGCTCGTGTATGGTCAGCTGCTGCGCGTACCCGGCGAGTTCCTGCTCACCGCCACGACACCCTGGTCAGCCGACCAGCAACGCCACGACTTCGCCTCACCGGCGCTGCAGTTCGCCCCGGTGCCCATTGCTCGACACGGCGAATCCACCTCACACGTCCCACTAAGCCTGCACCAGGCACGGTTTGTTTTCGTCCGGCACGATGCCCACCGCGGACCCCTTCAACCCCCGTACGACGGGCCCTACAAGATGCTACAGGCTGGGGACAAATTTTTCACCCTGCAAGTGGGCGACAGGACCGAAAAAGTGTCGGTTGACCGACTCAAGCCAGCACACTCCGAGCCCGGTGAGCAGGTCCCTGTAGCTCGTCCACCTCCACGCGGCCGACCTGCCCTCAAGCCGGTTCACCCAGCTGCTCCACGCCCGGCCGTTCCACGTCAACCGGCGTCCTACAAGAGCCGCTCCAGCCGGCTCATCAGACCGCCGCACCGTCTCGTCCACACCTCCTAAGCGGATTCTGGGGGGAGCTGTGTGGCAGATCGCCACCTAAACGGGCATAACCTACTTTTCCGTATGTGGACAATATATCGGTGAACCTTCCCTTTAAGGCACCTTACCTTTAAGGCGGGAGTGGGCGGGGCTTCAGGGTTTTTCCAGAGAATTCTGGGAGCAGCAGTCTCAGCCATTTTGTGTGCCATGCAGCTGAATTAAAGTTTCTTGTTTTCCACATATGGATTCAGCCTCCATTCGTGTTTCGTGGCAGCCTCAACAAAGGGACCTTTTTTGGGGCTTCTTCAGTTGTACCACCAGTAAAACTGGTCAGAGAGTGCACGGCCCACATTTCACTCATTTTTGTACTAAAATGACAATCAAGGTCCTATCTACGTTATGTTACCCTAATTTGCATTAATATTCACTACTGCCTGAAGCAGATTAGCTTTGGCCTCCCAGTGATATGCCCCTTAAACAATGACAGTGGCCAGAGTATTGGCGTTAGCGGAGCAATGGAAGTCTATTGACCCCATTTTGAGATTGTTACCGCCTTGTTACGCCAATCCGGTCGGGTTAAAATCTAGCTCTACTGCATGCTGTTAAAATGCCATAGGACCCTTATGAGCATATGTTAATGAGGCTCTCACCTGGGTCAGTTGACCACCTGAGCCACCGGCAAAGAAACAGGAGGGTTACACCCAACGTTCCCGCTAAGCTGCGCAGCCACGCAGCGGTATGGAGGTCCCGCGCAGGCTGCTCACCAGCTTTTGAATGCAAGAAACCGCGCATGTACAAAAAATTTGAATGGGTTGCGCAGCCCGATAAAGGGACCGCGCGCCAAAAAATATTACAGGGAACATTGGTTATTCCGGCAGTGGGCCAGGAATGGAGCCTGCCCAATTTTAATTCCCGTTCCACCCAGTTTCTGCCGAGTGGATGAGGTAAAATTCCAACCTCAAATTTCTACTGGGAATCCGGACCGGATACAATATTCCAAGAAATAAGAGAGAAAATCAGCAAAGTAATGATTCATTTTCATTCGGAGTTTCCTAAACACTGAAGCTGTAGGCAGGGACCATAGGATGGAAGAGTGAGACATGAATTAGAGACCAGTAAAGCAAACATCTTAAGTGAGGTAGAATTTATGGGATGCTATAAATTTTTAACTAAAGACTACAGAGGGACATAGGGAATCGTTAAAAATGATAGGAATCATTATCCAAGGAGAACTATCCAGTGAGTACAATTTATTTGGATTTTAAGAAGGTCTTGGATAGATCTGTGCATGAGTCTTTAACAACGACAACAACAACAGCAACAACAACGTGCATTTATATAGCACATTCCCTGAAGGGTATTAATGACGCTTGGGATTTAATCTGGCAGCTTGCCTGATTATTCTTCTGGTGCCAGCCCATGAATACCAATATCCACGCCATCATCAAGATCGCCTACTTCCACTTTTGTAACATTGCCTGCCACAGATCATCTGCTGCTTAAAACCTCATCCACGGCTTTATTACCTCCAGACTTGACTGTTCCAATGCTCTCCTGGTCGGACTCTCATCTTCCACCCTACATAAACTTGAGCTCATCCAAAACTCTGCTCCCTTTATCCTAACTCACACCAAGTCCCGTTCACCCATCACTTCGGTGGTGGGAAAATTATTGGAAAGAATTCTGAAGGACAGGATAAATCTTCATTTAGAAAGACACGGATTAATCAAGGATAGTCAGCACGGATTTGTGAAGGGTAGGTCGTGTCTGACAAACTTGATTGAATTTTTTGAGGAAGTAACAAGGAGGGTAGATGAGGGTAGTGCGTTTGATGTAGTGTATATGGACTTTAGCAAGGCTTTTGATAAGGTTCCACATGGCAGACTGGTCATGACGTTAAAAGCCCATGGGATCCAGGGCAAAGTGTCAAGTTGGATTCAAAACTGGCTCGGAGACAGGAAGCAGAGGGTAATGGTTGATGGGTGTTTTTGTGACTGGAAGGCTGTTTCCAGTGGGGTTCTGCAGGGCTCATTACTAGGTCCCTTACTTTTTGTGGTATATATCAATGATCTTGACTTGAATATAGTGGGTATGATTAAGAAGTTTGCAGATGATACTAAAATCAGCTGTGTGGTTGATACTGAAGAAGGAAGCTGTAGACTGCAGGAAGATATCAATAAATTGGTCAGGTGGACAGAACAGTGGCAAATGGAATTCAATCCGGAGAAGTGTGAGGTAATGCATTTGGGGAGGGCTAACAAGGAAAGGGAATACACATTAAATGGTAGGACACTGAGTAGTGTAGAGGAACAAAGGGACCTTAGAGTGCATGTCCACAGATCCCTGAAGGTAGCAGGCCAAGTAGATAAGGTGGTTAAGAAGGCATACGGAATGCTTGCCTTTATTAGCCGTGGCATAGAATACAAGAGCAGGGGGGTTATGCTTCAACTGTATAAAATACTAGTTAGGCCTAAGCTCGAGTACTGCGTGCAGTTCTGGTCACCACATTACAGGAAAGATGTGATTGCACTAGAGAGGGTACAGAGGAGATTTACAAGGATGTTGCCGGGAGTAGAGAATCTTAGCTATGAGGAAAGACTGGATAGGCTGGGTCTGTTTTCCTCGGAACAGAGGAGGCTGAGGGGAGACCTTATTGAGGTGTATAAAATTATGAGGGGAATAGATAAAGTGGATAGAAAGGACCTATTTCCCTTAGCAGAGGGGTCAAAAACCAGGTGGCACAGATTGAAAGTAATTGGGGGAAGGTTTAAAGGGGGTTTGAGGGGAAATTTCTTCACCCAGAGGGTTGTGGGGGTCTGGAACTCACTGCCTGAAAGGGTGGTAGAGGCAGGAACCCTAACCACATTTAAAAAGTACTCGGATGTGCACTTGGGATGCTCTAACCTGCAGGGTTATGGACCAAGAGCTGGGAAGTGGGATTAGGCTGGATAGCTCTTTGTTGGCCGGCGCGGACATGATGGGCCGAAATGGCCTCCTTCCGTGCTGTAACTTTCTATGATTCTATGATTCACCCCTGTGCTCGCTGACCTGCATTGGCTCCCAATCCAGCAATGCCTCAATTCTAAAATTCTTATAATTGTTTTCAAATTCCTCCATGTCCTCCCTATCTCTGTAGCCTCCTCCAGCCCTACAAGCCTTCAAGATCTCTGCGCTCCTCCAATTCTGGCTTCTTGTGCATCCTCAATTTAAATCGCTCCATCATTGGCGGCCGTGCCTTCAGCTGCCTGGGCCCTAAGCTCTGGAATTCCCTCCCTAAATCTCTCTTTTCCTTTAAGACACTCCTTAAAACCTACCTCTTTGGCCAAGCTTTTGGTCAGCTGTCCTGATATCTCCTTACATGGCTCAGTGTCAAATGTTGTTTGATATCGCTCCTGCGAAGTGCCTTGGGCAGTTTACTATGTTAAAGGTGCTATATAAATGCAATTTGTTGTTGTTGAATTCAATTTCACAATTTGCCATGGTGGGATTTGAACTCTATGGGGTCAATTCTATGATCTTTTCCCCCAATGAATTCCCACTCCCTGGATGCAAAAAGCAGAAAAAAGGAGAAGCAGAGACCCGTTACACATGTTGCCCTGGAATTTCCAAATCTTCACCGCGGTGGGAGGGTGGGGTGGAGGGATTGGAGGTGGAAGCACTAAGTTAGGTGGCACAGTAAGTAGTGCAGATTGGAGCAGAAAGTTGCAAAGGGGCATTGATAGATTAAGTGAGTGGGCAAAACTGTGGCAGATGGAGTTCAACGTGGGGAAGTATGAGGTCATCCACTTTGGACTCAAGAAAGATTGATCAGAGTATTTTCTAAATGGTGAGATGCTAGGAACTGTGGAGGAGCAGAGAGATTTGGGGGTCCAAGTGCAGAGATCACTAAAAGCTCATGGACAGGTACAAAAAATCATTAAACAAGCTAATGGAAATTTGGCTTTTATCTTAAGGAGACTGGAATACAAAGGGATTGATGTTAACTTACAGTTATACAAAATTCTGGTTAGACCCCATGTGGGTATTGCATTCAGTTCTGGGAACTGCACAGGGAGCTAGGAGAGAGATTAAAAAGCAGGACCTCAAAGGTAGTAATCTCCGGATTACTACTTCAGCTGAAGAGCACTTCAGCTTGTCCCACTCCCCCGCCCTTTTCCCATAGCCCTGCAATTTTTTTCCTCCATGTACTTATCCAATTCCCTTTTGAAAGTCACAACTGAATCTGCCTCCACCATCCTTTCAGGCAGTGCCTTCCAGATCCTAACCACTCACTGTGTAAAAACGTTTTTCCTCATGTCGCCTTTGGTTCTTTGGCCGATCACCTTAAATCTGTGTTCTCTGGTTCTCGACCCTTCCGCCAATGGCAACAGTTTCTCTCTATCTACTCTGTCTACACCCCTCATGATTTTGAACACCTCCATCAAATCTCCTCTCAACCTTCTTTGCTCTAAGGAGAACAACCTCAGCTTCTCGAGTCTGAAGTCCCTCATCCCTGGAACCATTCTCGTAAATCTTCTCTGCACCCTCTCTGAGGCCTTCACATCCTTCCTAAAGTGTGGCACCCAGAATTGGACACAATACTCCAGTTGAGGCCAAACCAGTGTTTTATAAAGCTTCATCATAACTTCCTTGTTTTTGTACTCTATGGGCTGGATTTTCAATGACCCATGGAGTCGGGTTTGGAGGCGTGTGGGGGGTTAAAGTTGCAGATTCGGGGGTCCCGACCCCATCCCGACTCCATTCCGCCTCCATGCAATTTTGACAAAATCGGTCGTGGGGTTCCCGACTCCGTCCCGCCTCCAAGAGGCGGGAGAGGCCATTCAAGCCCTTAACAAGCCCTAAATTGGCTCTGTAATGCCATTTTGAAACGTTTTAGCGAGTTTAACCCTTTTCCGACGTGAAGTACGCCTGATGTGAAACACGCCAGTGAAACCTGGCGGGAGCACAAGTGGACAGCTGACTATCAGCTGCCGGTCCACTATTACAACGGAGATGTGATGAAGGTAGTAGTAGTATTGTGATGAAGGTAGTAGTAGTATTAGGTCTGAAAGTCGCCTCTGATGCTGCTGCATTGAATTTCTTCAGAGACTGCCTGGGAGGACTTGGTTGCAAAAAAAATGTTCTCTCTCTCTCTCTCTCTCTCTCTCTCTCTCTGAGATACTGCTCATTTTGCATCCAGGTCCTCTCACAGCAAAGGCCAGGCAATCTCTGAGACCAGGCAGTCTCTGACCTGCAATGATGACATCATCAGAGGTGACTTTCAGACTGAAACCACTAATTGGTTCATGGGTTCCCACATGCTGGAACTCAATTGCCCAATTAAGTGAAAATTGCATCAATCTCCCACATCCAATTGCAGGCGGGTGGATAACACAAAATGCGGATGACACGACCCCAACACGCCCCAGTATCAAAATCCAGCCCTATGCCTCTATTTATGAAGCCCAGTATCCCGTATGCTTTTTTAACTGCTTTCTCAACCTGCCCTGCCACCTTCAACGATTTGTGCACGCATGCTCCTTGGTCTCTCTGTTTGTGCACCCCCTTTAGAATTGTACCCTTTAGTTTATATTGCCTCTCCTCGTTCTTCCTACCAAAAAGTATCAATTCGCACTTTTCTGTGTTAGATTTCATCTGCCACGTGTCCACCCATTTCACCCGTCTATGTCTTCTTGATGTCTATCACGATCCCCCTCAGTGTTCACTATACTTCCAAGTTTATATCATCTGCAAATTTTGAAATTGTGCCCTGTACACCCAAGTCCAAGTCATTGATATATACTGAGAAAACCAGTGGTCTTAGTACCGATCTCTGGGGAACACCACTGTATACCTTCCTCCCGTCCGAAAAACAGCCGCTCACCAATACTCAGTTTCCTGTCACTTAGCCAATTTCATATCTGAGGTAAGTTTGCATTTAAGCTTTTGGACTGGGTTTTTTATATTTGATTGAAGTAGTGGCTTGGTGCACTACATGTTAAAAGTTTTTTAAGTGTGCAGTGAATGCAGGATGTGCTGCTGGATGCATGTAAGGCCTCGGATGGTAAAGGAAGGCCGCTGAGTATACAGAAAATGCTGGAAATACTCAGCAGGTCAGGCAGCATCTGTGGATAGAGACACAGTTCACGTCTCAGGTCGCGATGCTGCCTGACCTGCTAATTATTTCCAGCATTTTATGCTTTTATTTCAGATTTACAGCATTCGTTTGCAGAGGGAAGAGGAAGACACAGAAGAGGAAGATGCAGAAGAGGAATGAGCAGAAAAGGAAGAAGCAGAAGGAAGGATGCAACCCAGACAGCCCCTTTCTGGCTGGGATATCAAGGATGGAATCACCCACCCGCGTGGGTACCAGTGACCACAACCCCAATTCCCCTTTCAACATTTGCCTCACACCTTACTTTCCCATTGCTACTGACCATCACAGCATTCTCTTGGCCACAATGCAAGCCAGGAGCAGCACCAGGCGTACCTAAAACTGTGGTGCCAACTTGGGGAAGCTGCAACACAGGACTACATGCATGCTAAAAAGCGGAAGTAGCAAGCTATAGACAGAGCTAAGCGATCCAACAATCAACGGATCGAATCAAAGCTCTGCAGTCCTGCCACATCCAGTCATGCATGATGGTGGACCAGTAAACAACTAATGGGAGGAGGAGGTTCCATGAATATCCCCATCCTCAATGATTGTGGAGACCAGCACATTAGTGCAAAAGACAAAGCTGAAGCGTTTGCAACCATCTTCAGCCAGAAGTGCCGAGTGGATGATTAATATCAGCCTCCTCCTGAGGTCCCCACCATCACAGAAGCCAGTCTTTAGCCAATTCAATTCACTCCACGTGATATCAAGAAACAGCTGAGCGCACTGGATACAGCAAAGGTTATGGGCCCTGACAACATCCCGGCTGTCGTGCTGAAGACTTGTGCTCCAGAACTAGCTGTGCCTCTAGCCAAGCGGTTCCAATACAGCTACAACACTGGCATCTATCCGACAATGTGAAAAACTGCCCAGGTATGTCCGGTCCACAAAAAGCAGGACAAATTCAATCCGGCCAATTACCGCCCCATTAGTCTACTCTCAATCATCAGCAAAATGATGGAAGTTGTTGTCGACAGTGCTATCAAGCAGCACTTACTCACCAATAACCTGCTCACCGATGCTCAGTTTGGGTGTCACCAGGACCAATCGGCTCCAGACCTCATTACAGCCTTGGTCCAAACATGGACAAAAGAGCTGAATTCCAGAGGTGAGGTGAGAGTGACTGCCCTTGACATCAAGGCAGCATTTGACCGAGTGTGGCATCAAGCAGCCCAAGTAAAACTGAAGTCAATGGGAATCGGAATTCCCCCATCAACATCCTGTGGGTCACCATTGACTAGAAACGGGGATCTGGGGTTTCATTCATTCGAATCGGAGTCTGATGAGCCGGTCACGGACCGCCTGTCCGGAAGGCCGATTGTCTGGCTGCCTCCTCCCTCCTGTCTGTTCCTTGTCCTCATCCTCCTCAACCTCATCCTCCTCTCCTTCATCCTCCTCCTGAGGTGGTCCCGCAATCCCTGGTGGCAAGGGCTGGGCCCTCATGATGGTCAAGTTGCGGAGCATGCAGCAGAGCACCACGAATTGGGACACCCGCTCAGCCAAGTACTGGAGGGCTCCGCCCGAGCGGTCAAGGCAGCAGAACCGTTGCTTGAGCACCCCGATGGTCTGCTCGATGATGTTCCTGGTGGCAGCATGGCTCTCATTATGTGAGTGGTGAGCAGGAGTGTTGGAGTTGCGGAGGGGAGTCATGAGCCAGGTGGAGTGTGGATAGCCCTTGTCTCCGACCAGCGAGCCGCGAGCTTAATGTGATGGCTGGAAGAGTGCTGGCACACTGGTCTGGCGCAGGATGAAGGCATCGTGGCTGCTGCCAGGATAGCGGGCATTGACATTGAGGATTCGCTGTGTGTGGTCGCACACCAACTGCACATTAAGTGAGTGGTAGCCTTTGCAGTTATGGAAGGTGTCATGATTGTTATGCGGTGCCCGCATAGCCATGTGGGTGCAGTCAATGGTACCCTGCACCATGGGGAAGCCCGCTATCCTGGCAAAGCCACATGCATGCTTGTCCTGCTTCTCTTTGGTGATGGGGAAGGAAATTTAGACCGTCTCCTACTGTAGAGAGCCTCTGTGACCTCCCGATGCAGTGATGGACGGCGAACTGCGAGATGTTAGCTATATCTCCTGTTGCAGACTAGAAGGATCGTCTGGAAAAGAAATTGAGGGCCATGGCGAGCTTGACTGCCACTGAGAGAGCCATGGTCATCCTGGTCTGAGGCTGGAGGTCTGGTTGCAGGAGGTGGCAGAGTTCTGTGACTACCTGCTTGGTGAAGCAGAGCCTCTTAATACACTGCTCCTCGCTTAATTAAAGGTAGGATAAGTGATGTCGGAATACCCTTGGAGGGTAAGGCCACCTGTTGAGAGCCCTAATGGCCCTCCTCCTCCCTCTGTGCACATGTTCCAGTCTTTCTCGCTGCCTCCGCTCCCTCCGCTGTAGATCCTGGAGGGTGAGGTCGACTGCCAGTACAGCCCCCATGACTTTTAACAAGTGTTTGAAGCATTACAAAAATAATGAGGGAGTTTTGTACTTGCCAGAACACTCCCTGATACTGAATAACCTTGAAACGTCTAAAGAAAACTCTTGCAGTAGCAGGAAGTAGCACACAGCCACTCAAACTTCAAAACCCTGTCAGGTGCGAGTGATTGGTGAGGATCCCTTTAAAGAGCGTCACTGGAGCCAGCTTCCTGCTGCTGCCGTCACCTCAACCTGTCGTTGCTTTCTTCAGCCGGTAAGTTCAATGGGCAAAACAAAGTTGGGAGATTGGGCGTCAAGTGAGCGTTGCACACTCACTGACGTCACGATCATTGTGACTGAGATGCCCCTGGCGATTGAGTTTACTGGCAGCGCTACTGGCAAGATGGATATGGCGTGTGGCACGGGAAACGGCATCAGGTGGTGTTAGAAGTCTCAGCGGCGTTTTCGCGCCATCTCGTGGTGCTAATGTGTGGTGCTAAACACACGAATTTCTAGCCCATATTCTTCAGTTTATTTCTATAATTTAGTTAATAGTCTATTAAATAGAGGCATTTCAGGGCACCTCAATTCCATGGAATGCACATCCTGTGCCATGTGGGAACTCCAGGACGCTTCCAGTGTCCTGGACAACCATGGGTGCAGGAAGTGTCGTTGGCTGGAGGAGCTCGAGCTCCGTGTTTCGGAGCTTGAGCAGCAGCTGGCGTCACTGCGGTGCATCCGTGAGGCTGAGAGCTTTGTGGATAGCATGTTTCAGGAGGTGGTCACCCCGCAGCATAAGATTGTGCAGGCAGAGAGGAAATGGGTGACCGTCAGACAGAAGAGGAGGACCAGGCAGATAGTGCGGGTGTCCCCTGAGTGCATCTCACTCTCTAATCAGTATTCCGTACTGAATACTGGTGAGGGCGATGGTTCCTCTGGAGAGTACAGCCAGAGCCAAGTCCATGGCACTATGGGTAGCTCAGCTGTACAGGGGAAGAGGAGGAAGATCGGGAAAGCAATAGTGGTAGGGGATTCGATAGTTAGGGGAGCAGACAGGCATTTCTGCAGCCACAGACGTGACTCCAGGATGGTATGTTCCCTCCCTGGTGCCAGAGTTAAGGATGTCACTGAGCGGCTGCAGAATATTCTGAGGGGGGAGGGTGAACAGCCAGAAGTTGTGGTCCATATTGGTATCAACGACATAGGTAGAAAGAGGGGTGAGGTCCTGCAGGCAGATTTTGGGGAGCTAGGAATGAAATTAAAAAGCAGGACCTCAAAAGTAGTAATCTCCGGATTACTCCCGGTGCCATGAGCTAGTGAGTATAGAAATAGGAGGATAGAGCAGATGAATGTGTGGCTGGAGAGATGGTGCAGGAGGGAGGGCTTTAGACTCCTGGGACATTGGGACCAGTTCTGTAGAATTCGCAATATAATCGCGATTTTATAAATAAGGAGAAAACACATAGTTTCGTACAAACAGTTTTATTTCAGCAGAATGCTGTCAGGTTTTCAAAGTGGACACAAGCAGCCTGTAAAATGGCCGCCACGCCTCGTGGCAGAACATTCTAGACTTTTCGATAAGCAGACAAGATGGCGTTCCAATAAACATTTGTGCGAGATCGATCAAGACTCAGCACATTTGAGATAATACACGAGACATTATGGGTTTGCAGTATACACATAAATACTGAAATCGGTCTCCCAGGTGTGAATAAGGCTATTGTACCAAGCGATCAAGAACCCATCCAAAGACATTAATATGCAAAATCCCCACGACTCTACGATGAGAGAGCCGTTTGCGGGTAGTTACAGAAAACATTTGGAAGCCCCAAAACCCCTCCAGGGAGAATACTGACCGGTTACACAATGGGAGAAGTATTAACGGGTACTCAGACAGTTACAAGTATCACCGAAACCCATTAAACGGAGATCACCCTATACAAGAAGTTTGAGCGCCAAAACCCGAACAAAAGAAAAGACATTAAGGTTGGGCGGGAAAAGAAGAGTTTCAGCACTATAACTGTAAGCTACAACCGTCCATCTTTCTCTTGTTCGCTCGCCGTCTTGTTCCTTGCCGCTTGCCTCATGTCTCTGCCTCTTGCAGCTCTTGCTGTTTGACTTGCTGAAAGACTGTTGGACTTTCTGATCCGCCAGGATCAGCCTCGTGGCTTGCCACGAAGATCTGTGTGGAACTGGGCTGTGAAGCCTTGAAACGGGCACACCATCCCGAGAAGTCGGTAAACGGTGTTGGAACCGAAGGCCCGAGATGAGATGAGATGAGATGAGATGAGATGAGATGAGATGAGAAGAGAAGAAGACGACCCTACGTATCGCCATGGTCAGTAAGCCCCGACCGCGCCTGTAGGTCGAATAGACACTTTCCTTGCCCAGGAAGACTATCTTTTGAGTTTTACAGAACTGGCATCGGAAGACCATTCTTCGAGTTTTATCGCATCGGGGCGAGGGCACAGGAAGACTATTTTTCGAGTCGTGTCGGAACTCCGAGGACAACACAGATCTTCATGACAGCAGACGGTCCAGCCTGCTAGCCGGAGCAGAAACGAGTAAACAAGTGGGGTACAGAGACCCCTGATCAACACGTGGGTGATCAGGTGCTGCGGTAAAAACATCCGAGCAGAGTTTTCGGAATTCTCCGAGTTATCACGAGTGGTGAGCATGAGTCTCGATCCTACAAATCTAGTTTAGAGCAGGTATTGATAGGGGAGGGTTTAAGTTTTAAGGATAACTGTAATGTGTGCCCCCATTTACGATGTGTCGTTCGTTCCTCATTTCCCTAAAATTAGTTACATAACTGCGTGTAAGATTGTACTGTCGTTAATCTGTGCTTATGACATGTATTTCGTAATCTTGAATAATATGCAATAAAGATTTTCCATTTCGTACCATTCAACCGGGTCTACCTGAGTTTTCTCTCCATTATTGCTCTCGCATCTAAGTCCAGTGTCAGAACCGTAAGGGCGAGTGGGTCGAACCACTCACAGGTGTCTAGTGCTCCCAGACTGGCTGGAGACCAGAACAGGCAACAAGGCCTAACCTCGCACTAGCACCCAGGCTGAGCACAGAGCCACACGTGTCAAAACCCTTACAGTTCTGGGGGAGGTGGGACCTGTACAGGCTGGACGGGTTGCACCTCAACAGAGCCAGGAACAATATCCTTGCGGTGGGGGGGGTGGTTTGCTAGTGCTGTTGGGAAGGGTTTAAACTAATTTGCTAGGGGTATGGGCACCAGTATGTAGCATTATAAGGGAGAAACAAAGTGCACAAAGGAATGAGAGAGTCAGGTAGCACTAGAGTAAGAAATGGTATGGTATTATGTGGGGTCAGACTAAGAGAGAATACAAAAAGGTCTAAGATAGGTTTACAGTGCATGTGTGTAAATGCACGAAGTGTGGTAAATAAGGTTGGTGAGCTGCAGGCACAAATAGTCACATGGGAATATGATGTTGTGGCGATAACGGAGACCTGGCTCAAAAAAGGACAGGATTGGGTATTAAACATTCCTGGATATACGGTTTCCAGGAAAGATAGGAAAGGAAAGAAAGGAGGTGGGGTGGCAGTATTGATTAAGGAGAATATTACAGTGCTGGAGAGAGAGGATGTCCTGGAGGAATCAAGGACAGAAACTATTTGGTTAGAGGTAAGAAACAAGAGAGGTGCCATTACACTACTAGGTGTATTCTATAGGCCACCAACTAGTAGGAAGGATATAGATGAGCAAATTTGCAGGAAAATTACAGAGAGGTGCAAGAACTATAGAGTAGTGATAATGGGGGAATTCAACTATCTGAATATAGTCTGGGATAGTAATAGTGTAAAGGGCAGAGAGGGGGGAAGAATTTCTGAAATGTGGTCAGGAGAACTTTCTTGATCAGTATGTTTCCAACCCAACGAGGAAGGAGGCATTGCTGGATCTGGATCTGGGGAATGAGGTGGGTCAAGTGGAGCAAGTGTCAGTAGGGGAACATTGAGGGAACAGTGATCATAGTATCATAAGATCTAGATTAGCTATGGAAAAGGACAGGGAGCAATCTAAAGTAAAAATACTTAATTGGAGGAAGGCCAATTTCAGTGGGTTGAGAACGGATCTGGCCCGGGTAAATTAGAGTCAAAGATTGGCAGGCAAAACTGTAATTGAACAATGGGCTGCCTTTAAAGAGGAAATAGCTCAGGTGCATTAGAGATACCTTCCCACGAGCCGGAAAGTTAGGGCAACCAAAGTCAGAGCTCCCTGGATGATGAAAGAGACAGAGAGTAAGAAGAAGCAGGAAAAGAATGCGTATGACAGATGTTAGGTTGGGAACTGAATATAGAAAGTTCAGAGGGGAAGTGAAAAAGAAAATAAGAGGGGCAAAGAGAGAGTATGACAATAGATTGGCAGTTAACATAAAAGGGAATTCAAAAGTCTTCTATAGGCATTTAAATAATAAACGGGTAGTAAGAGGAGGGGTGGGGCTGATTAGGGACCAAAAAGGAGACCTATGCATGGAGGCAGAGGGCATGGCTGAGATACTAAATGAGTACTTTGCATCTCTCTTTACCAAGGAAGAAGATGCTACCAAAGTCATAGTGAAAGAGGAGGTAGTGGAGATACTGGATAGGATAACAATTGATAAAGAGGAGGTACTAGAAAGGCTGGCTGTACTTAAAGTAGATAAAGTAGAAAAGGGAACCCAAAAATCATCTACTAGCATGTAAACAGTAAGCGGGTAGTAAAAGGCAGGGTGGGGCCTATTAGAGACAAAGAAGGTGATATATGCTTAGAGGTGCAGGGCAAGGCTAGAATACTCAATGAGTACTTTGTCTCGGTGTTTACTAAGGAGGTGGATGCTGACAAAATATCGGTAGAAGTGGAAAAGGTAGAAGCAATGGAAGGGGTGAAAATTGATAGACAGGATGTACTAGAAAGGCTGAATACACCTAGAGTGGACAAATCGCCTGGTCCAAATGGCTTGCATCCCAGGTTGCTAAGGGAATTGGGGGAGGAGATAGCGGAAGGGCTTGCCATAATTTTCCAATCTTCCCTAGATGCGGGGGAGGTGCCTGAGGATTGGAAAGTGGCAAATGTGACACCATTGTTCAAGAAAGGATGTAAGGACAATCCTAGTAACTACAGGCCAATCAGTTTAACTTCAGTGGTGGGTAAAGTTTTAGAAACAATAATCAAGGAAAAAATTTACGGGCATTTGAGAGGTTTAAGCTAATTAAGGAGAGCCACCATGGATTTGTAAAAGGCAGATCGTGTTTGACAAATCTATTTGAATTTTTTGATGAAGTAACAGAGAGGAATGATGAAGATAATGCAATGGATGTTGTCTACATGGATTTTCAGAAGGTTTTTGACAAAGTACCACATAGAAGGCTGGTTAACAAAATTGAGGCTCATGGAATAGGTGGGTCAGTGGCAGCTTGGATAAGGAATTGGCTTAAGTACAGAAAACAGCGAGTTGTGGTAAATGGCTGTTTTTCAGACTGGAGGATGGTAGACAGTGGTGTTTCCCAAGGGTCAGTGCTGGGGCCACTGCTTTTTTTGATATATATAAATTACCTGGATATTGGAATGCAGAGTAGAATTTCTAAATTTGCCGATGACACCAAACTTGGGGGTGTGGCAAATAGTGATGATGGATACCAATCAACTGCAACAGGACATAGAAAGACTAGCAGAATGGGCAGACAAGTGGCAGATGGAATTAAATACAGAGAAGTGTGAGGTGATGCATTTTGGCAGAAGGAACAGGGAGAGGCAATATACACTTAATGGCACAGTTTTATAGAGTGTGCAGGGACAGGGGGACCTGGGAGTTAATGAGCATAGGTCGCTGAAGGTTGCGGGACATATTGAGAGAGTGGTTAACAAAGCATATGGGATCTTGGGCTTCATAAATAGAGGTATTGAGTACAAAAGTAGAGATGTTATGCTGAACCTTTATAAAGCGCTGGTTAGGCCACAACTGGAGTATTGCGTCCAGTTCTGGTCACGTGAAGGCCTTTGAGAGGGTGCAGAGGAGATTTACCAGAATGGTTCTGGGGATGGGGGATCTTAGCTACAAGGACAGGTTGGAGAAGCTGGATTTGTTTTCATTGGAGCAAAGGAGGTTGAGGGGTGATTTGATAGAGGTGTACAAGATTATGATGGGTTTGGATAGGCTAGACGGGGAAAGGCTGTTCCCACTAGTTCATGGTACAAGGACTAGGGGACACAGATTTAAGGTTTTGGGCAAGAGATACAGGGGGGACGTGAGGAAAAACTTTTTTACGCAGCGAGTGGTGAGGACCTGGAACTCGCTGCCGACGGAAGTGGTGGAAGCGGAGACACTGAGGGGGAAAAATTCAGTTGGTTTGCGCCTCCCATTAGCGCCTTAAGAGGGTGCTAATGGGGCGCAAAGCAACTAGCGCCTGTGCGCAGCGATGTTGCGCCACTCATGAAATTAACTAGACATTTTGCAGCGGCGCTAAACACTACCGCCACGATCTTTTGCGCCGGCAGATCGTGACATCAGTCGAGTGTGCAACGCCCCGGTAGCGCCCCGGACCATATATTGAGTGGCACCCCCTGCCTTACCGCCTGCCGCTATCAACGACATGTTGAGGGGAGCATTTTGCAGTCAGGAAGGGACTGGGGGAGCGCTATTTAAAGCCGAACGCTTCCTGCCTTTTTTGGTTGGTGTCATTTTTGCACCACGCATTCTGAGAGAGAGAGAGAGATACTTCTGGAGAGATTCAGCTGTGTGAAGGAGTTTTGGGTACTGAGAAGCACTTTGCAGGTTCATTTTGATTTGCCCTTCCTTGCATCAATTTAGAAGAGACTGTGGGGGCTGTACTCTGAGCTCTTTCCCTGGGTCTCACCATTGTTCTTTCCAGCAGATTTGATGTACAGGTCTCTCCAGGCCGAGATTCAAGGCTGCAATGAGCAGGATGTGGATGGAGAGCAAGATCGAACCTCCCCTTTAAGAACTGGCTGGTGCCATTGTGTCTGTGTTCAATTGCTGACTGACATCACATGAGCTTCGCCAGTGCTCTGATGTAACGCCTCGCTCCTCGGCCTTTGCGCCTTAAGACAGGTGTGAAGCGCCTGATTTAGCGCTCCAATCACCTCCAGGGGCGATAAAAGTCAAGTTTGCAGTCGGAGGCGATAATTAGCGGCAGGCGCTAAACTTTGCGCACGGCCGATAATGGCGCCCCAAACGGGGCGATACTGAATGTTTCCCCTTATGACTCTAAGTCACCAGGACCGGATGGGATGCATCCTAGGATGCTGAGCGAAGTTAAGGTGGAAATCGCCAAGGTACTGGCCATAATCTTCCAATCCTCCTTAGATACAGGGGTGGTGCCAGAGGACTGGAGAATTGCAAATGTTACCCCCTTGTTCAAAAAAGGATGTAAGGATAAACCCAACAACTACAGGCCTGTCAGTTTAACCTCGGTAGTGTGGAAGATTTTAGAAATGATAATGAGGGACAAAATTAACAGTCACTTGGACAATTGTGGATTAATTAAGAAAAGCCAGCACAGATTTGGTAAAGGCAAATCGTGTTTTGATCAGGTAACAGAGAGGTTTGATGAGGGTAATACGGTTGACGTGGTGTACATGGACTTCCAAAAGACGTTTGATAAAGTGCCACATAATAGACTTGCCAGCAAAGTTGAAGCCCATGGCATAAAAGGGATAGAGGCAGCATGGATACGAAATTGGCTAAGTGACAGGAAACAGAGAGTAGTGGTGAACTGTTGTTTTTCGGACTGGAGGAAGGTGGTGTACCCAAGGGGTTGGTACTAGGACAACTGCTTTTCTTGATATATATTAATGACTTGGACTTGGGTGCACAATTTCAAAATTTGCAGATGACACAAAACTTGGAAGTATAGTGAACAGGGAGGAGGATAGTGATAGACTTCAAGGAGACATAGACAGGCTGGTGATATGGGCGGACACATGGCAGATGAAATTTAATGCAGAAAAGTGCGTGATACATTTTGGTAGGAAGAGCAAGGAGAGGCCATATAAACTAAAGGGTACAGTTCTAAAGTGGGTGCCTGAATAGAGAGACCTGGGGGTAAACGTGCACAAATCATTGAAGGTGGCAGGGCAGGTTGAGAAAGTGGTTAAAAAAGCGTACGGGATCCTGGGCTTCATAAATAGAGGTCATGATGCGGAGATGCCGGTGTTGGACTGGGGTGGACAAAATTGAGAGGTCGCACAACACCAGGTTATAGTCCAACAGTTTTATTTGAAATCACAAGCTTTCGGAACTATCGCTTCTTCACCTGAGGAAGGAGCGATAGTTCCGAAAGCTTGTGATTTCAAATAAAACTGTTGGACTATAACCTGGTGTTGTGCGACCTCTCAATTTCATAAATAGAGGCATAGAGAACAAAAGCAAGGAAGTTATGATGAACCTTTATAAAACACTGGTTCGGCCTCAACTGGAGTATCGTGTCCAATTCTGGGCTCCGCACTTTAAGAAGGATGTGACGGTCTTAGAGAGTGTGCAGAAAAGATTTATAAGAATGGTTCCTTGGATGAGGGACTTCAGTTACGTGGATAGACTGGAGAAGCTGGGGTTGTTCTCCTTGGAGCAGAGAAGATTGGGAGGCGATTTGATAGAGGTGTTCAAAATCATGAGGGGCCTAGACAGAGAGAAACTCCTCCCATTGGCAGAAGGGTTGAGAACCAGAGGACACAGATTCAAGGTGATTGGCAGAAGAACCAAAGGCGACATGAGGAAAAACTTTTTTACGCAGCAATTGGTTAGGATCTAGAATGCCCTGCCTGAAAAGGTGGTGGAGGCAGACTCAGTCATGGCTTTCAAAAGGGAATTGGATAAGTACCTGAAGGATAAAAATTTGCAGGGCTACGGGGAAAGGGCAAGGGAGTGGGACTAGCTGAAGTGCTCTTGCAGAGAGCCGGCACGGGCTCAAGGGGCCGAATGGCCTCCTTCTGTGCTGTAACCATTCTATGATTCTGGTCCTGCTAGCGCAATCAATTTTGGCGCCCGTTATCTCCAGCCCGTGGCGGCACCGGCAGGTTTTTAGCGATCTCGATTTCCTAGGCCTATATGTTTGTAAAATGTTTTCGGGTTCAATTTAATGTTGCCTGCTAATTTTTTCTTGTAACCTCTCTTTGCCTCCCGTGTTAACTTTTTCAGTTCGTTCCTGTGTTTTCCATAGTCTTCCTGGTTAATAACTGAATCTTGCCCCTGACACTTGTCATAAGCCTACTTTTTCAGTTTTATTTTAACTTTTTTTCTTTTTCATCCAGGGCACAGTAGCTTTGGATGCGGTGGGGGAGAAATTCATTTTAGCCCGTTTGAGGCACTTATGTTTCTCAACTTTAAAAAAAATCATTTTTTGGCGCTCTAGGAAGGAAGTGGAGCACTAAATCAAGCGCTCCACTCCTTCCTGGAGCACAACAGGCAGCAGGCGGGGCGGTAGGTGAGCAGCGTTGCACAATGGGCCGTGCAGCACTGCCGCGTTGGAAGGTTCCTTCCCTCCCTTAAACGGAAGGGCCATCGCTGCAGATTCTGCAAGAGGAAAACTTACATGGTCCCCGACGGCAGCTGCGATCCGGCCCAATGAGCCTGATGCACTGCAGCAGAGTGCCGGGCTGATCGAGCGCTGGGGGAAAAAAGGAAAAAAAACAGAAAACGAGTATTTGATTCTTTTTTTCCCTACCTCGGCCGCCTCGCCTTTATGTATCGCTCCCGAAGCACCCGGCCTCCCGATGAACGCCTCCTGCAGCTGCCGGTCTTTTCGCCCGGCAATGCTGCAGGGGGCGGAACCGAAGTTCGGGTCCGGGGCGCTACCGGGGCGATGCGCTCGGTGATGATGTCACGATCTCCTGGCGAAGGAGATCAGGGTGTAACGCCATACCGCCGCCAGAAACCTCCCACCAAATATAGCGGGAGGCAATATTCTCACCGCGCCCGGGCGGTAAGTGGTTAGCGCCCTGTTATCGCCCCCGGAGACGATAACGGGAGGCGCAAAGGTACGCAATTTCTCCTCCTCTTCTATCTTTACCCTTCAAAGGAATATGCCTAGTTTGTACCTGAACTATCTCTTTCCTGAATGCCCTCCATTGCTCTGTTGCAGCTTTCCCCTGCAATTGCCTTTTAAATCTCTGAAATTAGCTCTTCCCCAGTTGAGCCTTTTTACCTTTGATATTTTCAGTTCTCTCTCCATAATTAATTTTGAAAAGAATTATGTTTTGGTCACTGTTAGCTCGATGATCTCCTACTGTAACACACTCCACTTACCCTGTTTCATAGAAACATAGAAACATAGAATCTAGGAGCAGGAGTAGGCCATTCGGCCCGTCGAGCCTGCTCCACCATTCAATGCGATCATAGCTGATCATCCAAATCCAGTACCCTGTCCCTGCTTTAATCCCCACAGTACACATATCCCACCCTACCCCCGTAACCCCACGTATTTAATTCCCCCTAACATATCCCATCCCCATAACCCCACATATTTAATCCCCCCCTAACACTAAGGGTCAATTTATCATAGCCAAATCAACCTAACCCGCACATTTTTGGTTTCATTTCCCAGAACCAGATCCAACACTGCTTCCTTCCTTGTTGGACTGGAAACATATTGATCGAGAAAGTTCTCCTCTGCACATGACAAATTCTTCTCCTTCCCTACTCTTAGCACTATGTTTTTCCCAGTCTATATTAGGGTAATTAAAGTCTCCTAATATTACTGCTCTATTTTTGTTAAACGGCTTTGAAATTTCCCAACAAATTTGCTCATCTATCTCCTTCTCACTGTTTGGAGTTCTATAAAAAAACTGCCAACAATGTAACAGCTCTCCAGTGTTCCTCAACTCAGACCAAATAGATTCAGTCCTAGAAACATCTAGTAAATCCTTTCTATTTAGAAGTGTAACATCATCCTTAATTTATACTGCCACACCCCCCTCCTCTTTTTCTTTCTCTATCATTCCTGAATAACCAAGAATATGAAGAACCCATTCCTGCCTTGTTTGAGCCATGTCTCTGCTAATGCAACCACCTCATAATCCCATGTAGCAATTTATGCCAGCAGCTCACCAACCTTATTAGTTACACTATAGACATTGGCCCATAATTTCCGATAGGAGGCTTCCTGCGTGCGGATGCCTCCTATCGGGAAAAAATCTACGCCCTCACCTGAGGGCACTTGAGGTCATAGAAACATAGAAGATAGGAGCAGGAGTAGGCCATTCGGCCCCTCGAGCCTGCTCCGCCATTCGATGAGATCATGGCTGATCATCCAAACTCAGTACCCTGCACCTGCCTTCTCCCCATATCCCTTGATACCTTTAGCTTTAAGAAATATATCTAACTCATTCTTGAATATATTTAATGACTTGGCCTCAACTACCTTCTGTGGTAGAGAATTCCACAGGTTCACCACTCTCTGGGTGAAGAAATTCTTCCTCATTTCTGTCCTAAATGGCTTACCCGTTATCCTTAGATTATGACCCCTGGTTCTGGACTCTCCGACCATCGGGAACATTCTTCCTGCATCTAGTTTGTCCAGACCTGTCAGAATTTTATATGTTTCGATGAGATCCCCTCTCATTCTTTTATACTCCAGCGAGTATAAGCCCAATCGACCCAATCTCTCCTCATATGTCATTCCTGCCATCCCAGGTATCAGCCTTGTGAATCTTCGCTGAACTCCTTCCATGGCAAGAACATCCTTCCTCAGATAAGGCGACCAAAACTGCACACAGTACTCAAGGTGTGGTCTCACCAAGGCCCTGTACAACTGCAGCAGGACATCCCTGTTCCTATACTCAAACCCTTTCGCTATGAAGGCCAACATACCATTTGCCTTCTTCACCGCCTGCTGCACCTGCATGCTTACTTTCAGCGACTGGTGCACAAGGACACCCAGGTCTCGTTGCACTTCCCCTTCTCCCAATCTATTGCCATTCAGATAATAGTCTGCCTTTCTGTTTTTGACACCAAAGTGGATAACCTCGCATTTATCCACGTTATATTGCATCTGCCACGCTTCTGCCCACTCACCCAACCTGCCCAAATCATCCTGGAGTTTCTCGGTATCCTCCTCGCTGCACACACTCCCACCCAGCTTTGTGTCATCTGCAAACTTGGAGGTATTACATTTAGTTCCCTTATCTCGATCATTAATGTATATTGTGAATAGCTGGGGTCCAAGGACCGATCCCTGCGGTACCCCACTAGTCACTGCTTGCCACTCGGAAAAAAAAACATTAATTCCTACTCTCTGCTTTCTGTCCGCCAACCAGTTCTCTATCCAAGTCAATACCTTGCCCCCAATCCCATGTGCCTTAACTTTATACGCTAATCTCTTATGCGGGACCTTATCGAAAGCCTTTTGAAAGTCCAAATACACCACATCTACTGGTTCTCCCTTATCTATTTTCCCAGTTACATCCTCAAAAAATTCCAGTAGATTAGTCAAGCACGATTTACCTTTTGTAAATCCATGTTGACTTTGTCCGATCCTTCAAGTGCTCAGCTATTACATCCTTCATAATGGACTCTAGCATTTTTCCCACTACCGATGTCAGGCTTACCGGTCTGTAATTCCCCGCTTTCTCTCTACCACCCTTTTTGAATAGTGGGGTAACATTAGCTGCCCTCCAATCCATGGGTACAGTTCCAGATTCCATCGAATGTTGGAAGATGATCAGCAATGCATCTACTATTTCTAGGGCCACTTCCTTAAGTACCCTAGGATGTAGATTATCAGTCCCTGGGGATTTATCGGCCTTCAATCCCGTCAATTTCCCTAACACAATTTCCCTGCAAATACTGATTTGTTCTCCAACATCTCTGGGAGGTTATTTGTGTCCTCCTTTGTGAAGACAGAACCAAAATATGCATTTACTTGGTCTGCCATTTCTTTGTTCCCCATTATAACTTACCCCGCTTCTGACTGCAAGGGACCTACACTTGATTTCACTAATCTTTTTCTCTTCACATATCTATAAAAGCTCTTACAGTCAGTTTTCATGTTCCCAGCAAGCTTACTTTCATATTCTATTTTCCCCTTCTTAATTAATCCGTTTGTCCTCCTTTGTTCAATCCTAAACTGCTCCCAATCCTCAGGGTTACCGCTTTTTCTGGCCAATTTATATGCCCTCTCCTTGAATCTTATGCTATCCCTAATTTCCCTTGTTATTTGGTCTGGACACTTCCGATGCTGGGCCTCACCACAGTCGAAATGTGCAGGGCCCACATATCCCAGGGGCGCATACGGTTCGCAAGCGTCCCTGGGATCACATGGGCCAGGCGAGCCAATGGGAGAAGGGAATCTCCCTTCATACTTTTGACAGATCGACCTGTCAAATATATGAATGGAGATCACCCCAAAAACACATCAAAACATTAAATATATTTTTTTTTAAATCACGTTTTTAAAATGAGTTAAAATTACATTAATTAAATATTTTAAACAAAAATGTAATTTTTGAAAAAAATAATTAAAGTTGTTTACAGGGCTAAAAATAAACTTACCTTTTTTAAAAGTATTTTTAAATTATAAATGAGAGAATTTTTTTTTTTAACTTTTTTTAAACTCTTATGCTGGTAAAAGCAGGCCTTACGCCTGCTTTTACCAGGTGTAAGATTTTTATGTGATTTCAGCGGGCGGAGGTTCTGCAGAGAGCGGAACTCTCCCCCCGCAGAGGCCCTTCTCCAGGGCAGGCGTCCGATCTGTCAAGAGGATTCTTGACAGATTGGAAATGCCAGTTTTCAGCGCATGCGCTTCGCAGGCCTGAAACCGGTATTTCCGAGGTCCCTACAGGTGTGTACACAGCTCGTAGACACCCGTAGGCATCAGAAAATACGGACCATTGAGGTACATAAATTTAATGGCCCGGATTTTACAGTGGGCATGACGCCGTACTCTCAGAGTACACCGTCATATCGCCTTTGAAATCCACCACAAGTTCGGGATTTCCACATGCACTTGCGCTAAATCCCGAACTTACGCGTTGACAGACCTTGCGCACCGCCACCATAAACCTAATTGCTGGCGCAGGGCCTGTTTCCACAGCGTAAGGGGATTCCCGAAATGAAAAAAAGAGCTTTTTTTTTCCAATTAAGTGACATCCAGGAACATTAAAAGCTTTAATGAGAAGCAATCTTAGTGTTAGTTAAAGCTGCAGGTTTTTTTAAAATAACATTTACATTTCATAACTTTCTGCACAGTTCAGAGTATTTGTTTAGAAGTGGAAATTATTAGCAATGATTTGGATTCCCACGATAAAAGCTAAATCTGTACGTATTTTAAAGGTTGTAGTAATGAAGTAATGTAGTAATTTAAATGAATGAAAGACAATCTGTTTCCTGATTGGAGGACCAGGCCCACATGATCCCAGGAACGCTTCAGCACAGACTGTGTCCCTGGGATCCGTGGGCCATTTCGCTGCCCTCCAGCGCCCAGCGTCAGAGATCGAGTTTACACAGGAGGGCCACCTTCAGGTAGGTGCGTATTCTTTTCGCAGGTTAGCGGCGTACTCCGGAGCTACGCCACCGACCGCAACTTTTGGGCCATTCTTCTTCTTAGGCAGTCCCTCGGAACCGAGGATGACTTGCTTCCACATTAAAAATGAGTTCGCAGGTGACTGATGAGTCCAATGCGGGACCTACAGTCTCTGTCACAGGTGGGGCAGACGGTGGTTGAAGGGACGGGTGGGTGGGGTGCTTGGGTTGACGTGCGCTCCTTGCGCTGCCTGCGCTTGGCTTCCGCTTGCTCCCGGCGAAGAGACTCGAGGTGTTCGCCGTCTTCCCGGATGCTTCTCCTGCACTTTGTGCAGTCTTGGGCCAGGGATTCCCAGGTGTCGGTGGGTATGTTGCACTTTTTCAAGGAGGCTTTGAGGCTCCTTCGTCACTTTTGCTATTTTCCTCAATCTGGTCCCTGCAATTTTTGGGATATTCCTAATTTCACTGCTGTTTATATCTCTCTGTCCTCTGACCTCATTTCTGCTCCTCTTCGCTATTTTCTGCTTCTGTTCCCCCTGCCAAATTAGTTTAAACCCTCCCCAACCGTACTGGTTAACCTCTCAGCGAGCACATTGGCCCCGGCTTTGTTTAGGTGCAACCCATCCATCTTGTACAGGTGCCCCTCCCTCAGAACCGGTCCCAATGCCCAAGAATCTGAAACCTTCCTACCTGCACCACTTCTCCAGCCACACATTTACCTGTACGATCATCTTGTTTCTATACTCACTAGCAGGTCCTGTTTTTTTAAATCTGTTTCCTAGCTCCTGAAACTCTGCCTGAAGGACCTCAATACTTTTTCTACTTATGTCATTGGTTTCAATATGGACCACGACTTCTGGCTGTTCCCCTTTTCCTCACAGAATACCCTGCAACCGTTGGGTGATATCCTTTACCCTGGCACCAGGGAGGCAACATACCATTCAGGAATCATATTTGCAGTTATAGAAACGCCTGTCTATGCCCCTAACTATCGAATCCCCCATGACTACCACATTTCTATTCTTTCTTTTTCCCCTGTGTGCAGTCAAATCTCCCGTGGTGCCAGGGGTTCGATTCTTACTGCATTCCTCCACGATCTAATTGAATGGCGGAACAGGCTCGGGGAGCTGAATGGCCTCCTCCTGTTCCTATGAACCAGCAGGCGCTTTAACCCAAACAATATATTAAGGAAAACATTTTATTTTCAAGTTTTATTGGGCTTTCATAATTCAAGTCCAAAGCTAAAATGGCATAAAATGTTAGCAAGCAGCTGTTGACTTCTTCGTACAAACCAGCAGATACATATTGCAAAAGAGACATCAAGTCTTCAGTGCTGCTTTGCAAATCCATAAATCACAGCACTGGAAGTGTCACCTTCATACACTGTGAAGTGTAGTAATTGTTTTTGAAATGAAACGTTGCCGCACGGAAAATGCTGGCCCATATACGGGTTTTTAAAAAATCATAAAATAATAGAACGTTCAATCAACTTGTAGAAGTTTCTCTTTCGGCTGCTGTGCAGGACAAAAGCTCCTACTGGTACTTTGTCTGCAGGCTAAACCAGCCTAAAATTGTATTAGGTAAGTAGCAGCTTTTATTTAAAGGATGATATCCTTTTCTGTCAGCTTAAGGGAGGTTGTTTTCAAGATCAGCTGAACATTCTGTCAGCCTGTCACCAACTGAAAATCACTGGAGGGAACCAAGTCACGGCAATGTTTTTGAGGTATAGGTGATCTATTTTGAATAAATGCAGCCACTTTGTATGAGGTGCACGGTATAAACCTGGAAAAAGCAGTGCCAGAAAATAAATCCTCCTTCCCACTCCCCATTCATATAAGATGAGATGATCACTGGAGATGAGTGAATCTTGAACCAAACAGGCCCGCGCTAGTATTTTATTTTATAGGTCACGAACGGTTTTAATAGACTAAATAAGGAGAAACTGATTCCAGTGACAGAAGGGTCGGCAACCAGAGGACACGGATTTAAGGTGATTGGCAAAAAAAAGAGGCGACATGAAGGAACATTTTTTCACGCAGCGAGTTGTTGTGATCTGGAATGCACTGCCTGAAAGGGCGGTGGAAGCAGATTCAACAGTAACTTTCAAAAGGGAATTGGATAAATACTTGAATGGGGAAAAATTTACAGGGCTATGGGGAAAGAGCAGGGGAGTGGGATTAATCGGATAGCTCTACCAAAGAGCTGGCACAGACACGATGGGCTGAATGGCCTCCTTCTGTGCTGTATCATTCTGTGATTCTAAGTAGGGACAGAGGGCCTTCCTATTTGTGGTAGTTGTTGTAGAGGAAAATAATTGGAAAAAATTCTGAGGGACAGCATTAATCGTCATTTAGAAAGGCACGGATTAATCAAGGACAGTCAGCATGGATTTGTTAAGGGAAGGTTGTGTCTAACTTGATTACATTTTTTGAGGAGCTAACAAGGAGGGTCGATGAAGGTAACACATTTGATATAGTCAACATGGATTTTAGCAAGGCTTTTGACAAGGTCCCACATGGCAGACTGGTCAGAAAAGTAAAAGCCCATGGGATCCATGGGAAAGTGGCAAGTTGGATCCAAAATTGGCAGGAAGCAAAGCCTAATGGTCGACGGGTGTTTTTGTGACTAGGAGGCTGTTTCCAGTGGGGTTCAGTACTCGGTCTCTTGCTTTTTGTGGTATATATCAATGATTTAGACTTCAAAGTAGGGGGCATGATTAAGAAGTCTGCAGATGATACAAAAATTGGTCGTGTGTTTGATAATGAGGAAGAAAGCTGTCGACTGCAGGAAGATATCAATGGACTGGTCAGGTGGGCAGAACTGTGGCAAATGAAATTCAATCCGGACAAGTGTGAGGTAATACATTTGGGGAGGGCTAACAAGGCAAGGAAATACATAATATGGTAGGATACTGAGAAGTGCAGAGGAACAGAGGGAACGTTGTGATTGCACTAGAGAGGGTGCAGAGGAGATTTACGAGGAGTTATTTTCCTGGGAACAGAGGAGGCTATGGGGAGATTTAATTGAGGTGTATAAAATTATGAAAGGCCTAGATAGAGTAGATAGGGAGGACCTTAGCAGGGAGGTCAATAACCAGGGGGCGTAGATTTAAAGTAATTGGTCGAAGGATTAGACGGGAGTTGAGGAGAAGTTTTTTCACTCAGAGGGTGATGGGGGTCTGGAACTCACTGCCTGAAAGGGTGGTAGAGGCAGAAACCCTCATTGTAGTTAAAAAGTACTTGGATATGCACTTGAAGTGCCATAACGTACAAGTCTACAGACCAAAAGTTTGAAAGTGGGATTAGGCTGAATAGCTATTTTTCAGCTGGCACAGACACGACGGGCCGAATGGCCTCCTTCTGTGCTGTAAATTTCTAAGGGGGAAAAATTCAGTATCGCCCCCTTTGGGGCGCAATTATCGGCTGGGCGCAAAGATTAGCGCCCTGGCGCTAATTATCGCCTCCGACTGCAAACTTGACTTTTATCGCCCCTGGAGGTGATCGGAGCGCTAAATCAGGCGCTACACATCTGTCTTAAGGCGCAAAGGCCGAGGAGCGAGGCGCTACCTCAGAGCGCTGGCGAAGCTCATGTGATGTCAGTCAGCAATAGAACACAGACACAATGGCCCCGGCCAGTTCTTAAAGGGGAGGGTTGATCTTGCTTTCCATCCACATCCTGCTCATTGCAGCCTTGAATCTCGGCCTGGAGAGAACTGTACATCAAATCTGCTGGAAATAACAATTGAGAGGCCCAGGGAAAGAGCTCAGAGTGCAGCCCCACAGTCTCTTCTAAATCGATACAAGGAAGGGCAAATCAAGATGAACCTGCAAAGTGCTTCTCAGTACCCAAAACTCCTTCACACAGCGTTGAATCTCTCCAGAAGTCTCTCTCTCTCTCTCTCTCTCAGAATGTGTGGTTGAAAAATGTCGCCAACAAAAAAAGGCAGGAAGCGGTCACCTTTAAATAGCGTTCCCCCAGTCCTTTCCTGACTGCAAAACGCTCCCCTCAACCTGTCGTTGCTAGCGTCAGGCGGTAAGGCAGGGGGCGCCACTCAATATCCGCTCCGGGGTGCTACCGGGGCGTTGCGCACTCGACTGACGTCACGATCTGCCGGTGCAGGTGATCGTGGCGGTACTGTTTAGCGCCGCCGCAAAATGTCTAGTTAATTTCGCGAGCGGCGCAAACATCGCCGCGCCCGGGCGCTAGTTGCTTTGTGCCCCATTAGCGCCCTCTTAAGGCGCTAACGGGAGGCGCAACCAACTGAATTTTTCCCCCTAAGACTCTAAGGGGGGAATTTTGCCAGACCTGGGGAGGCGGGTATGGAGGTGGGACTGCCGGGAAAATGGCAGAAACTGGGAGCGTGTACCGACCCTACTCCCAACCCAGCTCTGTGCCATCTTCCTGGGAGGCGGGTCCCCGACTCACGCAGTGACCTGTCTCCTCGAGGCGGGAAGGGGATTAGAACCAATTAACTGCCTGTTAACAGGTACTTAACAGGCAGTTTTGAGGCTTTACGCCATTTTACGCCTGCAATTGCGGGCTTCCCGACAGCTGCGAACCTCGTCAGAGTCAGCGAGGCGAGCAGTGGGTCTGCGGGGGTGAGAGGGATCGAAATGTCAGCTGTAGAGGTGAGTGATGGGTGCAAGTGTGGAGAGGTAAATATGAGAGGTGATTGTAAGGTTTTAGAAAAAGTTTACTTACCTTTGATTCTTCCTGCAGGCTTCAACCCTTGGGGATCCGGAGGTGCCTCATCTCAACGGCAGAGATGACAGAATGGCTGCTGCATTTTGTGATGCAGCAGCCATCTGATTTCTGCTGAGGATAGAGGTTTTGGTGAGCCTGCGTGCAAGGGCTCACCTTAGAACAGAGATTGTCTGTGTTTGACAGCTTCTCAAAACTGTCAAATGCTGACAATTGATCTGTCAAAAAGTTTTGACAGATGAAACGTCATGTGCTGATGTCATCTGTCACTGGCTTTCCCTTAATTGGCTGGCTAAGCCCGCAGGGCGGGCTTAACAAGGTCAATCAAGGCAAAATAGCGTGGGTTGGCCGGACATTGTTGGGGGCGGGACGGAAACTCGACAACCAGCAGTCCCGCCCCCAACGCGCCCCCATTGACAAAATCCAGCCCTATGATTCTATTTCTATGATTCTACGAGTCGGGGAGTGGGACTAATTGGATAGCTCTACCAAAGAGCCAGCACAGACAAAATGGGCTGAATGGCCTCCTTCTGTGCTGTATCATTCTATGATTCTAAGTAGGGGCAGAGGGATCTTCTATTTGGGGTAGTTGTTGTAGGTGTAATTCCTCTGCTATCATTTTTTTTTAACGTCAACTTACAGCCACGTATTGAAATAGAGTCTGGTTATTAAGACACGGATGGTAACAGCACCAGTTTGCAAATTCTAACGTCTGTTTAATAAGGCAGAACATTGTTTTGTTGGTTGGATTAAAAACCAATAACCTTTTGGGGTGTGTGTGATGGAGAATAGATCCAAGTAAATTCAATGGTATTACAAAATCTGATCATTTGTGTGGTCTGCACAACTGGAATTATAAGTCACACGCAAAGCATGCCTTCACGCACTGTGAGTGAGTTTTCTCATATTCACCCTTCATCACCCCTTCCTGTTTTGACATGTTTTGAAGCACCAGAAATTGTTTTGTGTCTGTTTAACTGAAGTAATCTCAGGCATTTTCAGTTTAGTTTCCAAAAGCGAGGCACGTCCAACACGCGACTTCTATTAAGTCAGCAGCTATTGAGAGATCTCGTTCAGATCAGTCATAGACGATGGATGGTGTCGCGAAATATATGATGCATGACAAGCTTTGTGAAATAATGGACTTTAAATTTTTCTTATATTTTGCTCTCGGGATGTGGGTGTCGCTGGCAAGACCAAAATT
This sequence comes from Squalus acanthias, assembly GCA_030390025.1. Taxonomy (NCBI): domain Eukaryota; kingdom Metazoa; phylum Chordata; class Chondrichthyes; order Squaliformes; family Squalidae; genus Squalus; species Squalus acanthias. The sequence continues at coordinate 55,405 of JASTWF010000833.1, forward strand.
TGTTGCCCATCCCCAGTTGCCCTTGAGAAGGTGGTGGCGAATCGCCTTCTTAAGCCACTACAGTCCATGTTTTGAAGGTACTTCCATAGTGCTGTTAGGTAGGGAGTTCCAAGGTTCTGTCCCAGCTACAGTGAAGTAATGGCGATATATGTCCAAGTCAGGAATGTGTGTGACTTGGAGGGGAACTTGGAGGTGATGGTGTTCCCACGCGCCTGCTGCCCTTGTCCTTCTAGGTCGTAGAGGTCACGTGTATGGGAGGTACTGTGGAAGAATCCTTTTCGAGTTGCTGCAGTGCATCTTGTAGATGGTGCATACTGCAGCCATGGTGCACCGGTGGTGGAGGGAGTGAATGTTTAAGGTGGTGGATGGGGTGCTGATCAAACGGACTGCTCTGTCCTGGATGGTGTTGAGCTTCTTGAGTGTTGATGGGGCTGCACTCATCCAAGCAAGTGGAGAGTATTCCATCACACTCCTTACTTGTGCCTTGTAGATGGTGGAAAGGCTTTGGGAGTCAGGAGGTGAGTCTAAATGATATAAATCACTAATAAATATCAGATGAGTGAGTTATATTGAACAGTGCAGGCAAGGGCTTAATTTGCAGCAAAGCACGAGTTCTATTACCTACCCTATTTATTAAGTAGAACATTTAAATTTAAGCAAATTATACTTAAACAACAACTACTTGCATTTATATAGCACATTTAACGTAGTAAAACATTCCAAGATGCTTCACAGGAGCGTTATCAAGCACAATTTGACACCGAGCCACATAAGGAGATATTAGGACAGCTGACCAAAAGCTTGGTCAAAAAGATAGGTTTTAAGGAGCATCTTAAAGGTGGAGAGGGAGGTAGAGAGGCGGAGAGGTTTAGGGAGGGAATTGCAGAGCTTAGGCCTAGGCAGCTGAAGGCACGGCCGCCAATGGTGGAGCAATGAAAATTGGGGATATGCAAGAGGCCAGAATTGGAGGAGCGCAGGGATCTCAGAGGGTTGTAGGGCTGAAGGTGGTTACAGAGATAGGGAGGGGCGAGGGCATGGAGGGATTTAAAAAACAAGGATGAAAATTTTAAAATTGAGGCGTTGCCAAACTGGGAGCCAATGTAGGTCAGCGAGCACAGGGGTGATGGTGCAAGGGAGTTGGTACGAGTTAGGATACGGGCAGCAGAGTTTTGGATGAGCTCAAGTTTATGTAGGGTGGAAGATGGGAGGTCAGACTGAAAGGATTTTTACTTGTCCTAGCCCCTTTGGGGCTATCCCGGATCAGGCGTATTTCTCAGATGTTCACCTTCAACTAAAGGTTGAGGTAGCCGAATCCTAAAGACGCTTAACTGGGTCTAAAGGTCTGGGCAATCTCTCCCTAAAGGAAAGGAACAACCCGAGAATGTTACCGTCCTCCAGATAGCACTTTTAATAAGTTTAGCCAGACAGTAAAGTCCCAGATATTATGAGGGTCTGGAGATTTCCTTCAGAAATTATAACTCTTCACCAAAGAGTGTACAAAGATTGGGTTTGTGAGTTATTGATACAGAAGACTTATATGAGACAATTCTAAAAATATATAGATATTTATTAAAAAAACCGACATGCTATTTACAATTGGTGAATCAGTCAATCGCAACATTAACAGTTTTGAAAAGAGAAAAAATACAATCTTATTCTTAACAGAGAATCCTACTTATAAATCTTAACTTCACCACAGTATTACCATTCTTAAACTTGTCTATTACAGGATATCCATCAATTATCAAGGTAGCAGATACCTTCAATCCCCGAGGTACAGAAGAGTGAAGAACTACAGACCCGCCCCTGTAGTCGATAATCGCTTTGCCCGATTAAAGCGAGACTGATTATCTCATTCGAGACTGCAATATTTATACCCCTTTTTCAGTTGTTTTTCATAAGGTTTCTGTTAATCCAAGTTCATTATCACGAATCATCTTTTAGCTGACCTACTGAAATCTTACTGCCACATCATCAATAGCTATTGGGAGTTTACCATATGTGGGCAAAGGGCAGATGTACCTTACATCATGTTATTCTCAAGAGGTTTTAATCAAGATCATTCATCCAGGGCTGACCATTGTCTTATTTTAATAAGGTTACCCATTCGGGGCCACCCATTCTTCTGTTTCAATAAGGTTACTTATTCAGGGTCAACAACTTGTCCTAGTTCAATAGCAGAATTCTTTCATAGCTATTTCATAGTTAGGTTTCTAAATTTCCAAACCCAGTTTGTCATGTTCAAAAGAATTTATACGGTAGAGTTCCTTATAAGGTTCTCTTCAGGGTTAACCACTGTCTTATCTCAACGAGGCCAGAATTCTTTCAGAAGGTAGGATTTCCAAATCCAGCTTGCCATGCCTTCCTTTAAAAAAGTTATATAGTGTATTTTTCTAAAAAGGCTATAGTGTATTTATCTTATATAGTATATTTTTCTAAAAAGGTTATATATTAGAATTCCTTCACAGACCAGGCTAGCATTGGAATAGTCAAGTCTGGAGTTAACAAATGCATGGCTGAGGCAAGGGTGGAGTCGGGCAACATTACAGAGATAGAATTAGGTGGTTTTGGTGATAGATCAGATATGTGGTCGGAAGCTCATCTTGGGATCAAAAACGACACCAAGGTTGTGAATGGTCTGGTTCAGCCATCAGACAGTTGCCAGGGAGAAGGATGGAGGCAGCATCTGTGGAGAGAGAACCAGAGTTAACGTTTCAGGTTGATGACCCTTTGTCAGAACTTCATCGACCTGAAACGTTAACTCTGTTTCTCTCTTCACAGATGCTGCCTGACCTGCTGAGTATTTCCAGCATTTTCTGTTTTTATTTCAGATTTCCAGCATCTGCCGTACTTTGCTTTTGTAGAGGGATGGAGTCGGTAGCAAGGGAATGGATTTTCTGTTGGTGACAGAAGACAACGGCTTCGGTCTTCCCCATGTTTAGTTGGAGAAAGTTTCTGCTGTCGAGCAAGCAGTCTGACAAATCAGAGGCAGTGGAGGAGTCGAGAGAGGTGGTGGTGAGGTAGAGCTAGGTGTGGAACCTGACATTATGTTTTCAGATGAAGTTGCCAAGGGGCAGCATGTAGATGAGAAATAGGGGGCCAAGGATAAAGGCTTGGAGGACTCTAGATGTAATGGTGTGGGAGTGGGAGCGGAAAGAGAAGTAATTGCAGATGATTCTCTGGCTTTTACTGCATAGATAAGAATGGAACCAAAAGAAAGGAGAAATTTGCAGGGCTAAGGAGAAAGAGCAGGGGAGTGGAACTAATTGGACAGCTCTTTCAAAGAGACACGAAATGATGGACTGAATGGCCACCTTCTTAGAATCATAGAATGATACAGCACAGAAGGAGGTCATCTGGCCCATTGTGTCTGTGCCGGCTCTTTGAAAGAGCTATTCAATAAATCCAATTCCCCTGCTCTTTCCCTATTCCCCTTCAAGTAATTATCCAATTCCCTTTTGAAAGCTACTATTGAATCTGCTTCCACCACCCTTTCAGGCAGTGCATTTCGGATCATAATTGCGTTAAAAAAAATTCTCCTCATCTCACCTCTGGTTCCTTTGTCAATTACATTCTGTGCTGTATGATTCTATGCTATAAGTTGCAGAAGTTAATTAAACCCAGCCTAATACAAGTTGGCAATGTATTTTTTTAAATTATTCATTCCTACGATGTGGGCATTGCTGGCAAGGCCATTATTTATTGCCCATCCCTAATTGCCCTTGAGAAGGTGGTGGTGAGCTGCCTACTTGAACCGCTGCAGTCTAGGTGGTGAAAGTACTCCCATAGTACTGTTAGGGAGGGAGGGACTTTCAGGATTTTGACCCAGCGGCGATGAAGGAATGGCGATGTATTTCCAAGTCAGGATGGTGTGTGACTTGGAGGGGAACTTGCAGGTGGTGGTGCTCCCATGCACCTGCTGCCCTTGTTCTTCTAGGTGGTAGAGGTCACGGATTTGGAAGGTGCTGTCGAAGAAGCCTTGGTGAGTTGCTGCAGTGCATTTTGTAGATGGTACACACTGCAGCCATGGTGTGCCGGTGGTGAAGGGTGTAAATGTTTAAGGTGGTGGGTGGGGTGCCAATCAAGCAGGTTGCTTTGTCCTAGATGGTGTCGAGCTTCTTGAGTGTTGTTGAGCTGCACTCATTCAGGCAAGTGGAGAGTATGCCATCTTGTGCCTTGTAGATGGTGGAAGGGCTTTGTGGAGTCAGGAGGTGTGACACTCATCACAGAATACCAAGCCTCTGACCTATTCTTGTAGCCACAGTATTTATGTGCCTGGTCCAGTTAAGTTTCTGGTCAATGGCGATCCCCTGAATGTTGATGTTAGGAGATTCGGCGATGGTAATGCTGTTGAACGTCAAGGGGCGGTGGTTAGACGCTCTCTTGTTGGAGATAGTCATTGCCTGGCACTTGTGTGGTGCGAATGTTACTTGCCACTTATCAGCCCAAGCCTGAATGTCGTCCAGGTCTTGCTGCATGTGGGCATGGACTGCTTCATTATCTGAGGAGTTGCAAATGGAACTGAACACTGTGCAATCATCAGCAAACATCATCACTTCTGAACTTATGATGGAGGGAAGGTCATTGATGAAGCAGCTAAAGATGATTGGGCTTAGGACACTGCCTTGAAGAAAACCTGCAGCGATGTCCTGGGGCTGAGATGATTGACCTCCAACAACCACAACCATCTTCCTTTGTGCTAGATATGACTCCAGCCAGTGGAGAGTTTTCCCCTCGATTCCCATTGACTTCAGTTTTACTAGGGCTCCTTGATGCCACACTCGGTCAAATGCTGCCTTGATGTCAAGGGCAGTCACTCTCACCTCACCTCTGGAATTCAGCTCTTTTGTCCATGTTTGGACCAAGGTTGTAATGAGATCTGGAGCCGAATGGTCCTGGCAGAACCCAAACTGAGCATCGGTGAGCAGGTTATTGGTGAGTAAGTGTCGCTTGATAGCACTGTTGATGAGGAGCAAAGTTTCATGTAGGGACATACTGTGGTAAGGTGGGGCAAGAGCAAGGAGTGATTTGAAACGGAAGAGCAGATCTTAAATCCACTTCACTGAGACATGAAGAAGTGCAGCTTGGAAAAGTTAAGTGTGATGGTAGAAAGAAGGAAGGAAAGAAAGAAAGAAAGAAGAGATGGAAGAAACAAAAGTAAATATAGCACCTTTCATGACCTCAGAATTTTCCAAAGCACCTTACAGTCAAGTGAAGTACTTTTGAAGTGTAGTCACTGTTGTAATATAGGAAATGCGGCAGTCAATTTGTACACAACAGGGTCACACAATGTGATAATGACCAGATAATTTGTTTTTGTGGTGTTGGTTGAAGGAGAAATATTGGTCAAGACACCAAGAAGAACACATTATGCTCTTTTTCAAAATATTGCCGTGGGATCTTTTACGTTCACCTGAGAGGGCAAACAGGGCCTCAGTTTCATCTGAAAGACGGCACCTCCAACAGTGTAGCACTCCCTCAGTACTGCACTGGAATGCCTAGATTTTGTGCTCAAGTCTCTGGAGTGAGACTGGAGTGGGGATTGTAACCCATATCCTTTTGAATCAGAGGCAAGAGTGCTACCAAATGAGCCACAGCTGACACTTGATTGCAGGTGCTTCTAATTGTTAGAAGCGCTGTAATGATTCAATACAATGTTGGGATTACTATTTGTAATAAATATAGTGAAAATTGGGCTTTAACTGTGGCTTACAATTATGGTAGGAACCTGTGAGAGGAACTGGACCATCAAAATTACTCTAGTGGTGAATGGTAAAGTGATGAACCATAGAACATAGAAAAATAGAAAAATAGGAGCAGTAGGCCATTCAGCCCTTTGAGCCTGCTCTGCCATTCAATATGATCATGGCTGATCCTTTATCTCAATACCATATTCCCGCTCTCTCCCCATACCCTTTGATGCCTTTTGTGTCTAGAAATCTATCTATCTCCTTCTTAAATATATTCAGTGACTTGGCCTCCACAGCCTTCTGTGGTAGAGAATTCCACAGGTTCACCACCCTCTGAGTGAAGAAATTTCTCCTCATCTCAGTCCTAAATGGCCTACCCCGTATCCTGAGACTGTGACCTCTCGTTCTAGCACCCCCCAGCCAGGGGAAACATTCTCCCTGCATCCAGTCTGTCTAGCCCTGTCAGAATTTTATATGTTTCAATGAGATCCCCTCATTCTTCTAAACTCTAGTGAATACAGGCCTAGTCGACCCAATCTCTCCTCATATGACAGTCCTGCCATCCCATGAATCAGTTTGGTGAACCTTCGCTGCACTGCCTCTATGGCAAGTATATCCTTTCTTAAGTAAGGAGACCAAAACTGCACACAGTACTCCAGGTGTGGTTTCACCAAGGCCCTGAATAACTGCAGTAAGACATCCTTGCTCCTGTACTCAAATCATCTTGCAATGAAGGCCAACATATCATTTGCCTTCCTAACTGTTTGCTGCACCTGCATGTTTGCTTTCAGTGACTGGTGTACAAGGACACCCAGGTCCCTCTGTACGTCAACATTTCCCAATCTATCACCATTTAAATAATACTCTGCCTTTCTGTTTTTCCTACTGAAGTGGATAACTTCACATTTATCCACGTTATACTGCATCAGCCATGTATTTGCCCACTCACTCAACTTGTCTAAATTGCCTTGAAGCCTCTTTGTATCCTCCTCAGAACTCACAATCCCACGTAGTTTTGTGTCGTCAGCAAACTTGGAAATATTACATTTGGTTCCCTCATCCAAATCATTGATATATATTGTGAATAGCTTGGGCCCAAGCACTGATCCCTGCGGTACCCCACTCGACAACACCTGCCACCCCGAAAAAGACCCATTTATTCCTACTCTCTGTTTCTTGTCTGTTAACCAATTTTCAATCCATGCCAGTATATTACCCCAATCCCATGTGCTTTAATTTTGCACACTAACCTCTTATGTGGGACTTTATCAAAGGCCTTCTGAAAATCCAAATACACCACATCCACTGGTTCTCCCTTATCTATTCTACCAGTTACATCCTCAAAAAGCTCCAGTAGGTTTGTCAAACACAATTTCCCTTCATAAATCCATGTTGACTTTGTCTAATCCCGTTGATATTTTCTAAGTGTCCTGTTATCACATCCTTTATAATAGACTCTAGCATTCTCCCTACTACTGATATTAGGCTAACTGGCCTGTAGTTCCCTGTTTTCTCTCTCCCTCCTTTTTTAAATAGTGGGGTTACATTTGCCACCTTCCAATCTGCAGGAACTGTTCCATAATCTATAGAATTTTGGAAGATGACAACCAATGCATCCACTATTTCCATGGCTACCTCTTTTAGTACTCTGGGATGCAGATTATCAGGCCCTGGGGATTTATCGGCTTTCAGTCCCATTAATTTCTCCAGCACTATTTTTTTACTAATACTAATTTCCTTTAATTCCTCCTTCTCACTAGACCCTTGGTTACATAGCATTTCTGGGAAGTTATTTGTGTCCTTTTCCGTGAAGACAGAACCAAAGTATTTGTTTAATTGCTCTGCCATTTCCTTGTTCCCCATTATAAATTCTCCCGTTTCTGACTGTAAGGGACCTACATTTGTCTTCACTAATCTTTTTCTTTTTACATACTTGCTTAAGCTTTTACAATCCACTTTTATGTTCCTTGCAAGTTTACTCTCATACTCTATTTTTCCCTTCTTAATCAATCTCTTTTTTTGCTGAACTCCAAATTGCTCCCAATCCTTAGGCTTGCTACTTTTTCTGGCAACTTTATATGACTCCTCTTTGGATCTAATACTATCCTTAATTTATTTTGTTAGCCATGGTTGAGCTGCTTTTCCTTTTAATAGGAATGTATTACTGTTGCAATTCATGCATTCGTTCCTTAAATGTTAGCCATTGCCTATCCACCTTAGAAAGCTGAATTCTCAGTGGAAAGTTAGACAGTGTCTGAAATGAAACTACTTGTCTGGCAACACCAAAAATTATATTTTCCTTTGCCCCCAGTTGGAATAAGTTATAATAATGTGGTTGATAGGGACATTAACAATAATGCAACCAATGAGTCTGACCAACATGAGTCCAGTCACTGCTACATAAAAAATAATGTGAAGAAAGGAACTTCTCTGCCAAGGGAAGTGTGCTTCAGAAGGAAACTTAGGAGAGACCTGTAAGGTTGCCACAAGCTTGGACCTGGGGAAAAGTAGCAAAGGGAAAGAACATTTGGTTAGACTGAGGTGCTTAAATGGAAGTTGATAAGTTGTCTGATGCTTTAACCCACTGGAACAATTCACCCTCAGACATCAGGACAATTTTAATGATGAAGATAATAGTATAATAATACCTCTCTGAGTAGCATGGACCATGTCATGCCCAACATGTTGGTAATCTGCTTTAACAGTTTTCCAGGATCGTTACATCATGTCGAGATGTACATCTGGCATCTTCTTGTTTTGCTTAAGTATATAACCAAAGGCAACAGAATCAAACAATTAGTATGTTAACAACAACAACTTGCATTTACATAGCGCTTTTCACGTAGAGAAGAGATGTTAGGACAGGTGACCAAAAGCTTGGTCAAAGAAGTAGGTTTTAGGAGCGAATTGAAAAAGGACGATTGAAAAGCGAGAGGTGGAGAGGTTTAAGGGGGGAATTCCAGAGCTTAGGGCCTAGGCAGCTGAAGGCATGGCTGCCAATGGTGGAACTAAGGAAATTGGTGATACACAAGAGGCCAGGGTTAAGTGCAAAGAAGGATAAAGTAAGAAGATTCCGTCTTATTTTACTACTTGCAAGTCTCTGTGAGGGACACACAGACACAGATATTACAGATGTGTTTATTCATGTAGTGCTGTCAAGCTATGGGGAATCATCAATGAGTAACTGTCAACAACATTGATTCTGGGTCTTGACATTTTTATGTCTCAGAGCTGCATCTATGATGCCATCATGTCAATCTTTATATACTGTGAGTTTCGCTGTGAAAATGAATTTGATCGAAAACCAATAAAAACCTGTTTAGTTTAGCTCCCACTCTCCAAAAAGATGGTTGAGAGTCAGGAAGAAGAAGAAAAATAGGTAAAAAAGGACTTATAGTTTAAATTTTATTGGTAGAAAAATTATAGAAAATATAGGATAGATTAGGCTGAAAGAAATTTGAAATTAAATTTAAAGATTAAATAGGGCACGGAATAGCGAAGAAGAGAATAGGAAGATAACAAAGAGAACAACAGGATGAACAGATATAAAGGGGTAGAAATTCTTCTCGGGTGCCAGTGCTATACCAGCGATATCGCATTGGGCGCCTGTTATATTCCCTGCTTGATAGTCAGTGCTATTGAAGTCAATGGAACTGAATGATGGGCAGGGCGTATAAAGGGCAGCGGATTCGATACTGCCTGTTTTGTGCTGTTTCTACCCTAAAATGTTAACATTTTCAGCTTTGGTATTTTTTGTTATGTGGTTTGGTATTACAGCAATAGAGCTATTCATGATGCCTGATTTGCTTATTATTGTAATATTACTGTTACTTTCAGCATCACAGCGCTCGAACAAAAAAACTTACAGTTCCTGTTGGGCCCAAGAAACTGGCTGGAAAACGATGGGATATAGTCCTTATAATAACTTGCAAGAGAAGATACTGTATCCCAAACACACATCTGAGGAGGTGCTGCATGGGGAAGGGTACTGGTCCTTGACAACAGTGCCTTTTATACGTCCCTACCAGCGCAATTTGATTGGATCATTCTCCATCTTAGCATGAGGCATGAACTAAACACACTCAACTCTGAATTTTGTTTGTGAAAATCGTAAGTGATCATTACATTGAAAGAGCAATTGTATTTTATTTGCGCACAGCAAGGTCCCACAAACAGTGATGTTGATTGAGGAATAAATATTTCTATATTCAGTCTGGTTATGAGGTGGATGTTGCCAGTGTTTTTTTTCCACAGAAAGACAACAGTTGATTTTCTGCTTCTATACAGGTAATAAATATGACACCTATGTATCTACGGGAAGCATAGTGTGCAGTGGGCGAGAACATTCTTGTTACTATTGAAGCAGATTGAATGATGTTAGGTGAATGATAGTGCAAACTCATCCAGAACAGTCAACTATGCTGCAGGTGGCAAAGCTATGCCAAACATAGCTGCAAGCAAGCAACACGGTGGCATAGTGGTTAGCACTGGTGCCTCACAGCGCCAGGGACCCGGGTTCGAATCTGACCTCGGGTGACTGTCTGTGTGGAGTTTGCACATTCTCCCCGTGTCTGCGTGGGTTTCCTCCGGGTGTTCCGGTTTCCTCCCACAGTCCAAAAATGTGCGGGTTAGGTTGATTTGGCTATGATAAATTGACCCTTAGTGTTAGGGGGGGATTAAATATGTGGGGTTATGGGGATAGGATGGGATATGTTAGGGGGAATTAAATATGTGGGGTTAAGGGGGTAGGGTGGGATATGTGTACTGTGGGGATTAAAGCAGGGACAGGGTACTGGATTTGGATGATCAGCCATGATCGTATTGAATGGTGGAGCAGGCTCGACGGGCCGAATGGCCTACTCCTGCTCCTAGATTCTATGTTTCTATGAAGGTCCAAGAATGACCCAACCTGCCATCCAGGATAATAAAAAAACACAGTTCAAACACTGAGCATTGAGTCAGTGTACCAATGGAAGTTATAGACAAGGTCAAGCATACTAACCACATGTCTTAGATTTGCCTACTCCAACAAGTAAAAAAAAAGAAAAGACTTATATTTTTACAGCGCTTTTCATGACCTCAGATCTTCCCAAAGCATTTTACAGCCAATGAAATACTTTTGATGTGTAGTCGCTGTTGTAATGTAGCAAACACAGCAGCCAATTTGTGCACAGCAAGCTCCCACAAACAGCAATGTGATAATGACCAGATAATCTGTTTTTAGTGATGTTGATTGAGGGATAAATATTGGCCAAGACACCAGGGATAACTCCACTGCTCTTCTTCAAAATAGTGCCATAGGATCTTTTACGTCCACCTGAGAGAGCAGACGGGGCCTCAGTTTCACATCTCATCCAAAAGACGGCACCTCCGACAGTGCAGCACTCCCTCAGTACTGCCCTGGAGTGTCAGCCTAGATTTTGTGCTCAAGTCTCTGGAGCGAGACTGAATCCACAACCTTCTGACTCAGAGGGGAGAGTGCTACCAACTGAGCCATGGCTGACACTGTAAAAGAAAATATTATTTTGGATGCAAGTACTAAAAATGACTCAATAATATTATACCTGGTCTAAATTCTACAGTATGTATTAACAGACCCCACCACTTAAAACATTCACATTTAAAATGGGCAGTTGCTTATATTGGCCAAAAAGCGCTAACCATTTGCCATTTGCATTAACGTCAATTTTAAAGTTGCCGGTTATAGCGTCTCAAATGCTCCATTTATTTTGAGTAGAAACAGCTATGCTCTCTCACTTTATCTCATTTTATCCACCCTTTTGGTTCGTGCCTTTTTCCTTTTTTTTCTCTCTCTCCCCCTACGGCAGCTGTTTCTCATTCTGCCAGCATTTAACACTTCACCTTTTGTTTCTTAACCTGTCCCATTACCATCTCGTCTTGCCTTGAGCATCTCTTAATGTCTCTACTTACCATAGTTATTCCTCCCCCCAGCCTCCCCCTTGCATTTTTATCTGTTTCATTTCCTGCTCTTTTCTCAGTTCTGACGAAGGGTTTCGACCTGAAACGTTAACTCTGTTTCTCTCTCCACGGATGTTGCCTGGCCTGCTGAGTTTTTCTAGCGTTTTCTGTTGTTGTTTCATGCTCTCTCACTAGTTCACACCTCAAGAAGGTTTCTCTTTCATTAAATCCAGCTCCGTATCCAGTCCTTTCTTTTAGTTTGGCATACTTTGGAGTGTGTCGCTCCAATCTTCTTGCCTGATTCACATTCCCGCACATTTTACATTGCCAGCCATTGGCACTGAAAAGATCATGGCATTTTTCTGCAAGAGTTTTTCCAATTTCTGTTCTTCCAACCTTCATTAGCTTTGCTTTGTGGGTTCTTTCCACATTTGTTTCAGTTTGTTCTTCTTACAAAGTTGACATTTCCACATTTTATATCTGGACATAGCCCGTCACCATCATAGACAGCACCTCCCAAACCTGCGACCTCTTCCACCTAGAAGGACAAGGGCAGCAGGCGCATGGGAACACCATCACCTGCAAGTTCCCCTCCAAGTCACACACCATCCTGACTTGGAAGTATATCTCCGATCCTTCATCGTCGCTGGGTCAAAATCCTTGAACTCCCTCCGTAACAGCACTGTGGGAGAACCTTCAACCACACGGACTGCAGCGGTTTAAGTAGGCGGCTCACCACCACCTTCTCAAGGACAATTAGGGATGGGCAATAAATGCTGGCCTTGCCAGCGACGCCCTCATCCCATGAATGAATTAAAAAACAAAGACGCAACGGCTTTGCGTTGACATCTTTTCTGCTTCCATTGAGGAGCCTGAAAATCAGGGGGCTGCGGACAGCTTGTTACAGGGAGAGAGAGAGAGAGAAAATAAATTTTCGTCAGGCATTATTCCGGCCATTGCACATAGCAGGCAAATCGTGCTCGCATGAACACGCCCGCTACACGGGACTAAAGTGAACAGGTCTTTCAAAGAGCCGGCACAGGCAAAACGGGCTGAATGGCCTCCTTCAATGCTGTAAGATTCGGATGATTCTATAAGTGCTGGGGACTGTATTTGGAAGTGCATATAAGTAAACCTTGCAGCCAACAGTTCTGAACTTGAGTCATTTGAAACACAAATCTTGACTAACATGCTTCATTCTAAAATCTACTAAACTGCCTCATATAATTTGTGACTGGCACAAAAAAAAGAGGAGTTGGTGTTTGAATAAGTCACTCTTATTTGAGTAATAGGGCCGAAGGATTTCTACTCTGGTTTATAATTTGACTTGTCCAACAAGCTGTGGGTCCTTCTATTTTCAGTCTGATCGTGAGACAGTGTTGACAATATTTTCCAGTAGTTCATTTTCACCTGCTGCCCGGACTACACGCATGCAGCAACCTTTGTATCTGCAAGTTGTGCCAGATTCACTATGCAGCTCACAGAGCCACAGTAACAGGCAGCCTTGTCATTTGAAGCAATTTATGAACGTATGCAAATGATGGGCAGGAAACGACCAGCTGGTCCATTAAGCCTGCCCTACACTCATGATGGCCGGAGTATCATAACTAGATACTTCCTACCCATCCCCCACAGCCATGCAATCTCCCGGGAGAGGCAAATAACCAGAGAAAAACCCAAGGCCAATAAATCTCTGGAAAATTGTTCTCCGACCGGAAGATCTAAACAAGCCTAGTAGAAATAACATGACTCATTCTTGTCTTGTCTTATTCATTGATAGCATCTCTCTCCTGCAGAATAAACTGGAAGAAAATAAAAGCTTGAAAAAAACCCTATGACAAGCTATAATAATAAAGCATAGAGCTCCTAAAGTGTACTTCCGGGACTTATTAAATGCTTCATCTTCATTTTTGTTTTGACATGAAATATTCAAACGTACCTTTATAAATGTTTGATTGTTCTTCTGTTATACCGGTTCCCTTCAGTCTCAGTGCACTTTCCAACTGTAATGCTCTATGTTCCTAGTGCTGCACGTGTTGCTAGATTCCAGTATAATGTTGACTGGATCAAAGAGCTTTACATAATTGCAGACAGCTCTTGTGCTTAATTTGATTTTGTGGTGTAAGCTGGCTATAAATCAAGATCTAAATCCATTTTTCCATTGCCTTTGTTAAGGTTGAATTTGCTTTTGAGTTTAGCCTAATTTAAATTATAGTGTCGTCTGTAGGAGTTGCAAGTGTAATCTTCTTCATAAAATTGAAAACCGTCACATTTACAAAGCTTCTGTTTTAGCGTCAAAATGCCCAATCAAAATGGCAAGTAAAGCATATCCGATAAGATTTCCAATTGTGTTTCCTCAGTTACCTCTCTGAGGGATGTCTACATCTAGTGACAGCTAATTAAGATTGTGCATTTAATGAAACAATTTGCTCACCGCTGTACTAAGAAATAAAATCAGAAATCTTGTAATTCAAGCTATCTGCTAGAAATGATAAGGACTTCAGTGAATTAGAATTGGCATATGGGCAGAAATTACTGATTGTTTTGTAAATTTTCTCTGCCTAGTTTATGTTGTCTAGATAAGTCACTGCCAGCGAATTGCAGCAGGCATCTCCTTTGAGTACAAAATGATTCCCATTTTTGTATCACTTTGGAGGGAAGATCCTGGGGTGGATAAGGAATTGGTTTTCATTCTCATAGGCAGAGGGTCATTATTAATGGTTGGTGGTTCTGCGTGTAGTTCGGCTACTAGTGGAGACCCGCAGAGGTTGGTGTTAAGACCCGTTGCTCTTTCGAAGATTTATTAAGGATCTGGGTCTGGATGAAAGGCATTGGAGCAACTGAAAGTAGATCCGTGGATGACACCAAGATTGGCATTAGAACCTTGGATGAGAAAAAAGATTACAATCAGATCTAGATGCGATTGGGTCACATCCAGCAGATGTCAGTTAATGCTGATAAATGTATTGAGTACGGCCAACGGTAAGTATATACCATGCAGGGCTCCAAACTATAATCTGTTGAGCACCAAAGAGACCGAGGTGTTATAGCACATGTGTTTCTAAAGATCCACGATCATTGCCGTGAGGCTATAGTAAAGACTAATAGACTACTGTGTTGTATTGCTAGGATGATCCAATATAAAACAAAACAACACTGATGGAAAGCAAAGAATTCCTTTTGTGTCGACCCAATGCCATTAGAAAATCATGGCCAAAGTTTCACAAGCTAGTGTCAATAGCAACTGAAGTGGAATAACTGGTAGGAGTTATCTGCCCATGGTTTTTTTTCAATTAACTTTTAAGACATTGGACTTCCCTTAACGACTGAATAAGACAGTGAGTAGCTGAGGCAAACAGAGCAGGAAGGTGCCAGATTTGATTGCAGCTTTGCTGCGTTAGTTGATCTTGATGGGCATGGATAGCTGCTCTTGATTTGGTCTCGGTGACCCTGGATTAGGCAAGGTAGAGATAGTCAGCCAGGGCTTCACTGCTGATTACTATACAGCGACCTCTGTTGGAAATGCGTGCATGTGTGGATATCAGCTGAGGAGAGGATCAGGTTCTGCTAAGCCCGTGAGAGATCATTTTCTTAGCTCACACATGAAAAATGGATACTCTGGTGAGATACCAGAGGTAGCCAGACACCAATGTTACCTCTAAATTAACTTTCTGTGCGCGACCTGTTTATTTCAATGCGCGGTCCCTTTAAATTTTCTGTACATGCGCATCATTTCAGATGGAAAAGCTTGTGAGCGGCCTGCGCGGTACCTTCCAGAATACAAGTGAGAACCAGGCTGAATATAGAAAGTTCAGAGGGGAAGTGAAAAAGGAAATAAGAGGGGCAAAAAGAGAATATGAGAATAGATTGGCAGCTAACATAAAAGGGAATCCAAAAGTCTTCTATAGGCATATAAATAATAAACGGGTAGTAAGAGGAGGGGTGGTGCCGATTAGGGACCAAAAAGGAGACCTACGCATGGTGGCAGAGGGCATGGCTGAGGTACTGAATGAGCACTTTGCATCTGTCCTTACCAAGGAAGAAGATGCTTCCAAAGTCACAGTGAAAGAGGAGGTAGTTGAGATACTGAATGGGATAAAAATTGATAAAGAGAAGGTACTACAAAGTTCTGGTTGTACCTCAAGTAGATAAGTCACCAGGAGCGGATGGGATGCATCCTAGGATGCTGAGTGAGGTAAGGTTAGAAATTGCAGAGGTACTGGCCATAATCTTCCAATCCTCCTTAGATACGGGGGTGGTGCCAGAGGACTGGAGAATTGTAAATGTTACACCCATGTTAAAAAAAGGGTGTAAGGATAATCCCAGCAACTACAGGCCAATAAATTTAACCTCAGTAGTAGGGAAGCTTTTAGAAACGATAATCCGGGAGAAAATTAACAGTCACTTGGACAAGTGTGGATTAATGAAAGAAAGCCAGCACGGATTAATTAAAGGCAAATTGTGTTTAACTAACTTGATTGAGTTTTATGATGAGGTAACAGAGAGGTTTGATGAGGGCAATGCGGTTGATGTGGTGTACATGGACTTCCAAAAGGTGTTTGATAAAGTGCCACATAATAGGTTTGCAGCAAAATTGAAGCTCATGGAATAAAAGCAACAGTGGCAGCATGGATATGAAATTGGTTAAGTGACAGGAAACAGAGAGTAGTGGTGAATGTTGTTTTTCGGACTGCAGGAAGGTATACCGTGGTGTTCCCCAGGGGTCAGTACTAGGACAACTGCTTTTCTTGAAATATATTAATGACTTGGACTTGGGTGTAAAGGCCACAATTTCAAAATTTGCTAATGGCACAAAACTTGGAAGCATATTGAACAGTGAGGAGGATAGTGATAAACTTCAATAGGACATAGACAGGCTGGCGGAATGGGCGAACACGTGGCAGATGAAATTTAACACAGAAAAGTGCAAAGTGAAAGCGGTTAAAAAAGCATACGGGATGCTGGGCTTCATAAATAGAGGCACAGGGCTGGATTTTGTCAATGGGGACGTGATGGAGGCGGGACTCCCACTTTTTGGGTTGTAGTCCCGCCTCTATCGACTTGTGGCCAACCCACTGTATTTTCCCTTGATTAACCTTGTTAAGCCCGCCCAGCAGGCTCAGCAGGCCAATCAAGGGTCCCTTGGATACAGGTGACGTCAGCCATTGAAATTTCATCTGACAAGAGCTTTTGACAGATGAAATTTCAGCGTTTGACAGCTCTGTGAAGCTGTCAAACACTGACAATATGATTTCTAACTTGAGTCCCTGTACTTAGACTCAGTTAGAAATCAATCCAGCACAGAAAGCAGAGACTGCAGCTTTTGACAGCTCCGTGGCCATTCTGTTTTCTGTGCCGTGGATGTGAGGGACTCCCGACACCTTAAGGAAGCTAGCCTGCAGGACAAAGTTAAGGTAAGTAAAAGTTATAAAACACTTTACACACACCAAACACACTTACCTCTGCACTCATGCACCCATCACTCACCTGCACACCGGACATCTCGACCCCTCCAAGCCCTCCAGACCGACGGTCCACCTCGCTAAATCGGCGTGGTTCGGAACTGTTGGGAAGCCCACACTTCAGGGCTAAAAATAGGGATTAGGCAAAAAACTGCCTGTTAACTACCTGTTAACAGGCAGTTTATTGGCACTAATGCCCTTCCCGCCTCAGGGAGGCGGGTCCCAGCACAGGTCGGGTACCCGCCTCCTGGGAAACTGGCATGGAGGCGGGTTGGGGGCGGGATGGGTTCGGGACCCCCGAATCTGCTATATTCACACCACTCCCAACTCCAAACCTGCCTCCACGAGCCGGTAAAAATTGAGCCCATAGAGTTACACAGCACAGAAAGAGGCCCTTCGGCCCATCGTGTCCGCGCCGGCCATCAAGCCCTGTCTATTCTAATCCCATTTTCCAGCACTTGGTTCGTAGCCTTGTATGCTATGGCGTTTCAAGTGCTCATCTAAATGCTTCTTGAATGTTGTGAGGGTTCCTGCCTCTACCACCCTTTCAGGCAGTGAGTTCCAGATTCCAACCACCCTCTGGGTGAAAAAGTTTTTCCTCAAATTCCCTCTAAACCTCCTGCCCCTTACCTTGAAACTATGCCCCCTGGTTATTGACCCCTCTACTAAGGGGAAATGTTCCTTTCTATCTACCCTATCTATGCCCCTCATAATTTTGTACACCTCAATCAGGTCCCCCCTCAGCCTTCTCTGCTCTAAGGAAAACAACCCCAGCCTGTCCAGTCTCTCTTCATAGCTGAAGCGCTCCAGCCCAGGTAACATCCTGGTGAATCTCTTCTGCACCCTCTCCAATTCAATCACATCCTTCCTATAGTGTGGCGACCAGAACTGCACACATTATTCCAGCTGTGACCTAACTAGCGTTTTGTACAGCTCCATCATAACCTCCCTGCTCTTATATTCTATGCCTCGGCTAATGAAGGCAAGTATCCCATATGCCTTTTTAACCACCTTATCTACTTGTCCTGCTGCCTTCAGGGATCTATGTACATGCGCACCAAGGTCCCTCTGATCCTCTGTACTTCCTAGGGTCCTACCATTCATTGTGTATTCCCTTGCCTTGTTAGTCCTCCCAAAATGCATCACCTCACACTTTTCAGGGTTAAATTCCATTTGCCACTGTTCTGCCCATCTAACCAACCCGTCTATATCGTCCTGTAGCCTGAGGCTTCCCTCCTCGCTATTTACCACTCCACCAATTTTCGTGTCATCTGCGAACTTACTGATCATACCTCCTACATTCATATCTAAATCATTAATGTACACTGCAAACAGCAAAGGACCCAGCACCGATCCCTGCGGTACACCACTGGACACAGGCTTCCAGTCACAAAAACAACCTTCGACCATTACCTTCTGCCTCCTGCCACTAAGCCAATTTTGGATCCAATGTGCCAAATTGCCCTGGATCCCATGGGCTCTTACCTTCTTGAACAGTCTCCCATGCGGGACTTTGTCAAAAGCCTTACTGAAGTCCATATAGACTACATCAACTGCACTACCCTCATCCACACACCTAGACACCCCCTCGAAAAATTCAATCAAATTGGTTAGACATGATCTCCCCCTGACAAAGCCATGCTGACTATCCTTAATTAATCCTTGCCTCTCCAAGTGGAGACTAATTCTGTCCCTCAGAATTTTTTCCAATAATTTCCCTACCACTGATGTTAGGCTCACTGGCCTGTAATTCCCTGGTTTAGCCCTACTACCCTTCTTGAATAATGGTACTACGTTAGCTGTCCTCCAGTCCTCTGACTCCTCCCCTGTGGCCAGAGAGGTTCTGAAAATTTGTGTCAGAGCCCGTTCTATGATTCTATGATTCTACCGCTGGGCCACGTATGTGTGCAGCTTAGAGGGAACATTGCCAGACACCCGTGGGAACTATACTGCAACAAAGCATCAACCCTTTCAGAAGAGGACGTGGGGGTGGAGGAGGCAAGTAGCAAGAAAAGGAGAAGAAACAATTTTGAACGTTTTATTTTATTATTGCATATTTATTTACATAGAATTTACAGCATAGAAACAGGCGATTCGACCCAACTGGTCTGTGCCGGTGTTTATGCTCCACACAAGCCTCCTCCCACCCTATTTCATCTCACCCTGTCTGCATTACCTTCTATTCCTTTCTCTCTCATGTACTTACCTAGCTTCCTGTTAACTGTATCTATGCTATTCACTTCTGCCGCTCCTTGTGCTAGCAAGTTCCACATTCTAACCACTCTTTGGGTAAAGAAGTTTCTTCTGAATTCCTTATTGGATTTATTAGTGACTATCTTATATTTATGGCCCCTGGCTTTGGACTTTACTTGGTTTCAATCCTATCCCATTTTCCACTGATAGCCACCCCCAGTAATAATGGTTAGCCAGTTATGTGAGTGCTATGTGGGTGATATATCACCAGTAATAGCTGCACACTTGTGAATTTATAGTTTTTTTTAAAAACCTGGTGCATTGATAAGAGCCAGAAAAAAAGGCTCAATCATTTTTATGTTCTAACAGCGTGAGCAAGATCCCAAATTTCTGACATCTAAAATCCAGGCAATAGAGTAATTTTCCTGCATGATCACCCTGACAGCTCATCGCTGAGTTGGGATTTTTTTTCCTGCTTTGGCATTTAAGACGCGGATTATAAATTTCACATCACGACTAGGTAATTTGTTAAGTGCTGCATGCATGCAACTGATTGCAAAATATATTCTTCGCTTCTTTGTCTCCTTTTATCTGTGGTATATATGCAAGCAGCAACCTTCAATATCTCGAGGCAAAGCAGGCTCTCACTGGTGCAAAATAAACTATTACCTGCTTCCCCTGAAAGGAGGAAGCATACCCACATTAATTATCTTAGCCCCCTTGAATATATGGATATCCATCTGCTGACACAAATCTCATCCAGGCCTGCTAAACGACTCTCACTAATTGCAAACATATGCAGATGGCACCCTTCAGCTTTCTATTGAAGCGGGCCAACTTCCCCATTTCAGGCAGTCTCTTCACATTGCGCACTTCCATTCCATACGCGCTTTGGCGATAAGTGACTGTGATAAGTCACTTTGAAGCCTGTGAGCTAATGATTTTCAACTTTTAGCTTTCACGATTATGTCTCCATAATCAGCGGCATACCAGCCCACACGTGATCCCGGTAGACTCACTAACTGACACACCTTTCTCTTCTGCTAGCTCACTGACAGCACGATTGTCTTTCTGGAGTTTTAGCTAGGCCTTTCCTGCTTTTCTGTAAACGTGGGGGCGATCTTCCCACTGGGGGCGGGTTGGAGGCGGGTTTCAGTTTGGGTGGGTTCCAAACGCGCCTCCACTGATAGGTTTGAAAAAATTGCGATTTCCCCTGATTGGCCAGTTGATTTCAGAGGTGTGGGTTGCCCTTGGTCAATTAGTGTTTTGGGACTGAAACTCGCCTCTGCTGATGTCACTTTCCCAGCCTCTTTTAAGGGCTGCTTGCTGCCTTGGATCATTCCACTGGATTTCTGTCGATGCTGCACCTGCAACATATTTTGAGAAACCACTATGTCCAATTCCAAGGCAAGGGCTGAAAATGTCAAAAAATAACGAGGGCCTCTCAAAATAGGATTAGAGAGGCCCTTAACCACCATTTAAGTCTCTTAACAATGTCTCTGGCCTGCTGGAGGCAGGGACCGTTTCCCACCCTGCAAAACCGGCACCGGCAAAATTGCGCGGAGGCGGGTTGGAGGAGGGTTCCGAACCTGCACTCATTTATTGCGATTTTCCCGCCTTTCCCGACTCCAAACCTGCCTCCTCGGGGCTGAGAAAATAGCCCCCCCATATTTCTCTGCGTGCGTAGATTTCATTCCAGACACCAAATGACTCAAAATATCGAGCAGGTTAGTATTAGTGAGGTTGTAGTCACTGACGCAAATTTATATTGTCATGAAATAAACGTGCTTCCATTTCTTCCTGTCTTTGTTCCAAGTATAGCTGAAGGAGGGATGTCCAAGAGAAAGGGAAATCAGCCTATTTATCAGATCATCCCCACTGATTAAAAATTCAATAATACTGCCTTTAACACATGGGACCAACCCATGTTTGAGAAATTGCCCTATTAACCATAGCTTCCCTAATTGTCATTTGCGACACCGATTAACGGTGACAAGAGTTTGTCTTTGCAGCTCAGAGGAATGAAGTCTACTCAAAGTTCTCTCACCTGCTGAGGGACATTTTAGACATTGAAACATCGAGTTACCTTATTAGAATTTTGATGCCCTATGTCAATCAGTCTCACTCTATCATTTGAAGCTTCTGCAGACTGATTTAACAATTGGAGCTTTTTTAGGGACCACGGCGAAATGCATATAACTACCCCGTTGCTGTCAATCAACTCCAGTTCAGTTCAATACAATAAACCATGAAGATTGCATTCGTTTAGGTAAAAGGTGTGAATAGATTTCATTAGTAGAATTGGACATTTACGCTTTTACTGGACAATACCAGAGAACTTCTTCCTATTCCCCGCCCATCAAAGATCAACTACAGATGCAATCAAATCTGGCGCCTTCCTGCTCTGTTTGGCTCAGTTACTCTTTTTTTTAATTCATTCACGGGATGTGGGTGTCGCGGACAAGGTCAGCATTTATTGCCCATCCCTAATTGCCCTCAAGAAGGTGGTGGTGAGCCACCTTATACAACTGAGTGGCTTGCTCGGCCATTTCAGAGGACAGTTAAGAGTCAACCACATTGCTGTGGGTCTGGAGTCACATATAGGCCAGACCAGGTAAGGACGGCAGATTTCCTTCCCTAAAGGACATTAGTGAAACAGATGGGTTTTTACGACAATCCAGTAGTTTCATGGTCACCGTTACTGATACTAGCTTTTTATTCCAGATTTATTTAATTGACTGAATTTAAATTCGCCAGCTGCCATGATTTGAACTCAAATCTCCGGATCATTAGTCCAGGCCTCTGGATTACTAGTCCAGTAACTCACTGTCTTAATCAGCCATTAAGGGAAGTCCAATCTTTGAAAAGTATAATTAAATAAAAACATGGGCAGATAGCTCCTACCAGTTATTCCAGCTCAGTGGCCATTGACACTTGCTTTGAAGCTGTGTCCATGATTTCCACGTGGCAATGGATAGACACAAAAGGAATTCTCTGCTCTCCATCAGGACAACTCATGTACAGCCAGACTCCATTTAGCGTGACAGAAATGTCCAGGTTGTAATTTACTTGCCATGTACTTCACAAAGGATACACGATGGGATTCAGTGGTTTACTGAAAAATAAACTATTGGAGGAGTCCCGATTTTAACCTAACCTGCCCCTCGGGAACAAAGCGGGTTAGGGCCAGACGCCTGCCTTATGCCCCGCCCAATTTTACCCACCATTGAAAGCAATGAAGAGTAAAATTGGGCGGAATGTGAAATGGGCATCCGACTGCAACCCAACCCACTCCCGCCAGGCGGGTACGGTTAAAATTGGGGCTAGGGCAACAAAGTTATTTAAGACTAACACACTGGTGGTTTATTATCCATAAACTGCTTCATCTAGATATGCATCTTATTTATACCACAGATTTTATACCTTGAATACAAAAACAATCTGTTGTGATCATCATCTATATCATGACTGCCGAGTCTATGGCTGGAATATTTATGTGGTAACGCGCTGGGAGGGGGAGCGGTCTTTCCGGTAACGTGCGGGAAACCCAGAAGTAGCTGCAGCGTGTCTGTCAGTGGTTTTATAACCCAGCCAATGAATTTGTATCTGACTTCCGGGTTTCCCGACCAATTAGCACGAGCGGGCATGATGATGACACGCATGGGTCTATTTCAGCTGATTTATTTAAAGGAACACTGCAAAGATGAAGGATGGTGGAGGTGGGAGAAACATATCCAGCTCTATAGAATGGAGTCTCAGCTTTCAAAGCCTGCGCCTCACTTTAGTAATGCGCCCCTAGATCTCATGCTGTGAAGTGTAAGGGACCGCAGGGAGACTTTACTCCCTACCAGTGGGAGGAGGAAGCTCGACTCAATGAGCTGGAGCTAGCAGAGGAGGTGAGCAGTAGAAGTGTGGTGCCACACTCCTGGATACAGTGCAGGAAGCATTTTAATGAGCTCATGAGGGCAGAAAGATGAGTACAATGGCACATTCAACTACATCCTGATGTGTGTGTCATCCCAACCCCTCATTCCGCGTTCCCAAGCCTACTCCTGCACATCACTCTTCACACCAAATGTACCTTGCAGGTCCACCCATCCCTCTCTGTCCATGCACTTCCTCAAATCCCCATCTGACCATCCACCACTGACACTCACCCTGATCTTAATGCAATGTTATGCCTCTCCCTCATAGTCACCCTCAACTCATTCCATGACTCTCACTCAAATGTCTCTTGTTTCTCTCCTTGCAGGGGAAGAGAGCACAGAACACCAGGGAGAGGCAGAAACTGGAGGTGGCTCTCCAGTCATCACCATGCTCACAGCTGCAGAGGAGGATGCTCTTGGGATAAGTAGATTGTCGGTGTACCTGGCAGAGATGGAGAGATGGGGACCTCCCAGCTACTTGGTGACAGAATTAATATCACACAGCCACAGTGGATACAACAGTCACTCATGTTGACTTGGGCCGCGATTTTATTTACCTCGGCGGGTCCAGGGCGGGCAACGTCGGTGGCGGGTCCCGACCCTGCTGCTGGCTCCATCCCACTGACAAAAATGAATTTACCCTGATTGGGCTTGTTAAGCCCGCCCAGCGCATTTCCCGGCCAATTAGAGGAAGCGGGTCTGGTGACGTAACTTGATGACGCGTCATCAGCTAGTTTCCTTAAAGGGACCATGGCCACATTTATTTTGAGAGGTCGCACAACACCAGGTTATAGTCCAACAGTTTTATTTGAAATCACAAGCTTTCGGAGCTATCGATTGCTCCTTCCTCAGGTGAAGTAAATTAGATACAGAATCGCCAAAGCATATATAGGTAGAAAACAAAGCATGTGTACTTTACAATTGCAGACCAATAAATTAAATCATCCTGACTATCTGCCGAGGTGTGATAAAGTTAATTAAGTCAGCCAGGAAGGTACCACATCAAAGACATAGCAAGATACAACTGAGACAATGAGGTGTAGTCGCAGGGGTTCTAACGTGTCAAAAGCTGCCGTCTGTATGTAAAACGAAAAGCTTTAAAAATGTTTTACTTTTTTACTGGGAAAACTGCGACTACACCTCATTGTCTCAGTTGTATCTTGCTATGTCTTTGATGTGGTACCTTCCTGGCTGACTTAATTAACTTTATCACACCTCGGCAGATAGTCAGGATGATTTAATTTATTGGTCTGCAATTGTAAAGTACACATGCTTTGTTTTCTACCTATATATGCTTTGGCGATTCTGTATCTAATTTACTTCACCTGAGGAAGGAGCAATCGATAGCTCCGAAAGCTTGTGATTTCAAATAAAACTGTTGGACTATAACCTGGTGTTGTGCGACCTCTCAATTTTGTCCACCCCAGTCCAACACCGGCATCTCCGCATCATGACCACATTTATTTTGACATTTGTGCTGTCAGTGTTCTACAGTATTGAGGTGCTGCAAACACTGACAAGCACTGCACAGAGGTGCAGGGCTGCACCCAGGCTCTCCCATGACTCCCTCCATATGCTTATGGAGGGAGTCACAGCACACAGGCAGATCCTCTTCCCTTCCCATGGGCGGAAGAGACCTCCCCAGGAGATCAACGCAGCCTGGTTGCACATTGCAGAGGAGGGCACAAGCAGGGATGTGGTCAGGAGGACCTGGGTGCAGTGCCGCAAATGTTTCAATGATCTCAGTCGATCAGGAAACGTTAGTGTAAAGCCGCACTCAACCTCATCCTGCTGTGCCTTGTGGGAGCGAAAGTCCGTATTACCCGAGTACCTCGCTATTCTTTCTGCACAGTCAGTGAGATCAGCACATGCTGGGTTAAAAGTTCAAACAGCTTTCTGCTGAGCATAGGGTGTAAATTGGGTAAGAGATCAAAGCAGAGGATGTCCTCACAGGAAAGAAGATACTAGAAGCTGTGAGAGTCATTCAGCCATATTCAAATGTGTCAATTTGATCACCTGTGTGTTATAGTAATAAAATAGATGGCAAGCATGTTGTTGCAGCAAGTAGAAGAGTTGAGTGCCTAGCTGTTTATTAACATTGTTATTCTGTTGGCATTTATATCTTTGATGTACCATGAATTATTGATAGTATGCATGAAATGTAGTGATCAAAGGGGGAAATTAGTATAAGAAATGTAAGGTATTCTGCGGCGAGTGTTACACCTCCTGACTCCCCAAAGCCCTTCCACCATCTACAAGGCACAAGTCAAGAGTGTGATGGAATACTCTCCACTTGCCTGGATGAGTGCAGCTCAAACAACACTCAAGAAGCTCGACACCATCCAGGACAAAGCAGCCAGCTTGATTGGCACCCCATCCACCACTTTAAACATTCACTCCCTCCATCACCGGCGCACCGTGGCTGCAGTGTGTACCATCTACAAGATGCACTGCAGCAACTCGCCAAGGCTTCTTCGGCAGCACCTCCCAAACCCGCGACCTCTTCCACCTAGAAGGACAAGGGCAGCAGGCACATGGGAACACCACCACCTCCAAGTTTCCCTCCAAGTCACACAGCATCCTGACTTAGAAGTATATCGCCGCTCCTTCATCGTCGCTGGGTCAAAATCCTGGAACTCCCTCCCTAACAGCACTGTGGGAGTACCTTCACCACACGGACTGCAGCGGTTCAAGAAGGCGGCTCACCACCACCTTCTCAAGAGGAATTAGGGATGGGCAATAAATGCTGGCCTTGTCAGCGACGTCCACATCACATAAACAAATATAAAAAAAAACAGTGTTTAGCAGCTCACACTGGAATCATGGATAGTGTGATATCTCAGCAGCTTGTGCTCACACTGGTTTTGTGAAATGTGTGACTCAGCAGCTCTCATACTGTTTTGTGTAGGATGAAAAAGACTTGTGCATTTATACTGGTTGTGGATAGTATGAGGTTCCAATAAATACATTACTACAACCGTAGGGGGACTTTTCCCAGCCCTCGGGAGGCGGGTATGGAGGCGGGACTGCCGAGAAAATGGCAGAAACTGGGAGCGGGTACCGATCCCGCTCCCAACCCGCTTCCGTGCCATCTTCCCGGGAGGCGGGTCCCCGAGTGACGCAGGGACCAGTCTCCTCAAGGCGAGAAGGGGATTACAGCCACTTAACTGCCTGTTAACAGGTAGTTAACAGGAAGTTTTGAGGCTTTTCCCCATTTTACCCCTGCAAGTGCGGGCTTCCCGACGGCTGCGAACCTCGCCAGGGTCAGCGAGGCGAGCAGTGGGTCTGTAGGGGTGAGAGGGGTCAAAATGTCAGCTGTAGAGGTGAGTGATGGGTGCAAGTGTGGACAGGTAAGTATGAGAGGTGAGTGTAAAGTGTTAGAAAAAGTTTCCTTACCTTTGCTTCTTTCTGCAGGCTTCAACCTTTGAGGATCTGGAGGTGCCTCATCTCAATGGCAGAGATAACAGAATGGCTGCTGCATTCTCAGATGCAGCAGCCATCTGATTTCTGCTGAGGAGAGCGGTCTTGGTGAGCCTGTGTGCAAGAGCTCACCTTAGAACAGAGATTGTCAGTGTTTGACAGCTTCTCAAAGCTGTCAAACACTGACAATTCATCTGTCAAAAATGTTTCGACAGATGAAGCGTCATACGCTGACGTCATCTATCACCGGCTTTCCCTTAATTGGTCGGTAAGGGCGGGCTTAACAAGGCCAATCAAGGCAAAATAGCGTGCGTTGGTCAGACGTCGCTGGTGGCGGGACTGAAACCCGGAAACCAGAAGTCCCGCCTCCAGCATGTCTCCATTGACAAAATCCAGCCCTGAGTGTGTGTATAATCTGACGTTTAAAGCAACGAAACAAAAAGAACAAGCAAGCAATCTAACATGCTGCTCATCACATCCCCATCACTCTGCCTTCCCTACCCTACTCCTGCACATCCTTACTCAAACCAACTTACCTTGCACCTCCACCAATCCCTCTCTATCTATATTATCACATCCCCATCTCACTAGCCACCCCTCACACTCACCCTCATCCTAGTCCAATCATACCAACTAACAACACACTTGGGTATTTTATGCAATGTTCATGTAAAGTTTCTGTTAATGTGCTGTCAAACATTGAAACCTTTATTTTCAACATTTTGCGTTCTTGGACAGATTTGTGTGCACCTTTGGAAGTGGCTTAGTGAGTTGCAGTGAATGGTGAGACATAATGGTACCCCCCGCAATGGTGATGAATGTCATAGCAATGGTTTGGACATTGTAGGGATGCTTTATGGTGTTGGTGTGGGGTGGTGCCAACCTGGCGCATCATGTGGCACCCAGGGTGTACAGCATCAAGTGAAGTAAATCTGGCCATGGTGAGGCCATCTCTGGCCTCCTGGGCAGCAATGTGGTCGGGTGCTGATGCCCTGTGTCCTGTGCAGCATCAGGTGAACAGTGCTGCTGGTGTTGGGGCTGATCATGGTGGGATTCTGAGGATAATGGTGAGAGAGTTTCAAGGGCACCCATGCTGATGAAATAGATGGCAGGTGAAGTAGAGATGACAGAAGCGATCTGTCAATGGTGGGAGAGGTAATGAGGGCAGACTGGATGGAGACTTGTATAAAGACTTGCAGCATGTTGAATCTGTTGTGGAAATGCAGTGAGGAAGAGTTTGTGGCTGAGGGAAGATATCTCTGTAAGGTGGGAGCTTTTACAGTACATTGGAAGCTGTCAACTCACAGCTGATTCAATGGCCACTGACCTCCCGGCTCAGCTACACAGACGAGGTCTAGGCACAGCGGGAAGCCAGTGGGCGACCTGTCAAATTCAAAAAGCTGGGAAAAAACCATGGATAAGTGGCTGTAAACAAGTCACTAATGATTTGAATTGCCTCCCCCGCTGCTGTCAGTCATTTTAAATTTAACAGCTGACCTGCCACCCATCCTGTCCGCTGAGCACCGGCAAAATGCCGGCCTTGATGGCAGCAGGGAATGTTAGCATAGTGCTAATGTCAATGGGCTAGTAATCCAGCGGCCTGGACTAATGATCCAGAGACATGAGTTCAAATCCCAACACGACAGTTGGGGAATTTAAATTCAGTTAATTAAATAAAAATTGGGAATAAAAAGCTATTATCAGTAATGGTAAACATGAAACTATCGGATTGTCGTGTAAAACCCATCTGATTCACTAATGTTCTTTAGGGGAAGGAGATCTGCTGTCCTTACCTGGTCTTGCCTATATGTGACTCCAGACCCACAGTAATGTGGTTGACTCTGAAATAGCCTAGCAAGCCACTCAGTTGTAACTAACAGCTATAAAAACAATAAGAATAAAACTGGACGGACCATCCGGCATTGGCTATGGACACAACAACGGCACACTCAGCCCGGTCGACCCTGCAAAGTCCTCCTCACCAACATCTGGGGATTTGTGCCAAAATTGGGAGAGTTGTCCCACAGACTAGTCAAGCAACAGCCTGACATAGACATACTCACAGAATCATACCTTTCAACAATCACTGGTATGTCCTGTCCCACTGGCAGGACAGACCCACCAGGGATGGCGGCACAGTGGTATACAGTCAGGAAGGCATGGCCCTGGGAGTCATCAATATTGGGCCAGAAATTCAGCTTTCAGGCTTCCTGCGGGTGCAAGAATCGTGCGCGTACTTGCCTACCGCACCTGCAGTTGTGCTTTGGGCCCACGAGGACTTTGGGTCCTGGGCCTCCTCCAGCTGCCGGCACGCAGTGCTTGTGTATCCCAGGGGCGCAGTTAGTTCGAAGCGTCCCCTGGGATCACATGGGCCATGGAGAGCCAATCCTAACAGGGCATTTTCATTCATAGATTTGACAGGAAGACCTGTCAAATCTATGAATAGAGAGCGGCCCCAAAACCACTCTTAAACTTCAAATAAATTTTAAAAAAATCACATTTTTAAAATAACTTTAAGTTACATAAATTAACTACTTTAAACAAAAATTAATTTTTGAAAAAATTAATTATACTTTTTAACAGTGCTAAAAATAAACTTACCTTTCTTTAAAGTATCTAAAAAAGATAAACCTGTTGAAAAAATGTTTAAATTGTAATTAATTAACCACTTTCCTTGTTAAAAACAGGCCTTGCGCCTCCTTTTTAAAAGCGCAGCTTCTTCATACTTACCTTCCCGGAGAAACCTGAAAAAAAACCTGAAGTTCACTGCGTGCGCGCAGCCTCTCCCGCGCACGCGTTCGTCTTCTGAACCCCTCCCTTCAGGGGAACGGAAGTTCCGGTTTCCCGCGCATGCGCAGTGCATGCAGGAAACCGGCACTTCAGATGGCCTTATGGGTGAGTACACAACGCGTACTCACCCCACAACAGACGAATTTCTGGCCCATTGACTCCGGACCCCATAAGGTCTCATGGGCAAGGAAACCGCCTGCTGATTACCACCTACAGCCCTCCCTCAGCTGATGAATCAGGACTGCTCCATGTTGAACACCACTTGGAAGAAGCACCGAGAGTAGCAAGGGCACAGAATGTACACTGGGTAGGGGACTTCAATGTCCATCACCAAGAGTGGCTCGGTAGCACCCCTACTGGCCGAGTCCTAAAGGACATAGCTGCCAGTCTGGGCCTATTGTCAGGTGGTGAGAGAACCAACACGAGGGAAAGACCTACTTGACCTCGTCCTCACCAATCTACCTGTCGCAGATGCATCTGTCCATGACAGTGTTGGTAGCAGTGACCCGCACAGTCATTGTGGAGACGAAGTCCCGTCTTCACACTGAGGACACCCTCCATCGTGTTGTGTGGCACTACCACTGTGCTAAAAGGGATAGATTCAGAACAGATCTAGCAGCTCAAAACTGGCCATCCATGAGGCACTGTGGGCCATCAGCAGCAGCAGAATTGTATTCCACCACAATCTGTAACCTCATGGTCCGGCATATCCCTCACTCCACCATTACCATCTAGCCAGGGGACCAACCCTGGTTCAATAAGGAGTGTAGAAGAGCATGCCAGAAGCAGTACTAGGTGTACCTAAAAATGAGTGGGAGTGCTAATTTTATCGGGGCGCAGACTGCAAAGGGATATAGATAAGTTAAGTGAGTGGGCAAGAATTTGGCAGATGGAGTATAATGTTGGAAAATGTGAAGTTATCCACTTTGGTAGGAAGAATAGAAAAGAAAAATATTGGCTCGTATTTTCCGATCGGAGGCTTCCTGCGTGCGGAGGCCTCCGATCTGGAAAAAATCTACGAACTTACCTGAGGGCTCCCGAGGTGCGTATACTTCCGCTCCTGGGCCTCTCCAAACTCGAAATGTGCAGGGCCCACGTATCCCAGAGGCACAGGCAGTTCACAAGCGTCCCTGGGATCACGTGGGCCATGGGGAGCCAATGGGAGAAGGGAATCTCCCTTCATGCACTTGACAGACAGACCTGTCAAATATATGAATGGAGATCACCCCAAAAACACAGTAAAACATTAAGGGGGAAAAATTCGGTTGCTTAGCTCCTCCCGTTAGTGCCCTATGAGGGCGCTAATGGAGCGCAACTCAACTAGCGCCCGGGCGCGGCAATGTTTGCGCCGCTCGCGAAATTGACCAGTGTTTTTGTGGCGGTGCTAAACTCTACCGCCCCGATCTCCTGCGCCCGCAGATCGTGACGTCAGTCGATCGTGCAACGCCCCGGTGGCGCCCCGGACTGGATATTGAGTGGCGCCCCCTTACTTTCCGCCTGCCGCAAGCAACGACAGGGAGACTGGAATGTTTTGCAGTCGGCAAGGGGGCTGGGGGGCGCTATTTAAAGGCGGACTCTTCCTACCTTTTTTTGTGGGAGACATTTTTGCACCACTCATTCTGACAGAGAGAGAGAGATTCTGAGAGAGAGAGTGAGAGACTTCTGCAGAGAGTCAACGCAGTGTGAAGTAGTTTTGGCTACTGAGCAGCACTTTGCCGGTTCTTTTGGATTTGACCTTCATTACTTCGATTGTCAAGAGATTAAGGGGGCTGCACTGATTCGGGACGTCGTCCTGCGCCTGCAGAATCAGAGGCATCAGAGACGCAGAGAGAGCGTGGCAATCATGGCCAGAGGGAGGAGGGCCAACAGGTCACTGCACAGGAGACCTTACCCTCCCAGGGTATTCCGGGAACAATTCTCCTACATTCAGTTGTCTGAGGAGCAGTGTTTGCACAGGCTGCGCTTCAGCAAGGAGATGGTCACTGAGCTCTGCCACCTGCTGCAGCCAGATCTGCAGCCTCAACTGAGGACCAGGACGTCTCTGTCAGTGGCAGTGAAGGTCACAATGGCTCTGAATTTTTATGCCACCGGCACCTTTCAAGCAGCTACTGGGGACATCGCCAATATCTCCCAGTTCGCGGTCCATTGCTGTATCCGGGAGGTCACAAATGCCCTCGATAAAAGGAGATGCCAGTACATCTCTTTCCCGATGACCTGGGCCAAACAGCATGAACGCGCATTGGACTTTGTGAGGATAGCGGGCTTTCCCATGGTGCAGGGCGCCACTGACTGCACGCATGTGGCATTGCGGGCACCACATGAGAATGCAGAGGTTTTCTGAAACTGCAAGGGGTTCCACTCCTTAAATGTCCAGTTGGTGTGTGACCACAGACAGCTGATACTCACTGTCAATGCTCGCTATCCTGGCAGCAGCCACGATGCTTTCATCCTGCGCCAGACTGGTGTGCCAGAGCTTTTCCAGGCAGCGCATCAGCCAAGTGGTTGGCTCCTCGGGGACAAGAGTTATCCACTCTGCACCTGGCTGATGACACCGCTCCGTAACACCAACAGCCCTGCTGAGCTGCGGTATAATGAGAGCCATCTCGCCACCAGGAACATCATTGAGCAGACGATCGGCGTGCTCAAGCAATGGTTCCGCTGTCTGGACCACTCAGGAGGAGCCGTGCAGTACTCGCCTGAGCGAGTCTCCCTCTTCATAGTTATTTGCTGCATTCTTCATAACCTTGCAATCATCAGGACCCAGCCAATGTAACCAGGCCTTGGTGCACCACCGGAGGAGGAGGAAGAGGAAGAGGAGGAGGAGGAAGAGGAGGAGGATGATCATCAGCAGCACCAAGGCGGGAGGGAGGCCCACAATGTTGAAACTGCAAGGGCCGTTCGTCAAAGACTGATAAGAAGCCGCTTCTAGGTCCCTACTCAGGAAACGGCTTCTGGCATGGAGAACAACACGATGGAAAGCAACCCGCAACCCCTATAGCCAGCCAAAGCAGCAATGATTCCAAAGGCCAAACATGTACATTTTGAATAAAACAACTTTTTTATTTTACAAACTCTGTGTGTGTCATTTATTCATGACAAACTAATAGAAACAAACACAAAAAAATCATTAATTAACGTAACTGATTCTCACAACCTGGAGATAATGGCCAAAACACTAAGCAAAAGTTATCAGACGAACCTTGGTCTTTAATAAAAACAGTCCCAACATTTCCTGAGACCTCCTACTTTTTGCCCTTCGAGCATGATCTCCTTCCTTTGCCCACTTGCCCCCTTCCCACCCGA
This sequence comes from Squalus acanthias, assembly GCA_030390025.1. NCBI lineage: Eukaryota > Metazoa > Chordata > Chondrichthyes > Squaliformes > Squalidae > Squalus > Squalus acanthias. The sequence goes on from JASTWF010000833.1 coordinate 88,108, forward strand.
CTGCTCCTCTGTAATGGAGCCCCAGTGGCTGCAGCAAGGCTGGTGGAAGGCTGCTGAATGTCAGATCCTGAGACTACAGATTCCCTTGAAGGACGCCCTCGACCAGCTCTGGGCCTGGAGGGCCCGGCTGCAGACTTTAGTAAGTTGGATTGAAAGTGTCAAAGGCTGGTGTTGTGAGGGACAAGTGGAATGAGAGAGGAGAGAAAGCTAATGACCTTATCATTGCTGTCCTGAACGGGGTCGGCCTCTCCAGGGGCGACGGGACCGAATACCTGGCTTGCCACAATCCTGTGGACGCGCGCCTCAAGATCGCTGAGGGGTTGCAGCTGAGGCAGCCCTCCACCCGTCCGTTGCTGCTGTCTGAGATAGCTTGGCCTGCAAGAAAAAGGACGGCCTCTGAGTAAATATGCAGCCATGATCTTGCCTGATGTGCTTCCCATAGTTGAATAGCCCTTAATGTATGCAGCCATGTGCTTGCCCGATGTGCCTCCCATAGTTGAATAGCCCTTAATGTATGCAAGGTGTGGAATGTGCGTGTGTGTTTCATGAGAGGGCCATAGGTCTTGGATGAGTGTTGGGTATTGGGGTTTTAAGACCCTCTGGCCATAGAGTGAGGTTGAGATGGAGGGATGGAGAGGTATTGAAAAACAGCCACTCACCCTGACGACCTGAGTGAGGTCTTTGTACTTTTTGCGACATTGTGTGTGGGTCCTGGGCACCAGGCTCCTGGAGGAGACGTGATGAGCCACCTCCCTCCACACTCTTCTGTAGTCGCGCGGCAATGGCCTCCTGCCACTCTCAGGTTACAGTCTTGCTCTTCGGCGCTCCACCGCGCCAACCAGAGCCTCCAAGGTCCGGTCGCTGAAGCGCTGAGCTCGTTCCCTGACCCTCTCCATAGTCCTTGGCTGAGGATTTCAGGCACAGGTCTGTCCACGACGAGATTCAAGGCTGCAATGAGCAGGGTGTGGCTGGAGAGCAAGATCGACCCTCCCCTTTAAGAACTGGCCGGCGCCATTGTGTCTGTGTTCCATTGCTGACTGACATCACCTGAGCTTCGCCAGCGCTCTGAGGTAACGCCTCGCTCCTCGGCCTTTGCGCCTTAAGACAGGTGTGTAGCGCCTGATTTAGCGCTCCAATCACCTCCAGGGGCGATAGAAGCCAAGTTTGGAGTCGGAGGCGATAATTAGCGCCAGGCGCAAAACTTTGTGCCCAGCCGATAATTGCGCCCCAAAGGGGGCGATACCGAATTTCTCCCCCTAAATAAATTTTAAAAAACCATCACATTTTTAAAATGAGTTGAATTACAATAAATTAAATATTTTAAACAAAAGTTTAATTTTTTGAAAAAAATAATTTAAGTTTTTTACAGGGCTAAACTTACCTTTTTTAAAAGTATTTTTAAATTATAAATGAGAGAATTTTTTTTTTTTTACTTTTTTCAACTCTTCTGCTGGTAAAAGCAGGCCTTATGCTTGCTTTTACCAGGCGTAAGATTTCTAAGGGTTTTCTGCGGGCGGAGGTTCTCCAGAAAGCGGAACTATCCGCCCGCAGAGGCCCTTCTCTGGGGCAGGCGTCCGATCTGTCAAGAGCATTCTTGACAGATTGGAAATGCCGGTTTTCAGTGAATGCGCTTGGCATGCCTGAAACCGGCATTTCCGATGTCCCCACGGCCCGTACACACCCGTAGTTATCGGAATATACGGCCCAATATTTAAATGGAGGAAGACTACAGAATGCGGCGGTACAGAGGGATTTGGGGGTCCTCGTACATGAAACACAATAAGTTAACATGCAGGTGCAGCAAGTAATTAGGAAGGCAAATGGAATGTTGGCCTTTATTTCAAGGGGGATAGAGTATAAAAGTAGGGAAGTCTTGCTGCAACTGTATAGGGCGCTGGTGAGACCACACCTAGAGTACTGCGTAGAGTTTTGGTCCCCTTATTTAAGGAGGGATATACTTGCATTGGAGGCAGTTCAGAGAAGGTTCACTCAGTTGATTCCTGGAAGGGTTGTCTTATGAGGAAAGGTTGAGCAGGTTGGGCCTATACTCATTGGAGCTTAGAAGAATGAGAGGTGATCTTATTGAAACATATAAGATTCTGAGGGGGCTTGACAGGGTAGATGCAGAGAGGATGTTTCCTCTCGTCAGGGAATCTAGAACGAGGGGGCATAGTCTCAAAATAAGGGGTCGCCCATTTAAGATGGAGATGAGGAGGAATTTCTTCTCTCAGAGGGTCGTGAATCTTTGGAATTCTTTACCCCAGAGAGCTGTGGAAGCTGAGTCATTGAATATATTCAAGGCTGAGATAGACAGATTTTTGACAGGGGAGTCAAGAGTTATGGGGAGCGGGCAGGAAAGTGGAGTTGAGGCCAAAATCAGATCAGCTATGATCTCATTAAATGGAGGCTCGAGGGGCCGAATGGCCTGCTCCTGCTCCTATTTCTTATGTTCTTATGTTCTTATATGTTCAGCTCCTTGGTAGCAGGGAAGTGCGGGTGGGTCATTAGAGGGAAGATGGAGAAGGGGGACATAGAAGTGGGGCTCTTCTCAAAGCATTTCCACTTCTCACGCGTTGCCCCCCACCCCCCAGTCAGTGCCCCACATGCTGCCTCGTGTCCCGATGGCTGAGTCTGCCCCTGCACAGGTGTAGGAGAAGCAGTCTTTGGCGGGGCCCTAATGGGCTCCAAAACCCAGAGGACGTTAGCCAAGAGCGTCTCAGCAGTCAGAGCAGGGTGTGAGCAGCCTGCCTCTACCTCTGCCAATGCCACAGGGTTGCACGACGTAGAGTTGTAGGAAAAGGAAGATGAAAGATTAGTTTTTGCACAAGGGTATGCACATGGGTGTGTTAGACATGTTACAATGATCAGTTAATGTATAAGTTATGAGCCACATATAAAATTATTTCTCTGCAACACTTTCTAGTCTTGCACCTGCAGCCTGGCAACTGGCCTTCTCAGTTCTGATGAATGGTAAGACAAGACTTAAATCTGACAAATGGGTGTCTGTAAAGGGGATCTTGCCATTCTGAGTCCATCCCGGGCAGCAATGTGCACCGCTGCTGGTGCCATGGCCACATGACATATCTCCTCCTCCTCCTCACCTTCCTCCTCCGAAGAGGTTGTGCGTTCTGTGCCTTGCTCGTCCTGCAGCTCCAATCCTCACTGCTGCTCCCTGTTGTGCAGGGCGCAGCAGACCATGCCAATTCTGGAGACCCTGGCTGGTGCGTACTGAAGGGCGCCTCCAGATCTGTCGAGACACCTGAAGCGCATCTTCAGCATGCTGATTGCTTGCTCAATGACACATCTCGTCGTCGAGTGGCTTTAATTATAGCACTCTTGGGTCTCATTGCCTGGGCTCCTCACAGGTGTCATCAGCCATGCCTAAGTAGATAGCCCTGGTCTCCAAGCAGCCAGCCGGTAAGTCTGTTCGGAGGTGCGAGGAGATCAGGGAGGGTGGACTGGCGCAGCACAAATATATCATGGCAGCTCCTTGGGAATCTTGCTCACGCCTGCATAGTGATCTTTTTGTGGTTGCAGATGAGCTGCACACTGAGGGAGTGGAAGCCCTTATGTTTCACGAACACTCCTGGGTAATCTGGGGGTGCCTTAATAGGCACATGTGTGCTGTCGATGACTACCTGCACCTGTGGGAAACCCAAGCGCACGCTCATTCTGACTGGCTTCATCGGTGGCAAAGTGTACATAATTGCCTGCCCTGGCAAATATGACATCATCGGTCACCTGTGTGATGCATTTGTGGGTGACTGACTTGCAAAATCCTGCAAATGTCTCCTGGAAGGAGCCTAAGGCGCAGAAGTTGAGGGCGGTGGTCACTTTGACAGCCATTAGTAAAGTGTGGCCACCAGGTCCAGTTGACAGCAGGTCTTGTTCTAGCAGGGTGCAAATGTCTGCCATGACCTGATGTGATACTCTGAGCCTCCTGAGGCACTGGGGTTCGGCCATGTCAAGGAAGCTGATCCTCTGCTTATATACCCTGTGTTGCGGGATTCGCCTCCTGCGAGCTGCACCTCATCCCCTCTCTCCTGTGGAGTGGCAGGTCTGTGAGGAGAAGGCTGCTGCTGGTCCTGCTGGTGATGTTGCTGGTGGTGTTCAAATCGGTCCTCACCTGAGGTCCAAGGTGAAACAGCATAAGCGGCACCCATGTTGATCTGATATATGACAGATGTAAAGTGGAGATCAGATGCACAAACTCCCAATGTAGTGAAAGTCACCTCCAAAATAATAGAAACCATCTCAAAAGTTGTAGAAACCACTCCAAAGTTGTAGAAATCACCTGCAAAGTACTGACAGCAAACTCTCAGAACAAGTGCTGTGGGCAAAAGCTTTTCACTTCGGCAAGGAAGCCGGTGTGAGGTCTCAGTACAGTACTTGTGCGATTCTTCAGCTCCTTCAATTGCCGCTGTGCTCTCGCCTTGCTTTCACTGGCGAGGTCCAGGAAGCCCGGGAAACCCGTGGACCCACAGTGAAAGTTGAAAACTCCTGTTAAAAAAACGGTTAACTGCCTCTTAACTACCTCTTAATAGCTTTAAATTGTTAACCCGCCTCTCCCGAGGGGGTTTGTCGCACGCACCTGAACGCGCTCGGGTGAACTGCGGAAGTCGGCGGGTTGGAGCCAGCTTCCCGATGCCCTGTCAGTTTCAGCGCATTTAACCACCCACCGACTCCCAAACGCACTCACTCTTTGATGTTAAAATTCCCCCTATCTATCAACTTTTTGCTTCTTCATTGGTTAAGCGTTTAAATCTGTTTTCTTCATCTTGCTAATTGGTTATTTGTACTTCTATCATTCAGCAATCAGGTTACACACAATCCTGCATTCTAATTCCAATTTTCTTCCCAATCATTTTCTAGCCAGAGAACAGCTCCGAATAGGAAAGGTTAATCCTGAGCAGTATTTCAAGCTAAACCGTGACTGTAGACAAAAGCGACAGAGGCAGGAGCTCATTAAAAGCAAGTTCACGACTGGTGTCAGGAAGCACGTCTCCACACAGAGAGTGATTAATACACGGAATGATTCAGCAACGGGGGTTGATGGGTTTCTATGGGAGGATGTGCTTGACGGATCGAATAGCTTTAACAATCTGTATCTTATGAAATTTCTCTGACTATAAGGCCAGCATGATAGTTCCTCGCTTATCCCACTATATACCCCTAAAAATACATTTTTTGACATAACAAAAACATAAAAAATGAACTAAAACACACAAACTTGCTCATAAACTTGAACAAGATGGGCAATAAATGCTGACCTTGCTAACCATGCCCATATCCCGAGAATATTAAAAAAGGTGGACTTTAATGTGAATAAATGTAAGATAATGTACATTGCAACAGGAGATATGATAAAATGGGCACACAATGAATGGGGTCCATCAATAAAGATGGAGAAAGAGAATAATTCAATAGTCATTCACCAAAAGTATTCAGTCAATGTGCTACATTGATAAAAAGGGCTGTACAAGTCATACAATGCATCTTGGAGGTGTTTGATTGAGTTGAAAAAATTTACCCCATATAATTCATTATACCCCATATAAATTTGGCTTGTGTTCCCTTGAGTATTGAAGATTGAGGAGTGAAATGATCGAGGTGTCTAAAATATAAAGGGTTCAATAGGGTAGATACGGAGAAACTATTTCCTCTGGTGGGGGAATCATGAAACAAGGGGACATAATCTTAAAACTAGAACTAGGCCATTTAGGAAGCATTTTTCCACACAAATCTATAATTCTCTCCCCCAAAAGGCTGTGGACTCTGAGACAATTGGAGCTTTCAAGACTGATAGCGGTATATTTTTGTTCGGTAAAGGTATCAAGGGATATGGAGCCAAGGTGGGTAAAATGGAGTTGAGGTAAAGATCAGCCATGATCTAATTGGATGGTGGAGCAGGCTCGAAAGGCTGAATGGCCTCCTCCTGTTTCTGATGTTCCTATTGGTAAAGCCAAAGTTAGAACATTCTATAAAATTTTAGGTACCATCAAAAGACCATTGATGCATTGGAAGAGTTCAGAGAATAGTGGCCCAAAAATTCGGCCTAATACGGGAGAGTACGCACTGTGTACTCACCCGTATTAGATCCCGAAGTGCCGGTTTCCTGCATGCACTGCGTATGCGCGGGAAACCGGCACTTCCGGTATGGTGAAGGGGGCGGTTCCTAAGTGAACCGTGTGCGCACTACAGGCTGTGCGCACGCAGCGCACTTAGGTTTTTTTTCAGGTTTCAACGCGAGGGTAAGTATGGAAATTCTACACATGTAAAAAGGAGGCGTAAGACCCCTTTTGAACAAGGTAAGTAGTTAATTAAGTATAATTTTTAATTTTTTTCAACAGGTTTATCTTTTTTAGAGACTTTAAAGAAATGTAAGTTTATTTTTATAACTTTTAAAAAAAAAAAATTTTTTTTTAAATTGAAATTTTTGTTTAAGGTGGTTAATTTATTTAACTATAGTTATTTTATTAATGTAATGGTTTTTTTTAAAATTTATTTGCGGTTTAGCTGTTCTTTTGGGGTCTCTTTCAATTCACAGATTTGACAGGTCTCCTGTCAAATCTATGAATGAAAGATAGTCTGCTGCCATTGGCTCTCCATGGCCCACGTGATCCCAGAGGTCGCATCGCACTAACTGCGCCCCTGGGACACGCACACACTGCGCGCCGGCACTAGGGAGAGGCCCAGGACCCGAAGTTCTTATGGGCCCAAAACACAACGGCCAGCGCGGAGTGTGATATCGCGCGCGATCCTTACCCCCACGGCAAGCCTCCGAGTCAAATTTCTGGGCCAGTGTCTTGGATGATAAAGTCCCTAAGTTATGAAGAAAAGTATGACCTCATTGGGTAGGTATTATGAGATTTTGAAATCAGTAAATCATAAACTTTCAATTTGAAAAAATCTAGAGCAAACTCAGAGTTTTAATTCAGGAACTATGTCCAATTGCATCTCTATTTCTTTCTCCTTTTGTTTTACTTTAGTCTGCCACATGGAAAATGTCCTTCTGGCGATTATTGGCTTTTGGGACAGTGGTAACTCTTTTTTGTTAACTTCTAGGGAAGTCCCTAAAACAAAGTGACCAATGATTACAAGGAACAGAGATATTGAGCCGTCATTTGTTTTCAAAAGAGGCAAATCAACCCAACCATTAAATTATCTGAATTGGAAATATCATTTGTCTCACCGTTAATTCATAATTTTTCTCTTTCTTTTGATGTCTGAACGTCTTTGCCTGAACAAGAGCTCATTAGGCAGCAGACTCCTCCCCTTCTCTCAGTGATCTCCTCAAGCTGGGTGTTATTCGCCCTTTGACCTTTCCCTCCCTGTAGAGAAGCTGCTTTTCATTTCCTTGGGCAGCTTCTACTGAAACATACTTTGACGAACGATCTGCTGATGATGTTGGAATAATAATTGCTGTACTGTATGAAATTATGCACTCACCTTGCTAGAGGGGTAAATTTGTTTGCTCATCGGATTTACTCAAGTGTTTATTTTATTATTTCCACACGATTCTAATTATTCTGCATGTATAATACACTTGTATTAATGAAGCAACACAAAGATTGGCACCAAAATTCAGTCAGACTTCTTCCAAAAATCCCGGCAGAGATTTTGGAAATGTCCTGCACATTTTTCTTGATCTTGAGGATGACACGTAGAGCTACATTTTTCCTTTCGGTAGTACGGGGTTTTAAAAAAGAAGTTACATTTATACTTCATCGTTTACATCCTCAGGACGTCCCAAAGTGTCCCGCAGACAATGGATTATCTTTGAAGTGTGAAACGCAGCCAATTTATGCACAGCAAGATCCCACAAACAACAATGAGATAAATGACCTGATAATCTTTTTTTTTAAATGCTGGTAGAGGGATAGTGCCACATGGGACCTGTTACATCCACCGGAACAGGTAGACAGGGCCTTGATTGAACACCTCCGACACCTCTGACAATGCTGCACCCAATCCGTGCTTGACTAGGTTGTGTGCTCAAGTTCCCGCAGTGGGGCTTGAATTCACGAACCTCTGATTTCGAGGGGAGAGAACTACCACTGAGCCTAGCTGGGAACTTTATCACTAATACAGCTCGATGGGGATGAAATTGGATATTGCCCCGTTTGGGGCGCTAACACTTGAAAAGTTTAGAAAATTAGTGCCAGGCGCTAATGTTTCTAAACTTTTCAAAAATGTGGTTTTGCGCTCCAGGAAGAAAGTTGAGCGCTAAATCAAACGCTCCACTTCCTTCTTGGAGCGCAATCGGCATCAGGCGGGGCGGAGACTTCAGCAGCGCTGAACACTGGGCCGTGCAGCGCTGCCACGTTCAAAGGCTCCTTCCCTCCCTTAAAGGGAAGGACCATCGCTGCAATAAAAGTACCGACCTCAAGGAGATTGCTGGGCTGATCGATCGTGGGCAGGAACCCGCGAAAAAAACTTCAACAGGAAAGGTAAGTTTTTTTTCCACTTACCTCGGCCTCCTCGCCTTTAATCATCACCCCCGAAGCGGCTGGCCGCCCGATGCGCGCCTCCTGCAGCTGTCGGTGTTTTCACCCTGTGAAGCTGCAGGGGGCGGAAGTCAATTTCGGGTCTGGGGTGCTACCGGGGCGATGACGTCACGATCTCTGGGAGAAGGAGATCGGGGCGCAACGCCATAGCGCCGCCGTAAAACTCCTGCAGAAAATGGCGGGAGTCGATGTCAGCGCCGCGCCCAGTCACAAAGCCATTTGTGCCCCGTTAACCCCCCGGAGGCGCTAACCGGAGGCGCAAAGGCACCCAATTTCTAGCCCTATTTAGGAGAAAGTGCCATTTGATACCTCAGAATTAATATACATAATGTGATATCAATGTGATTCTTGACACTGGTGGGTTTGAGTCCCACTCCAGAGACTTCAGCGCAAAATCTAGGCTGACACTTCAGTGCAGTACTGAGGGAGTGCTACACTGTCAGAGGTGCTGTCTTCTAGATGAGATCTTAAACTGTTTGCCTTCTCAGGTGAACATAAAAGATCCCATGGCACTATGTTGAAGAAGAGCAGTTTAGTTCTTCCCGGTCTCCTGGCCAATATGTATCCCTCACCCAACATCACCAAAACATATGGGCCGGAATATTCCTTACCTAGGTGGGTCGGGTGCGTGCAGGTCACATGGCGGGTCGGAACCGCGTTCTTCTTATCATCCCGCTCCTCAGAGCGACTTTCAGTTAATGGAGCCTATTAAGGCAGCCCTGCGCGTTTCCCGGCCCTATTAAATGGTATGGGTCTGATGACATCATCGACGACTCATTTCCAGCGGGGATATTTAAAGCAGCCTTGGCCAAATTGCATTTAATGGTTCATCTAGGAGTGTGCAGGGAGGATGTATCACGATCTGGTTATTGCTCAGACTTGCAAAGATGGCTTCAGAAAGACAGAGCACTGCACCCAGGTTTTCAGATGACTCCTTAGATATTCTTGTGGAGGGAGTCAGAGTACGCAGGGAGGCCCTCTTCCCTGCTGATGGGTGGAAGAGACCTCCCCAGGAGACTAAAGGAGCCTGGTTCCAAATTGCAGAGGAGGTGAACAGCAGGGATGTGGTGAGGCGGATCTGGGCGCTGTGCCTGAAGTGCTTCAATGATCTGATGAGATCAGGAAAGGTGAGTGCAAAGCCACACTCAACCTCATCCTGCTGTGCCTGTCATCACATCCCCATCACTCTGCCTTCCCATGCCTGCTCCTGCACATCCTTACTCACACCAGCATACCTTGCACGCCCTCCCATTCCACTCTCTCTATGTACATACTCACATCCCCATCTGACTAACCACCCCACACACTCACCCTCATCCTAATGCAATCATAGCAAGTAACAACACACAAGGAGGCCATTTGGCATTGGCACTTTGGCATTGGCACCACACTCCCTCATAGTCACCCTCTACAGATGTAACCCACACATTCCTTACACTCATGCCATCACTCTCACTCAAACTTCTCTTCTTTCCCTCCTTGCAAGAGAAACAAGCACACAACAACAGAGAGAGGGAGAGTACCGGATGTGGCCCTCCATCCTTCGCTACTTTGACAGCAGCAGAGGGGGTGGCCCTGGAGGTGTCAGGAGTTGCGGAGCTTCTGGCGGTGGGAGATGGAGAGAGGGGGACCTCTCAACATGGTGACAGAATTACATCTCATACAGCCACATGGCATACAGCAGTCACTCATATGGGGACTGATGTCAGCAGCCAGTGAATGGTCATCATGTGCATAATGTTATCGTTAGCCATTCTTAATATAACATTTCTAAATGATCTCTTTACTCTCCCACAGGTCCATCAAGAGCCCCCCACCCCACTGTCCAGGAGGAAGAGGAAGACAACTCCTCAGAGGAGCCTCCAGCCTCTGAGGGTCCACCGTCACCAGACTTAAGTGCACCCAGCATCCAGAAAGAGGGCGATCCCAGAGGTGTAGGAAAAAGTGCAGGAGGCTCTGACAGGTTTTGTGGCCGCGAATGTGCAGAGAATCGAGGAGTTCATCTCCAACATGAGCTCCACCGTGTCGCAGGCGATGGCGACTGTAGGCGATGGATAGGATGGCCACCTACATGGAGCAGCTAATGCGCCACTCACAGGAACACATGCTAGCTGTGGACAACAGATAGCTGAGGCTCATAGACCTCCTCTCTGGGAGCGACGTAAACATAGATATGGGTCCTCATGGCCCCACTGCTGTGCAGCAAGGTGCTCTCCAGCTTCTTGATAGCAGGGAAGTGCGGGTGGTCCATGAGAGGGATGATGGTGAGACGGGACATGGAAGGGGGGGCTCCTCTCAAAGCGCTCACACTTCTCCTCTGCTGCCCACCGCCCCCCACCCCCTCCATCCCAGCCCCCGCTCAGTCAGAGGCCCAGATGCCTCCTAAGATTGCAATGACCGAGTCTGCCCCTGCACAGTCGCAGGAGCAGCAGAATTTGGCAGGGTCATCAGAGGCTCCAAAACCCAGAGGACATCTGCCACATGTGTCTTTGCAGTCGCAGCAGGGAAGTGAGCAGGCTGCCTCTACCTCTGCTGAAGCCACGGGTTGCACCTCATAGAAGCACGCGTAAACAGAAAATGACACAGAAGTAGATGCACAAGGGTAAGCACATGGGTGTTTCAAGAAGTGTTATTGTTAAGGTTCCGTTAATGTTATGATCTATTAATTTTCACCACTTTCTGGTCATGCCCATTTTTGTATGGTACTTTGGAAGTGGCTTAGTGCGTTGGAGTGAATGGTGAGACATAACGTTACCTCCAGCAATGGGGGTCAGTGTGAAAGGAATCGCTTGGTCATTGTAGGGACACTTTATGCTTTATGGTGTTGTTGGGGGCTGGGGGTGGGGGGCCGGTGGGGGGCGGTGGGTGGTGGACCTGGCACAGCATGTGGCAGCCATATGGGTGTAATGCAGGAAGTTAAGTAAATTTGGCCATGATGAGGCCATCCCTGGCCTCCCGGGCAGCAATGTACTCGGGTGCTGGTGGGATCTGGACCTCAGATTCCTCCTGCTCCTCCTCCTCGTCTTACAGCTGATGTTCCTCCTCCTCCTCCTCCTCTGAAGAGGCTGTGCGCTCAGTGCCTTACTCCTCTTGCAGCACTAATAGTTGTTGCTGTGCGATGTTGTGCAGCATGCAGCATACGACGATGATTCTCGAGACCCTGGCTGGTGCGTAATGAAGGGCTCTTCCAGATCTGTCAAGGCATCTGAAGCGCATTTTCAGCATGCCTATTGTCTGCTGTATGACACATCTGGTGGACATGTGGCTTTCACTATAGCACACCTCGGCCTCGGTACTTGGCCCCCTCAATGATGCATTTGTGGGCAGCCGACTGCGAGATGCTGCAAACGTCTGTTGAAGACCCCTGGAGGGAGCCTGAGGCGAAGAAGTTGAGGACACTGCCACAGGTAAGGAATGTCCACCAGGTCCTCTGGACTGCAGGTCTTATTCCAGCAAGCTGCAAATGTCTGCGATGACCTGGCGCGATAGCCTGAGCCTCCTTTGGCACTGCTGCTCAGTCATGTTGAGGAAGCTCATCCTTTGACTGTATACCCTGTGTTTGGGGGAATCGCCTCCGGCACAGTGCAGCCCTGCGCTGATGCCCTCTGTACTGTGGAGCATCAGGTCATTGAGGAGAGTGTTGTTGGTGTTGCTGCTGCTGCTGCTGGTGTGCCTGCCCCTGCTGGTGTTGGGGCTCATCGTGGTCCGATTCTGAGGACCAAGGTGAGACAGTATAAATGGCACCCATGCTGATGGAATAGATGGCAGGTCAAGTAGAGATCAGAGAAGCAACCTGTCAATAGTGTGATAGTTAGTAGCAACGAGGTGAGAGTGGCTTCCGCAGTTGCAGAAAATACTTGCAAACTCTAGACACCTAAATCTGCGCTCAAAGTGCACTCAGAAAGAGCCTTTCCCTTAGGCAAGTAATGAGGTGGCATGTGGGAGTATTTATTTGGATTTCCATGCTCTGCATTAATGACCTTGCAAAAAGGCAACTGAGCTTCCGCCTCAGATTGACAGACGTGGTTCCCGAGCTGTGTGATTCCCGTGGTCATCCAGTGACATTCAAAAGGTCTGGTTAAAAACACTGTTAAGGGACTCACAACAAGGATTTAATGAGCTAAATTAGGTCGCCCACCTCTGCCGTTCAGGTCCATGCCGCGCTGGCAAACACGCCCGAGTTAAAGGCGTGAGGAGGCAGGATGACAGCGGGTTCCCGACGAGCTCCCTTTTTCTCCGACTTTTACTGCTGACCTGCCTCCAATCCCACACGCACGGCAGCGGGAAAATTCCGTACACGATCTGGTCATTATCACATTGCTGCTTGATGGACCTTGCTGTGTGTAAATTAACGGCCACGTTTCCCACATTACAACAATGGCGACACTTCAAAAGTGTCTGTAAAGCACTTTGGGACGTCCTGAGGTCATGAAAAGCATTACATAAACAGAAGTTCTATCTTTCTTTACAAAGGATGAAATGTGCTCACACAGGGCAGATTGGATAAAAGGTTCATTTTCTTTCTGGGTTTAGAGAAACAACAATGAAACAAATAGCACTGATGTCATTGTGAATGCCGAACACATTTTGGTGACATGAACATCTATTGCTAGCTCAGAAAGGAGAACAAAGAATATGAAGTACAATGAAACCTGTATAAACGGATGCTCCCAGAATTCATACAAAAAATGGACACTTACTGAGGGACGCAAACAACTTGCGTGGTAAAATATACGAGAGGCGCTCTGAAACCACGGACTCCCCCTCCCCTGCCTCCGACGATGATCCTCAGGCCACCGCCGATGCTTCCTCCCCCTCACTGATGATGCTCAAGCCGGTCCGATGCTTCCCCCCACGATGCTCTGACCCTGATCCTCCCCCCCACCCGATGCACCCCCCGATTCTCTGGGCCTGACCCTTCCCCCCCACCCCCCCACCCCGATCCTGATCCTTCCCGACCACCCCCCCGGCCCCCAGCCGATCCCACCCTTCCTCCTCTCTGCGGCCTGGTGCCACAGGCCAACTCGCCCGCAGCCAGCCAGCCTGTCTATCTGGCTGGCTGCGGTTGGGAAACATAGGTTTGAAATGCAAATCAGGCCCTGCTGTTAAATTCAGCAGGGCCTGCGGGAACCCCGTTCACCCTTTCTAGCACCGCACCACCGCCCTCCCCCGCCCCCCCCCCCTCCCCCCCCACTCCCAACCAGCCTCCGTATTAGAATTCAGGCCGTATACCCTGATATCAAAGGAATAAAATGGATGGGTTCTATAATGAGCGGATGATCTGTTCCATCAGATTACCGCCCATATAGTGAAGTCAAAAATTTACCCAGGTGCTGTTAATAACTAAGTTGACAATAAAAAGAAAGACTTGCATTGATATAGCACCTTTCACAACCTCAGGATATCCCAAAGCGCTTTACAGCCAATGAAGTATTTTTGAAGAGTAATCACTGTTGTAATGTAGGAAACGCAGCAGCCAATTTGCGCACAGCAAGGTCCCACAAACGGCAATGTGATAATGACCAGATAATCTGTTTTAGTGATGTTGATTGAGGGATAAATATTGGCCAGGACACCAGGGAGAACTCTCCTGCTCTTTTTCAAATAGTGCCGTGGGATCTTTTACATCCACCTGAGAGAGCAGATGGGGCCTCGGTTTAACGTCTCATCCAATAGACGGCACCTTCGACAGTGCAGCACTCCCTCAGCACTGCACTGTTGCTGGACAACCCACGTGCAATATAATGAAAACATCTGTCCAGTAATTGGTCACAGCAACACTTTAAAATGTGCGTGTCAATGCGGGCTTCTGTGTGTCTACGTTTCTGTGCAGCGTTAGTGCAATCGTTACTTCCACCCATTCCTCCTCCGCAGACTGACGGCAACACAGGCGAGAGCTGGGCTGTCATGCACTAACATATTTGCAAACAACAAATAATCCACTAATTACAGTGCAGAGAGTTGCTGCTGACAAAAAAAACAAGTCTAACCAAGCCTAAATTGCTCAAGCGAATGTTCAGGTTTAGCTTGACTTCATTAAGCTGTTGATTTCAGAGCTAGTTCGGTGCTTATTCCTTTCTGAGATGTATCTGAAATTAATTTGCAACTGCTTTAGATGCTTGATTCCCCAAATAAATCAGGAAACAACGCAGGGCAGCTTTGATTGCACTCAACAGCACTACAAAATCTTGCCATTATCTATTGCATCTTAGCAATCTGTGCTGTCATCTTCACAGCCAGAAGATGAAGGGTTTTGATAGAGTAAATAGGGAGAAACTGTTTCAACTGGCAGGAGGGTCGGTAACCAGAGGACAATGATTGAAGGTAATTGGCTAAGGAACCAGAGGGGGGAGATGAGGAGAATTTTTTTTTACCACCTAACTGATGTGATCTGAAAGGGTGGGGGAAGCAACTTCAGTCGTAGCTTTCAAAAGGCAATTGGATATAGACTTGAAAAGGAAACATTTGCAGAGTGAATGAGGTGGTAATGATAGAAAATGTAATGTATGCCATCGCATTATTAGCACTTCATTATCAGGGCAGGCACTTCCACTGTTCGCCGGACTTGAAAGCAGAAAATGAGCTGGCGCAAAAATACACGGGGACCCAACGTTATGGATTTCGACCCGTTTGCTAGCAGGCTCCACGATCAGTTCTTAGTGCTTCTAAATTAAGTGTCGTGCAGTCAGAGCAAACCTGACCTCGTCCTAACCTCAGAGCAGCACCCTCTACGTCTACTGCATCAGTGTGACTTGTAGCGTTCCCACACCAACTACGCTTGTGTCCTCTTGAATTGAGGCAGACAATCTAATACCAACTTTGCCAACCTGTGGACATTGTTAGGTTGTGACCATTGAGAAGTGGCTTCAGACTAGCCTAGCCATTTTTCCTTAATGTTACACTCAAACCGAGGAAAGAATCCTACATTACAACAGTGACTACGCTTCAAAAGTATTTCATTGGCTCTAAAGCACTTTAGGACGTCCTGGGGTCATGAAAGGCGTTGTGAAAATGCCAGTTCTTTTTTTATTCAGTCTGGACGGGATTCAACCCGAGATCCAAAAGTAAAAAGAAAGTGTGTTTTAATGATCAATAGATCTGACATACAGACTCACTCAGACAAACAAATCGACTGTCACTGCGGAGTCTGGGGTCCTTGGTCAGGTTTAGGATTGGCAGAGTACTCCATGAGTATTTAATCTCATGTAAAATCCGTCAATCACAGACATCTGATCAAAGTAAGATTGTTATGCTTTTCTGATCTATGATGTAACTCACAGAGTCAATGCCAAGGGAAAGTATTAATTATGGTGCAAACTTAAATTGATAGGAGGCGATCTTCGGCAGTGCGCTCAGGCATTAAAGATCCTCTGAGGTGGCCAAGATGGGGTCTTGAGCTAAACGCCGGTTTAGGCCGCGCTTAGTGCAAGACGCCATCTTGGTAAAGGAGTTGAAGCCAGCGCTAAGAACGGCTCATTAAGGGACTGATTGCCACTAAAATGTCTGCTAGCGCTCATTAAGGAGACTGCACCGCATTTTTGTGGCTGGCGCCTGTCCTAACTCCCTCTCCTAACAGCGACCAGCTGCTTGAGAGTAAACAAGGCGTTGATGTGGATTTCGAGTGCTACTTAAAGGGATACTCACCATTTCATGTTCTTGCTGCTGGAGCTGTGAAAAGGACCTCTGAATCACATTGGGAGACTGTCTGGGACACTTTGTCAAGAATTCACCAACACTCGAGCAACATTTATTCTGGAAATTCTCTGAGGACTTCAACTAAAAAGAGTGAGTGCTGTGCTACTCCACCTTATTGGACACCTTATAGGAGTCACCAGGAGAAAGGGCGTGCTTGGTCATGGCCATCTTGCTAGGGGTCCCCCTTGATCTGGTCGAGGAATGGGAGGAGGACAGGAGGCCAGGCAGAGCAGCACCAGCTGCTGCAGGAGAGAGGGACAGGAGGGCGAGGAGGGCGAGGTGGTGTCCTCCCTCACCCGCCCCCCGCCCCCCAACTCCCCGCGGATACAGGACATCCTTCCTCCTCCGGACCTCCTCCACCAGGACCTCCAGCGCCGTGTCCGAGAACCTGTGCGCCCTCTCCCTCGGTCCCTGAGCCATCCTGAAATGTGCCACTGTGTGCCAGCCAGCGCACTCCACACCTTCAGTGGAAGTGGGCGCGAGGAGCCCACATATAGGCTGGAATTTTGCCGGTGCTTAGAGGAGGGGTCCGCTGTCAAAGTATAAAAGATTGACAGTGGGTCAGGATTCCGTTGTCAACCCGCCTCCATGTCAGTTTCCCAAGTGCCGGGTCTGTCTGAGCTTTACAGACCCAACACCAAGCAGCGGGGGAGCCAATTCAGACAGTTAAGAGCTTGTTAAAAGGTACTTAAATAGCATTTTACCATGTACTTGCCATTTTTCCAACTTTTTCAGGAGGTTCCCGTTGCTCGGGGATCACGTCAGGTAAGTGTGTTGGGTTCTCTACAACTCTCCATTGCTGTGAATAGGTGACAGCTGCAAAAGTGGTATAAAAGCTACCATTTCACAGCTGTTCGCTTTCCAATGTCAGAAGATTGAGCCTTCAGGAGTTGGAAGGCACTTTTGAGCTGTTCGCAGTTTGGAAGTGTTTGGAGTAAACTTTCTATCCACTGTCACCTCCTTGGAGCAACCTCTCTCACAGATCGCTTCTGACATCTCAACTTCAGCTGCCATCTATTCCAGCAGCATCGGTGCCCTTGAATAATCACACCTTGGTCCTCAGAATCCCACCACGATCAGCCCCAACACCAGCAGCACCAGGCACACCAGCAGCACCAACAACAACACCGACCTTCTCCGCAATCACCTGATGCTGCACAGGACACAGGGCATCAGCACCCGACCACATTGCTGCCCGGGGGGCCAGGGATGGCATCACCATGGCCAGATTTACTTCACTTGATGCTGTACACCCTGGCTGCCACATGATGCACCATAAAGCATCCCTACAATGTCCAAGCCATTCTTTTCACACTCATCACCATTGGGTGGGGGGTGGTGGGACGTTATGTCTCACCATTCACTGGAATTCACTAAGACACTTCCAAAGGTGCACACAAATTTGTCCAAGAAGGCAAAGTGTTGAAAATAAAGATTTCAATGCTTGACAGCACATTAACAGAAACTTTACATGAACATTGCATAAAATACCCAAGTGCCGAGTGTGTTGTTAGTTGGTATGATTGCACTAGGATGAGGGCGAGTGTGAGGGGTGGCTAGTGAGATGGGAAAGTGATAATGTAGATAGAGAAGGATGGGTGGAGGTGCAAGGTAAGTTGGCGTGAGTAAGGATGTGCAGGAGTAGGGTAGGGAAGGCAGAGTGATGGGGATGTGATGAGTGGCACAGAATGATGAAGTTTTTTTTAAATCTTTCATGGGATGTGGGCGTCGCTGGCAGGGCCAGCATTTATTGCCCATCCCTAGTTGCCCTTGAGAAGGTGGTGGTGAGCCACCTTCTTGAACCGCTGCAGTCCGTGTGGTGAAGGTACTCCCACAGTGCTGATAGGTAGGGAGTTCCAGGATTTTGACCCAGCGACGATGAAGGATGGGCGATATATTTTCAAGTCAGAATGGTGTATGACTTGGAGGGGAACTTGGAGGTGATGGTGTTCCCATGCACCTGCTGCCCTTGTCCTTCCAGGTGGAAGAGGTCGCGGGTTTAGGAGGTGCTGCCAAAGAAGCCTTAGTGAGTTGCTGCAGTGCATCTTGTAGATGGTACACACTACAGCCATGGTACGCTGGTGGTGGAGGAAGTGAATATTTAAGGTGGTGGTTGGGGTGACAATCAAGCGGGCTGCTTTGCCCTGGATGGTGATGAGCTTCTTGAGTGTTGTTGGAGCTGCACTCATCCAGGCAAGTGGAGAGTATTCCATCACACTCCTTACTTGTGCCTTGTAGATGGTGGAAAGGCTCTGGGGAGTCAGGAGGTGAGACACTTGCCGCAGAATACCTAGCCTCTGACCTGCTCTTGTTGCCACAGTATTTATGTGGTTGGTCCAGTTAAGTTTCTGGTCAATGGTGACCCCCCAGGATGTTGATGGTGGGGGATTTGGCGATGTTAATGCCGTTGAATGTAGGGGCGGTGGTTAGACTCTCGCTTGTTGTAGCTAGTCATTGCCTGGCACTTGTGTGGCACGAATGTTACCTGCCACTTATCAGCCCAAGCCTGAACGTCATCCAGGTCCTGTTGCATGCGGGCATGGTCTGCTTCATTATCTGAGGAGTTGTGAATGGCACTGAACACTGTGCAGTCAGCAGCGAACATCCCCATTTCTGACCCATTGTTGGAGGGAAGGTCATTGATGAAGCAGCTAAAGATGGTTGGGCCTAGGACACTGCCCTGAGGAACTCCTGCAGCAATGTCCTGGGGCTGTGATGATTGCCCTCCAACCACCATAACCATCTTCCTTTGTGTTAGGTATGACTTCAGCCAGGGGAGAGTTTTCCACCCGATTCCCATTGACTTCAGTTTTACTAGGGCTCCTTGATGGCTCACTCGGTCGAATGCTGCCCTGATGTCAAGGGCAGTCACTCTCACCTCACCTCTGGAATTCAGCTCCTTTGTCCATGTTTGGACCAAGGCTGTAATGAGGTTGGGAGCTGAGTGGTCTTGGCGGAACCCAAACCGGGCATCAGTGAGCAGGTTATTGGTGAGTAATTGCTGCTTGATAGCACTGTCGATGACACCTTTCATCACTTTGCTGATGATTGACAGTAGGCTGATGGGGTGGTAATTGGCCAGATTGCATTTGTCCTGCTTTTTGTGGACAGGACATAACTGGGCAGTTTTCCACATTGTTGGGTAGATGCCAGTGTAATAGCTGTACTGGAACAGCTTGGCTAGAGGTGCAGCTAGTTCTGGAGCACAAGTCTTCAGCACGACAGCTGGGATGTTGTCGGGGTCCATAGCCTTTGCTGTATCCAGTGCGCTCAGCTGTTTCTTGATATCACGTGGAGTGAATCGAATTGGCTGAAGACTGGCTTCTCCAATGTTGGGGACCTCAGAAGGAGGCCAATATGGATAATCCACTCAGCACTTCTTGCTGAAGATGGCTGCAAACGCTTCAGCCTTGTCTTTTGCACTCATGTGCTGGGTTCCACCATCATTGAGGATGGGGATATTCATGGAGTCCTCCTCCTCCTGCGAATTCTTTAATGGTCCACCAGCATTCATGACTGGATGTGGCAAGACTGCAGAGCTTTGATCTGATCCATTGATTGTGGGATCTCTTAGCCCTGTCTATAGCATGCATGTTGTCCTGTGTTGCAGCTTCCCCAGGTTGGCACCTCATTTTTAGGTATGCCTGGTGCTGCTCTTGGCATGCTCTTCTACACTCCTTATTGAACCAGGGTTGGTCCCTTGGCTTGATGGTAATGGTAGAGTGAGGGATATGCCAGGCCATGAGGTTACAGATTGTGATGGAATACAATTCTGCTGCTGCTGATGGCCCACAGCTGCCCAGTTTTGATCTGCTAGATTTGCTCTGAATCTATCCCATTTAGCACGTTAGTAGTACCACACAACACGATGGAGGGTGTCCTCAATTTGAAGATGGGACTTTGTCTCCACAATGACTGTGCAGTGCTCAGTGCTCCCGATACTGTCATGGACAGATGCATCTGCAACAAGTAAATTGGTCAGGACGAGGTCAAGTAGGTTTTTCCCTCATGTTGGTTCTCTCACCACCTGTCGCAGACCCAGACTGGCAGCTATATCCTTCAGGACTCGGCCAGCTGTGTTGCTACCGAGCCACTCTTGGTGATGGACATTGAAGTCCCCCACCCAGAATAAATTCTGTGCCGTTGCTACTCTCAGTGCTTCTCCAATATGGAGAAGTACTGATTCATCAGCTGAGGGAAGGCTATCAGCGGAAGGTTTCCTTGCCCATGCTTGGCCTGAAGCCATGAGACTTCATGGTGTCAGAAGTCAATGTTGAGGACTCCCAGGGCCACTCCTTCCTGACTGTATACCACTGTGCCACCACACCTGGTGGGTCAAGACATACCGAGGGACAGTAATGGAGGAGTTTGGAACATTGGCTGAAAGATATGATTCTTTGAATATGTCAGGCTGTTGCTTGACTAGTCTGTGGGACAGCTCTCCCAATTTTGTCACAAGTCCACTTGTGAGGGGGACTTTGCAGGGTTGGCCAGGCTGGGTTTGCCGTTGCCGTGTCCATAGGCAGTGCCGAGGTCGATGCCGTCCGTCCAGTTTTATTCTTATTATTGTGTTTCGTAGCAGTTTGTTACAACTGAATAGCTTGCTAGGCCATTTCAGAGGGCAGTTAAGAGTCAACCACATTGCTGTGGGTCTGGAGGCACATATAGGCCAGACTGGGTAAGGACAGCAGATTTTCTTCCCTAAAGGACATTAGTGAACCAGATGGGTTTTATACGACAATCCGATAGTTTCATGGTTACTGATACTAGCTTTTTATTACAGATTTATTGAATTAACTGAATTTAAATTCCCCAGCTGTCATGGTGGGATTTGAACTCACGTCTCTGGATCATTAGTCTAGGTCTGGATTACTAGCCCAGCAACATTACCACTATGCTACCACTAGGTTGAGTGTGGCTTTGCAGTAACGTTTTGTGATCTACTGAGATCATTAAAAGGTTTGTGCCACTGCAGCCTGGTCCTCCTGACCACATCCCTGCTTGTGTCCTCCTGTGCAATGTGCAACCAGACTGCGTTGGTGTCCAGCGGAGGTCTCTTCCGCCCATTGGAAGGGAAGAGAACCTCCCTGCGTGTTGTGATGTCCTCCATAAGCATATGGAGGGAGTCATGGGAGAGCCTGGGTGCTGCCCTGCACCTCTGTGCAGTGCTTGTCAGTGTTTACAGCACCTCAATGCTGTAGAACACTGACAGCACAACTGTCAAAATGAATTTGGACATGTTCCCTTTAAGGAAACCAGCTGATGACACATCATCAAATTACGCCATCAGACCCGCTTCCTTTAATTGGCCGGGAACCTCGCAGGGCGGGCTTAATATTAATATTAACGCAAAATCATGTCGGAGGCCGGAATCGAGACAGCTGCGAGGTCGGCACCCGCCACGGACCCGCCAAGGTTGGTAAAATCCAGCCCATTATGTTCCATGGAAATTGCGTCTAATCAGCACTTGAGTGCTAATCCTGCAGGTTTCTGGTTTCGGACCTCCAGGCAAGTTCCAATTATGTTCAATTAGGACCAAAAATTGTTCGCTAAATCCAGACTTTCAAACAGATGTGTCTTATTAGCGCAGCTCCCATTTAGCACCTGTTTTCACCTTTGGCCAAAATAACCCTAATGTTTAATCAACTTATCACAGAATTGCCTCTCCACTGTAAAGCCATGGACCTATTTTGGTCTTTACCCAAATCCCAATAAATATTATAGGCTGAAGGACAGTTCTCTTAATGTGGCTCGGTGTCAAATTTTGATTGATAACGTTCCTCTGAAGCGCTTTGGGACGCTTTTACAATGTTAATGGCGCTATATCAATGCAAGTTGTTGTTGTTTCCTTCTGTCATTACTGTGTGAATCCTGCTCCTGTGTCCTCTTTTAATTGTCCTCTCTCACTACCACGTTACACTGGCCATTGCGTACAGCGGGCAAATGGCGTTCGCACGAAGCAGTGTGGATTGTATTCTAAAACCATTTTATACAAAGTACTTCATTCGTACTTTAAAAAAGAGACCTTTTTTTTTCCTTCGATGACCAAATGTTAAAGGTCACAGGCTTGGAATTATGCTTGTGAATTGCAGCTCCAGGGTTTGACAGCTAATTAATAGTCATGAGTTTCAGGATCACTGTCCTTCAAAAATGTTTCATTCCAAGAGATACCTTGACTAACATAATGCATGAATTGCGTGTTATTTTAATGGCAGCAACTCTCCAGGGGTGCCGGTTGGTCAAACAAAGTAATTTTGCTGTTTCTCCCAAAAGCTGCCTCCCACTCGCATAATCAACGAGACTGTCTCCTAAACGCTCATTTAAGAGGCTTGCCATCAGGCGCAAGCTCCCGTTGACATGACAGCTAATCACAGTGATACTGATTGCGTTGTCATTCTGTCATGTCCCCGAGACCGCTTGTCAAAGAGCAGCTAGTTCCGCGACATCAAAGATGATGGCAGTAAATCCATCCCAGTGCCGCGTTTTTTTTTTGCAACGGGGGATTTAGTTTCGGACAGTTTAAAAAAAGTTTGATTCTCCATGGTGCCGACTAATTTTTTTTCCATGCTGCTTGTAAGGAATTCCTGGTGCCTACTATCTGCTTAGAGAGGGCTTAAAACGCACACTTGTCTAATGATTAACGAGTGACCATCCTCTCTGAGGGCAAGGGGTGCAATGGAAGGTAAACTGAGTCTATCTGGGGGACGAGCTGGTCCCAAGGTGACATCTGTTGATGGAGGTTTGGAAACAAGTCAACCCTCCTGTGGGAGACTTGGTGATCCAATTTGCATTGACCAGCCAGCATAGCTCGTCAAAGGAATCTGCAGGGTTAGACCTATCATTGGGAAGCTGGAAATCTTCCTTTTGGCTCCATAATAATCTTGCAAGCCAATGTTCCAATCGGAAGGCCTGTCCTGGGCTGTATAAGTAGCAGGGAAAAAAAGAAAGAATGTGCATTTATATAGCACCTTCCACGACCTCAGGATGTCCCAATGCACTTTACAGCCAATGAAGTACTTTTAAAGTGCTGTCACTGTTGCAATGTAGGGAAAGGCAGCAACAAATTTGTGCACAGCAAGGTCCCACAAACAAGCAATGTGATAATGGCCAGATCATCTGTTCTGGTGATGTTGGTTGAGGAAGCTTACTATTTTACCATGCTGGTAAACCATACAATTTTAGTTGCGTAAGCTCCACCAGCGCTCTTGCACAAATTTGGGGGCCCACCAGGTCTTGAACCAAGTTAATTGGAGTGTGTTGCTACAGGAAGAGATGGTGAATTCCATATCAGGCAAACAGAGACTCTTCATCTAGAGTCAACTTTTGTTTCTTAACTTGTCCCTTTACCATCTCCTTTTGCCTTGCACCATCATCCCTTTTGTCTCTTAATCTCTCCTGCCTTCCACCCCATCACAGACCTTCCCTTTTGTTCTTTCCTCCCCTCCCCCCTTTCCCTGCCCCTACACGTGCTTAAAAACCTGTTACATCTCCAACTTTTTCCAGTTCTGATGAAGGGTCATCGATCTGAAACGTTAACTCTGTTTCTCTCTCTACAGATGCTGCCTGACCTGCTGAGTATTTCCAGCATTTTCTGTTTTTATTTCAGAAACTCTTCCAATATAGGTTTCTCAGTAGCTTCTGAACACAGTGGGAGTAATTTTAACTTTGGGAAATGGTGTAAAATGGACACTATCTAATTAGCCGCGTATTATACATCTCGTCCGATTTACCTTCCCATAAATGTCATTTTGTTCTTTTGGCAGGTCAGCAGGAAAGAAAGACATGCATTTATATCGTGACTTTCACGACATCCAGAAGCACATGACTGCATTACATTACAGCCAATGGAGTGTTGTAATGTAGGAAACGCGGTAGCTAAGTTGCGCAGAGCAAAGTCCTGCAAATGTGCTAATGACCAGATTGTCGGTTTTCATGATGCTGGTTGAGCAATAAATGTTGGTTAGAACTCGCCTGCTCTTCTTTGAAATAGTACCATGGGATCTGTTGCGTCCACTTGAGAGAGCAGACGGGGCCTCGGTTTAACATCACATTTGAAAGCTGGCACCTCTGACAGTGCAGCACTCCCTCAGTACTGCACTGGAGTGTCAGCCTAGATTTTGTGCTCAAGTCTCTGGAGTGGGACTATGAACCCACAACCTTCTGATTCCGAGGCGAGAGTGCTAACCACTGAGCCACGGCTGACACCTGCACCTCGTGGGCGTTTCTGCCTGTGCCGGGGAGCCTGCATCTGAGGTAGTGGCGAGGGGCTGTGGTTGCTGCTGGTCTCATAATCGGCTTGTCTGTGGAGCAGAAAAAGGCAGCTTCGCTTTCTGAGGCCAAAATGTCAAATTCCTGCAAAGAAGCAGCAACCAAAATGAACCGTGTGATCAATTCACTCATTTATGGGTGGGGTGGGGTGGGGGGAGGGGCTCCAACTTTTAAAAGGCCTTCCACGAGCCTTTAGCAACACTAGATGACAATAAACGTGCCGGCATTATTGTGTCCCGCATCGCTATGGCAGTAATTCTGGAAAATACAATGTATGACAGCCTCCTGTCGTTACAACAACAACAACTTGCATTGATGTTGCGTCCTCAACGCAGTAAAAAAACACTGATATTACTTTCAGCGGAAGACCCAGAAGTAGTAGTAATCAGTGTTGGCACCGGTGAAATGACTGCCTGTCTAATTTTCTTCCCCCTGGCTCCTCAGGTTAATCATCTCTACTTGCTGTCTGTGCTAAGAGCTTTCATGCAGGTGCAGATCAAACTCAAGCAGGTAAACTTTATCTACAAGAGACACCTCAAACATTGCGTAGTTCTGCTTCAATCCTACATCAACCATATATGCACCTATTTTTTCTGGCACTGTTACTGTACAATCAATTTAAATCAAAGTCTTTGGGAGATTTGCTTTATATACAAAGTGCATTCACATTTATGTCTTGCTTTAAGCTGTGGATGTCTTAATATCCAAATCTCCCAATGATGTACTTGGTTGTTTAAGCTGTGCTCATATAGGAGATTATTTGAAGTTGGCATCATATATTGTATCATAACTAAAGTGAGTGTGTCGATATTCATATCTCAATAATGTGCTTTCAAAGAAAACCTGGTCTGCATTTTACAAAGAAAATTGTTGTAACTTTTGGGATTGCAGCTAATTCAAATTATATCAATGATATTGTGCCATATGTTTAAGCAGGCATTATGCAAAACGCCTCATCAATATGCGCAACGGCTAGCTAAACAGTTTGAATATCTTTGGATTCTGTTCTGATTTATATTCCCTGCAGGTCTGAAGGAAGATCAACATTGATAACATTTTGGAGACGTTACATTTTGATGCTTTAGTAAAGCTAACCATAATGCTCATTTACATTTAATTTATTTTTACATTTTAGATTAACTTCCACCAAACATTTGAAGCTAATACTTATATGAAATTTTCACATGCGCATGATGTGAAAATAATATTAATAACAATAAATTGGCAGAGTTGGTTTGGTTTTTTAATACATTCAGTGAAGTGACAGGATCTGGTCTGGGGGCAGTAGCAATACGAAAACACTGTGAGGGCCTTCAACATTGAACCAAATGAGGTTGATATAGTCTCCGGCTTTGTCTTGATCCTGTAGAATTCGCAATATATCGCGATTTTATTAATAAGGAGAAAACACAGAGTTTCGTTCAAACAGCTTTTATTTCAGTAGAATGCTGGCAGGTTTAAAGTGGACACAAGCAGCCTGTAAAATGGCCGCCGCACCTCGTGACAGAACATTCTAGACTTTTCAACAGGCAGACAAGATGGCGTTCCAATAAACATTTGTGCAAGATCGATTAAGATTCAGCACAGTGAAGATAATACACGAGACATTATGGGTTTGCAGTATACACATAGATACTGAAATCGGTCTCCCAGGTACAAAGGAAAGCCATTGTACCGAGTAATCAAGGGCCCATCCAAAAGACATTAATATGTAAATCCCAACGACTCTACGATGAGAGAGCCGTTAGCAGGTAGTTATACAGGACACTTGGAAGCCCCAAACCCCTCCAGGGAGAACACCGACCGATTTAACAATGGGAGAAATATTAACAGGTACTCAGACATTTACGAGTAGCCCCGAAACCCATTAAGAACGGAGATCACCCATACAAGACATTTGAGCGCCAAACCCTAAACAAAAGAATGGACATTATAGTTGGGCGGGAAACGGAAGATTTTGCACTATAATTGCAGGCTCCAAACCGTCCATTCTCTCTCTTGCTGCTCTTGCTGCTCTTGCTCTCTTGCTGCTCTTATCATCGTGGCTGCTCCTGTGTACTCGTAGTTGGGCTCGCTCCTGCTTGCCTGTTGCCTCGTCTGAAAAGACTGTTGAACTTTCTGATCCGTTCGGATCTACCTCGTGTCGCGTAACGAAGACCTATATTGGTAACCGGTATCGGAACCAAAAGGCCCGAGAAGAGATGAGATGAGATGAGATGAGAAGAGAGGAAGACCATATCCATCGCCACGGTCAGTAAATCCCGACCGCGCCTGTAGGTCGATTATCCAAGTTTTCCTTGCCAGGAAGACTTCTTCGAACTTGCAAGGAAACATATCGTATCGATGATATTGACAACTGTGCTCGAAAAGTACCTGTTAAACCAACCAACACAGGTCTTCATCACAGCAGACGGTCCAGCCTGCTAGCCGGAACAGCAGAAGCAAGTAAACAAGTGGGACCAGGAGATCTCCTGACCGACACGTGGGTGCTGCGGTGAAAAACATCCGATCAGCTATTCGGAATTTCTCCGAGTTATCACGAGTGGTGAGCATGAGTCTCGAAATCCTACGAATCTAGTTTAGGATAGATATTGATAGGGGAGGGTTTAAGGATTAAGGATATTTGTAATGTGTGCCCCTATTTACTTTGTGCCGTTCGTTCCTCGTTTCCCTAAGATCGACTATATAACTGTTTGTAAGATTGTACTGTCATTAATCTGTGCTTATGACATGTATTTCATAATCTTAAGTATCATGCAATAAAGATTTTCCATTTCGTACCATTCAGACCAAGTCTACATGAGTTTCATCTCCATTACTGCTCTCGCATCTAAGTCCAGTGTCTAGAACCGTAAGGGAGAGTGATTCGAACCACTCACAGGTGTGTCTAGTGTTCCCAGACTGGCTGGAGACCAGAACAGGCAACAAGGCCTAGACCCGCACTGACATACAGGCTGCACAGAGCCGCGTGAATCTCACAGGCTGCGAGACACGCAGGGTCAGAATCCCTTACAATCCTACCTTATTTTGTCCTTAAATTCTTAAAAATAATACAGTCGAGTGTATCTGTTTTAAAAGCTGCAACGAGCATTCAGCAGTCAGTATCCATTGAGTAAATCATGTGTTACTTTTGAAACATCACTGATCTGTATCTAATGAACTACAATACGCAGCAAAATAATATACACAATAGGAATATGCATTGGCAATCACACAGCACTGAAGGAGGCCATTTGGCCCATCGTGCCTGTGCCGGCTCTTTGAAAGAGCTTCCAATTAGTCCTAGTTACCTGCTCTTTCCCCATAGCCCTGCAATGTTTATCCCTCAAGTATTTTTCCAATTCCCTTTTGAAAGTTACTATTGAATCTCCTTCCACTGCCCTTTCAGGCAGCACGTTCCAGATCATAACAACTCGGTGTGTAGAAAAATGTTTTCCTCATGTCGCCTCTGTTTCTTTCGCCAATCGTCTTAAATCCGTGTCCTCTGGTTACCGACTCTTCTACCATTGGAAACAGTTTCTCCTTATTTCCTCCATCCAAACCCTTCGTGATTTTGAACAGCTCTATCAAATCTCCTCTTAACCTTCAGGCTCAGTTGGTAGCACCCGCTCCTCTGAGTCAGAAGGTTGTGTGTTCAATTCCCACTCCAGAGACTTGAGCACCAAGGGCTGACATTCCAGTTCGGTACTGAGGGAGTGCTGCACTGTCGGAGGTGCCGTCCTTCAGGTGAGACGATAAACCGAGGCCCTGTCTGCTCTCTCGCGTGGATGCAAAAGATTGCATGGCACTGTTTCGAAGAAGAGCAGGGGAGTTCTCCCTGGTGTCCTGGCCAGCATTTATCCCTCAATCAACATCACTAAAACAGATTACCTGGTCATTATCACATTGCCGATTGTGGGAGCTTGCTTTGCGCAATTAGCTGCTGCATTTCCTACATTACAGCAATGACTACACTTCAAAAGCTCTTCATTGGCTGTAAAGTGCTTTGGGATGTCTGGTGGTCGTGAGAGGTGCTATATCAATGCAAGTCTTTCTTTTCTTCTCTGCTCTAAGGAGAACAACACCAGCTTCCCCAGTCTCTCCATATAACTGAAGTCCCTCATCCCTGGTATCATCCTAGTAAATCTGCTCTGTACCCTTGGAAAGGCCTTGGCAAATTTCCTACAATGTGGTGCCCAGAATTGGACACAAGATTCCAGCAGAGGCCTAACCAGTGATGTATAAAGTTTTAGCATAACTTCCTTGCTCTGTAAACACCTCTGTAATTATTATGTCAAACTGAAAAAAAATTAGATAAGTGAAAATGCAAATAAATAGTGCAAGGATGTATTTGAAATGCTTGCACCTAAGACCAAGATTCAAATGCTAAACTGCAAAATGATAGTGTCGTACAGTTTTTTTAACATTTAACAATTGTTTAAAAAAAGATGTTACCATTGATGTTAAGAACTCAATGGGGCACTGACCTGAGCGGGAGTGGGGGCAGTGGCAGCAGCATAAAGGGAGAGGCGGAGAAGGCCCAGGATAGAGCGCGGAGCGGCGGGAGCGGCGGGAGCGGCGACAATGGCAGCGGCATAAAGGGAGAGGCGGAGAAGGCCCAGGATAGAGCGCGGAGCGGCGGGAGCGGCGCGAGCGGCGACAATGGCAGCGGCATAAAGGGAGAGGCGGAGAAGGCCCAGGATAGAGCGCGGAGCGGCGGGAGCGGCGACAATGGCAGCAGCATAAAGGGAGAGGCGGAGAAGGCCCAGGATAGAGCGCGGAGCGGCGGGAGCGGTGGGAGCGGCGACAATGGCGATTTAAAAAAATCACAAGGACTGACGTCAGAGGATAGCTGATAACTGATTGGTTCGTAAAGGTCACGCCATTTTTTTCTCTTCAATTTAGGAGCCGGGGTTAAATAGCTGGTTAGGGATAAAGCAGGACCTTGGAGATTAGTAACTGTTAATACTATATTAAATTAATAACTTGAATTAGATACACCTTAGTCTAAAGTTTCTATAAAGTTAGTTCATAGTCGAATCAATATAGGCGTGGCAGGGCAGCTCGGTCCAGCGGAATGCACATCCTGTGCCATGTGGGAACTCCAGGAGGCTTCCTGTGTCCTGAACAACCACGTATGCAGGAGGTGTCGTCAGCTGGAGGAGCTCGAGCTCCATGTTTCGGAGTTTGAACAGCAGCTGGCGTCACTGTGGTGCATCCACGAGGCTGAGAGCTACGTGGATAGCACATTTCAGGAGGTGGTCACCCCACAGCTAAGGAGTGCGCAGGCAGAGAAGTAATGGGTGACCGCCAGACAGAAGAGGAGGATCAGGCAGGTAGTGCAGGAGTTCCCTGAGTGCATCTCACTCTCGAACCAATATTTTGTTCTGAGCACGGGTGAGGACAATGGTTCCTCTGGGGAGTGCAGCCAGAGTCAAGTCCATGGCACCACGGGTGGCTCAGCTGTACAGGGAGGGAGGAGGAAGAGAAGGAAAGCAATAGTGTTAGGGGATTCGATAGTTAGGGGAGCAGACAGGCGTTTCTGCGGCCGCAGACATGACTTCAGGATGGTATGTTGCCTCCCTGGTGCCAGGGTTAAGGATGTCACTGAGCAGCTGCAGAACATTCTGAGGGGGGAGGGTGAACAGCCAAAGGTCGTGGTCCATATCGGTACCAACGACATAGGTAGAAAGAGGGATGAGGTCCTGCAGGCAGATTTTAGGGAGCTAGGAAAGAGATTAAAAAGTAGGACCTCAAAGGTAGTAATCTGGATTACTCCCAGTGCCACGCGCGAGTGAGTATAGAAATAGAAGTATAGAGCAGATCAATGCATGGCTGGAGAGATGGCGCAGGTGGGAGGGCTTCAGATTCCTGGGGCATTGGGGCCAGTTCTGGGGGAGGTGGGACCTGTACAGGCCGGACGGGTTGCAGCTCAACAGAGCTGGTACCAATATCCTCGCGGGGAGGTTTGCTAGTGCTGTTGGGGAGGTTTTAAACTAATTTGGCAGGGGGATTGTCACTAGGATGTAGCATTAGAAAGGAGAAGCAATGGACACAAAGGATTGGGAGAGACGGATAGCACTAAAGTAAGAAATAGTAAGCTATTAGGTGGGTCAGTCTAAGAGAGAACACAGGATGGTCTAAGATAGATTACAGTGTATGTATGTGAACGCACAAAGCATAGTAAACAAGGTTGGTGAGCTGCAGGCACAAATAGCCACATGGGAATATGATGTCATGGCAATGACGGAGACCTGGCTCAAAAAAGGTCAGGATTGGGTACTAAATATTCCTGGATATAGGGTGTTCAGGAAAGAGAGGGAAGAAAAGAAAGTAGGTGGGGTGGCAGTACTGGTTAAGGAGAATGTTAGAGTGCTGGAGAAAGAGGATGTCCTAGAGGGGTCAAGGACAGAATCTATATGGCTAGAGTTAAGAAATAATAGAGGTGCCATTACAATACTAGATGTATTCTATAGGCCACCAACTAGTGGGAAAAATACGAAGGAGCAAATTTGCAGAGAAATTACAGAGAGGTGCAAGAACTATAGAGTAGTGATAATGGGGGACTTCAACTATCCTAATATAAACTGGGATCGTAATAGTGTAAAGGGCAGGGAGGGGGAAGAATTTCTGAAGTGTGTTCAGGAGATCTTTCTTGATCAGTATGTTTCCGGGCCAACGAGGAAGGAGGCATTGCTGGATCTGGTTCTGGGGAATGAAGTGGGTCAAGTGGAGCAAGTGTCAGTAGGTGAACATTTAGGGAACAGTGATCATAGTATCATAAGGTTTAGATTAGCTATGGAAAAGGATAGGGAACAATCTAGAGTAAAAATACTTAATTGGAGGAAGGCCAATTTCAGTAGGATGAGAATGGATCTGGCCCGGGTAAATTGGAATCAAAGATTGCCAGGCAAAACTGTAATGGAACAATGGGCTGCCTTTATAGAGGAAATAGTTCGGGTACAGTCGAGGTACATTCCCACTAGGGGGAAAGGTAGGGCAACTAAAACCAGAGCTCCCTAGATGACAAAAGAGATAGAGAGTATGATGAAGCGGAAAAAGAGCGCGTATGACAGATGTCAGGTCGAGAATACATCTGAGAATCAGGCTAAATATAGAAAGTTCAGAGGGGAAGTAAAAAAGAAAATAAGAGGGGCAAAGAGAGGGTATGACAATAGATTGACAGCTAACATAAAAGGGAATTCAAAAGTCTTATATCGGCATATGAATAATAAACAGGTAGTCAGAGGAGGGGTGGGATGATTAGGGACCAAAAGGAGACCTACGCATGGAGGCAGAGGGTATGGCTGAGGTACTAAATGAATACTTTGCATCTGTCTTCACCAAGGAAGAAGATGCTGCTATATACATAGTGAAGGAGGAGATAGCGGAGATACTGGATGGGATAAAAATTGAAAAAGATGAGGTACTAGAAAGGCTGGCTGTACTTAAAGTAGATAAGTCACCAGGACCAGATGGGATGCATCCTAGGATGCTGAGGGAAGTGAAGGAAGAAATCGCGGAGGTACTGGCCATAATCTTCCAATCCTCCTTGGATATGGCGGTGGTGTCAGAGGACTGGAGAATTGCAAATGTTACACCCTTGTTCAAAAAAAGGGTGTAAAGATAAACACAGCAACAAACGGTCAGTCAGTTTAACCTCGGTAGTGGGGAAGCTTTTAGAAACAATCATCAGGGACAAAATTAACAGTCACTTGGACAAGTGTGGATTCATTAAGGAAAGCCAGCACGGATTTGTTAAAGTCAAATCGTGTTTAACCAACTTGATCGAGTTTTTGATGAGGTAACAGAGAGGGTTGATGAGGGCAATGCGGTTGACATGGATTTCCAAAAAGCGTTCAACAAAGTGCAACATAAGTTGAAGCCGATGGAATAAAAGAGACAGTGACAGCATGGATATGAAATTGGCTAAGTAACAGGAAACAGAGAGTAGTGGCGAACGGTTGTTTTTTGGACTGGAGGAAGGTATACAGTGGTGTTCCCCAGAGGTTGGTTCTAGGACCACTGCTTTCCTTGATATATATTAATGACTTGGATGTGGATGTACAGGGCACAATTTCAAAATTTGCAGATGAAACAAAACTTGGAAGTATAGTGAACAGTGAAGAGGAGAGTGATAGACATCAGGAAGACATAGACAGGCTGGTGGAATGGGCGGACACATGGCAGATGAAATTTAACGTAGAAAAGTGCGAAGTGATACATTTTGGTAGAAAGAATGAGGAGAGGACATATAAACTGACGGGTACAATCCTAAAGTGGGTGCACAAACAGAGAGACCTAGGGATATATGTGGACAAATTGTTGAAGGTGTCAGGGCAGGTTGAGAAAGCAGTTAAAAAACCTACGGCATCCTGGGCTTCATGAATAGAGGTATACAGTACAAAAGCATGGAAATTATGATGAACTTTTATAAAACACTGGTTCGGCCTCAACTGGAGTATTGCATCTAATTCTGGGCACTGTACTTTAGGAAGGATGTGAAGGCCTTAGAGAGGGTGCAGAAAACATTTACGAGAATGATTCCAGGGACTTCAGTTACGTGGATAGACTGGAGAAGCTGGAGTTGTTCTCCTTAGAACAGAGAAGGTTGAGAGGAGCTTTGATAGAGGTGTTCAAAATCATGAGGGGTCTGGACAGAGTAGATAGAGAGAAACTGTTGCCATTGGCAGAAGGGTCGAGATCAGAGGTCACAGATTTAAGGTGATTGGCAAAAGAACCAAAGGCGACATGAGGAAAAACCTTTTTACGCAGCGAGTGGTTAGGATCTGGAATGCTCTGCCTGAAAGGGTGGTGGAGGTAGATTCAATCACGGCTTTCAAAAGGGAGTTGGATAAGTACCTGAAAGAATTTTTTTTGCAGGGCTACGGGGAAAGGGCGGGGGAGGGGGACTAGCTGAAGTGCTCTTGTAGAGAGCCGGCACGGGCTCGATGGGCCGAATGGCCTTCTTCCGTGCTGCAACCATTCTATGGTTCTATGATTCTTCACTGCATGAGTGGTAATTTGGTGAAGTGGAGTGCCTGTCCATTATAGAACAGGCCTGAGTTTCATTGGATGCTCCAGATATCCCGGAAAATGAGCAACAATAGCAACAATAACGGAAACAACAACTTGCATTTGTATAGCGCCTTTAACATAGTAAGACATCCCGAGATGCGTCACAGAAGCGTTATCAAACAAAATCTGACACAGCTGCACCAAACAGAGCAGCAGATGTGGCACAAACAGTTATCGAGTCATCTCATGATCTAGCACATGGAAGAACAGGTCCACATCGATCCCTAGAGGCCCCCCATCAAGACCCAGCTTCGAGCTTTCTCACTGAATGCTGCCATTAGGGTAACAGTAATCCTAAAAAAACACTAGTGGGGCACTTGGAGCAGGTCTTGTCTATGAGAGCCAGCTGTACATTAAAAAATATTTTTTTGACCATCTAGACTATGCTGACAAGGTTATGTTTTATTGCCCATCCCTATCTTCCCTAAGAAGGTGCTGGTGAGCCTTCTATGCGGCTTCAGATTTATTTGTTTTTCTAACTGAGTGGCTTGTTAGGCTTGTCAGATACCATTAAGACTTAACCATCTACTAGCACTCTTGCCTCTGAGTCAAATGGTTGTGGGTTCAAGTCCCACAAGAGCACGGAATCTAAGATGACATTCCAGTGCAGTACTGAGGGAGTGCTGAACTGTCGGAGGTGCCGTTTTTCAGATGAGGTGTTAAATCGAAGCCCCGTCTTCCCTCTCAGGTGGACATAAAAGATCACATGGCACTATTTTGATGAAGAGCAGGGGAGTTCTCTCCTGTGTTCTGGCCAATATTTATTCCCTCAACCAACATCACGAAAATAAATTATCTGGTGATTATCACATTGCTGATTGGGAGAGCTTGCTGTGCTCAAATTGGCTGCCGTGTTTCCTACATTACAACAGTGACAACATTTCAAAAAGTACTTCATTGGCTGTCAAGCGCTTTGGGATGTCATGAGGTTGTGAAATGCGCTATAGAAATGCAAGTGTTTCTTTAACTTGGGACTGGAGTCACACGTTGGCCTGAGTGGCAGGTTCCCTCTCTGAAGGACATAAGTGAACCAGTAGGATTTGTCCAACAATCAGGCAGCATTTATGATCATTCTGTTTGGTGCCAGCCCACAAATTACCAGATTTACTGGTCAGTTTCACAATTTGCCGTGTTGGGATTTGAACTTAAGAAATAGGAGCAGGAGTAGGGCATTCGGCCCTTCGAGCCTACTCCGCCACTCAATAAAATCATGGCTGATCTTTGACCTCAACCTGCACTATCCCCATATCCCTTGATTCCCTTCGTATCCAAAAATCTATCGACCTCTGTCTTGAATATACTCAACAACTGAGCCTCCACAGCCCTCTGGGGTACAGAATTCCATGACCAGTCTCATAATCACCACACTACCAAACCCTTAGTAATGGTTCTGGCTCCTTACAAATCTAATTTCAGTAGGAATCTCCTCATCTTATTCCTTATGTTAGTTTGTTGCTGTGCAGCAGTTTATGTCAACCAGATATTCTTCTGACAGCTAGCAACAAGCAAACAAAATATCAGAAGGAAACATAAAATGAGATTGAGAGGTTTAATTTCCTTTGGTTAATGCATGTGTGTAAAAACAAAGGTTTGTGTGTTGCTAGAGAAAATTAAACCTGCTAAAGTAATAAAATAAACCTACTTTATTCAGCCATAAAGTTTAATTTAATGCGAAAAATATTGCTTTATATATCACCATATTCATGATTTAAGATAGCACTCTCCTAATGACAACATTTAACTAACAAATGCCTGGAGTTCTCTTCTGATGGCCAGTTGAGGCTTTAAGCCTGTAAAATATGGTATTTACTTTTGGTTAAGCGGTAAATGCACAGACTTAGAATCATAGAGGGGGGGAATTTAACCCCCAAAAACGGGTGAGTTTGGGTAGAATGAGAAGTTAACATTTTAAGAATCTCAAATCCGACCCCCGATCTCTCCCGCCCCCCGCCCCATCGATGTTCCCCCGACTCCCGATCTCTCCCGGGACCCCCCCAATCGATGTTGCCCCGACTCCCGATCTCTCCCGGCCCCCCCCAATCGATGTTCCCCCGACTCCCGATCTCTCCCGGCCCCCCGCAATCGATGTTCCCCCGACTCCCGATCTCTCCCGGCCCCCCCCAATCGATGTTCCCCCGACTCCCGATCTCTCCCGGCCCCCCGCAATCGATGTTCCCCCGATCCCTGATCTCTCCCTCCCTCCACTCTGCTCCTCAGTTATGGCCTGCTGTCGAAGGCCTACCCGCCCGACACCAGTCAGCCTCTCAATCTGGCTTTGATGTGGTCGGGAAGCGGATTCCGAAAATGGTAATCGGGTCCTGCAATTAAATTAGGCAGGACTTGAGGGAAAGCCATTCTTCTGGGTTTCCCAACCACAAAACTGCACCCACTTCCCCCCTCTACACCTGCTCCCTCCCCACCTCCCCATTAATATCAGGGCCATAGATTCAGACAGCACAGTTGGGCCCATTGTGCCTGTGCCGGCTCTTTGAAAGACCCTATCCAATTTGTACCACTGCCCTACTCTTTCCCTATAGCCATGCAAATTTTTCCTTTTCAAGTATTTATCCAATTCCCTTTTGAAAGTTATTATTGAATCTGCTTCCACCGCTCTTTCAGGCAGCGCATTCCAGATCATAACAACTCGCGGCACAAAAAAAATCTTCTCATCTTGCCTCTGGTTCTTGTGCCAATTACCTTAAATATGTGTCCTGTGTTTTCTGACCCTCCTGCCAGTGGAAACAGTTTTTCCTTACTTATAATTTTGAAAACTCTTAATTAAAGCTCCCTTCAGCTGTCTAGGCCCTAAGCTCTGGAATTCCCTCCCTAAACCTCTCTGCCTCGCTACCTCTCTTTCCTCCTTTAAGACACTCCTTAAAACCTACCTCTTTTCTGCCCAAATATCTCCTTATGTGGCTCGGTGTCAAATTTTCTTTGATAATGCTCCTGTGAAGCGCCTTGGGATGTTTTACTACGTTAAAGGCGCTATATAAATATAAGTTGTTGTTGTTTAACCTTCTCTGTTCCAAGGAGAACAATCCCAGCTTCTCCAGTCTATCCACATAACTGAAGTCCCTCATCCCTGGTACCATTCTAGTAAATCTCCTTTTCAAAGCAATGGCTACAAGTTAAATTGTGCAAATGAATTAGCTCATCTACCTGGAAGTGGCATTTAACCCTTCCTGAAGGAATACAGCATTGTTTACACTGGAAATAAAAACAATGGGAAAGTCAATCACAAAAGCACAATTTAGCGACGTTGAGAGCAATCTTCTGGAAGAGGTTTGCTAATGATGTGACGCAATGCAAAAACTCCTGCAACCGAGTGAGCAGGAAGCCTCCTGAATAGATATAGGGTTGTGTCTATTTGCAACACCAAACTTCTGATTGGTCCCCTTGGAGGACAAGACCAAATTTCTGATTGGTCCCCTTGGAGGACAAGACCAGATTTCTGATTGGTCCCCTTGGACGACAAGACCCGATTTCTGATTGGTCCCCTTGGACGACAAGACCAGATTTCTGATTGGTCCCCTTGGAGGACAAGACACACTCAACAGTGAAATGGATAATTTGATCCTGCCTGCTGGAAAGTAATCAAGATCTGTGCAATGTGTAATTTGATCCATTCATTGTGACAGCCAGGCTCCAGAGTTCACAATGCTAACACTACTGCTTTCAGAGAACAGACAGGGCTCACCCTCCCGGGTTAGGAGCACTCACAGCGCTCACAGTGCTGAGCTCAGATAGAAGAGGTGAGGCCATGGAGGGATTTCAACATATAGCCTATCAGAAGAAATGCAACTTCTTACACAATCATAAAGGATGAATTTCACCAGGTGCCCATATGACTGCTAAGGAGAAAACCTACTGCAACAGGAAATGCGTCGTTGGAGGATGTTAGTGGATTTCCCATGGTTACGGTCGCAACAATAACCTCCACATGGTTCAGGCCCGAGTGGTTTTAAACAACAATTTTAATATACATTGACTAATAACAGTATTGGTTTTATACAACTGTTCTGCAGTATTACATTAAATACTGAGCAATTAATACAACCTGATTCTTCCACAAAGTCTCATTCAAGCTGATCAGACTTGTAACCTTTGTGGGTCACCGTTATGGTGAAAGGACTTCCGACTGTCCACGAGAGCGCTCTAACTTTTAGAGGAAACAGGTCCCATTCTTATACGATTCGGTTACCTTGCACTGCACCTACGCACAACAGAATGCGTAGGTGCATATTTGCGCAGGCTACGTATTGAGGTGTTTACCCCATTTCTCATCTTTTCGGCCTCCACCTCTGTTCTACAAGCTGTAAATGCGTAGGCCAAGTGGCCTTGCAGGCCTTCATAGTTTGACTGCCTTAGCAATATCTCAATGCTATCTTTTACTGTGGTCTGTCGTGTCTTAGCAACTGGCCCCTTAACTGGGTGCCCGATTCTCATGGCTCAGCTAGTTTTGTTCACACAGAGACGAAAAGCTTCCCCTTTTCTCCACATTCGCTTCCAGGCTAAAATGCTAAAGCAAAGCATGCTGGGATACTTTGTCCATTTAAACCACTTTAAAATCTAACAGAGGGCAACCATGCTTCTTAAAATAATTCATGGAGGGGTAGGTGGCAGAGGAAAGAAGAAAGAAACAAGAAGGAATGAGGATTCTGTACGTCTGAGAGTTTAGAAGTAAATGCTGCTCTAAAGCTGTCACCATTAATACAGTGAAAGATATATATTGTTGCATGAATTGAAATACGTATCCAAGTAAACTCTTCCGCATATAAACAGCATCTCAAGTGAATAAGACCATTGAAAAGCTAATGGAATATTGGGTTTTATGGCAAGAGGTATAGGATATAAAAGTTAAGACATAATCGTGAACCTATAAAAAAATTAGTAAAACCACAGTTAGAGTTCTGTGCAGTATTTGCGCTCCACACAATATGAAGAACACTAAGGAAGTAGAAAAGATACAGCACACATTCGCTAAGATGCTGCCTAGTATGAAGAAATATAAATGCAAAGGGCTAGAAATTGATGTCGGGCAGTATCGGATCGGCCACCCGTTACACACAGCGCCTGATAGTCAGTTCTATTGACTGCAATGGAAGTCTAGAGCGAGGGGAACATAGATAGAAGATTAAGTGCAATAGGTTTAGGACAGCTCTCTCTCTCAGTACTGCACTGAAATGTCAGTCTGGCTTCTGTGCTCAAGTCTCTGGAATAGGACTATGAACCCACGATCTCCTGACTCAGAGGTGAGAGTGCTGGCACCTGAGCCAAGGCTGACACCTTACAATTCAATAGATCAGTCTAACTCAGTCACTACCTCTGTTACTGGGTTGAAACTAATTGAGAAACAAATGTTCACCAGTTTGACACTTTCCAATTAAATAGCTGCGCAGTGGGTGTCTTAAAGATTGGATATTGTTTTGGACAAACAAATTATCTTTGGTGCATTAGGCCTTAGCTGGTCTCCTCTGTACCAAGAAATGATCATTTCATTGGAAATATTTGCCCCCCCATAACAGGAAGTTACTGGATAAAAAAGGAATTTAAAAAAAAGACAAAGCAAACATCAGTTAAAAAAGATTGAAGAAGTAAACAAGTAATTATAGCCACAACAAGAAGACAATAAGTGTAAGATTAAGTTTGTAGCAACAGCAAAGATTACAGAATGACACTCAGGAATGTGAAGAGGAGAAGGGATTTTAATTAAAAAAATAAGAATTTTTTCCATTTCTTTGGGGTAACTTTAACCCACAAAAACGTGTGGGTTTGGGCGAGGTGGGAAGTAAAAATGTTAAAATTTCAAATAGGAACTCGACCACTTCAGGTTTCAATGGAGGTGGAACGAGGGGTGGGCGACCAATAAGGTGCATGTCTTTACAGCACTGCTTCTGGGCCAGGAGGAGCAGGAGTGTTTCCTTCAGGCTCAACAAGCTACCCTGTAAACCCCTCCCCGCCCACCTCCATGATCTCCCCCCTCCCCAAACCCTCCCCATCATCGACTCACCCGATGCCCCCTCCCACGAACACTGACCCCCGATCTCCGCCAATCCACCATCTCTCTGTCTGAACCCCCGCAATCACCCCCGACCTCCCCATGATCACCCCCCGCCCCGCCCCACCGTGATCACCCCCGGCACCCTCGACCTCCCCATGATCACCCCCTGACCCGTCTCACCGCGATCACCCCCGACCTCCCCCCCCGCTCCCACAATCACCTGCAATCACCCCTGCCCCCCCCACCGCAATTATCCCCGATCTCCCCAACCATATGGGAGCCTTTCTTCCTGGCCCAACAAGCTAACCCTTGTAAACCGCCCCCCATGATCTGCCTGCTCCTTCACCACCCCCCCACCCTGCCCACCTCCCCGCGATTGGACCGCCTGGCCACCATCTCCACCCTCCCGTGATCTCTCCCCCACCACAATCTCTCTCCCCCACCACGATCTCTCTCCCCCACCACGATCTCTCACCCCCACCATGATCTCTCACCCCCACCACGATCTCTCACCCCCACCACGATCTCTCACCCCCACCACGATCTCTCACCCCCACCACGATCTCTCACCCCCACCACGATCTCTCCCCCACCACGATCTCTCCCCCACCACGATCTCTCTCCCCACCACGATCTCTCTCCCCCACCACGATCTCTCACCCCCACCATGATCTCTCACCCCCACCACGATCTCTCACCCCCACCACGATCTCTCACCCCCACCACGATCTCACCCCCACCACGATCTCTCCCCCACCACGATCTCTCCCCCACCACGATCTCTCTCCCCACCACGATCTCTCTCCCCCACCACGATCTCTCACCCCCACCACGATCTCTCTCCCCACCACGATCTCTCCCCCCCACCACGATCTCTCTCCCCACCACGATCTCTCTCCCCACCACGATCTCTCTCCCCCACCACGATCTCTCTCCCCCACCACGATCTCTCTCCCCCACCACGATCTCTCTCCCTCAACTGAAATATCACTCCCCTGACCACCATCTCACTCCCCTGACCACCATCTCACTCCCCTGACCACCATCTCACTCCCCTGAACACCATCTCACTCCCCTGACCATCATCTCACTCCCCTGACCACCATCTCGCTTCCCCAAACACCATCTCACTCCCCTGACCACCATCTCACTCCCCTGACCACCATCTCACTCCCCTAGACAACGTTGGCCGAGTCACATGAGTATGTACCATGTACCTGGTGGGTAGTGTCCTCACGTGTGATGGTGGTATCTGTGTTGATGATCTGGCATGTCTTGCAGAGTTTGCCATGGCAGGGTTTGTGGTGTCGTGGTCGCTGTTATCCTGAAAGCTGGGTAATTTGCTGCGAACGATGGTACTTCTGAGGTTAGGCGGCTGTTTGAAGGCAAGTAGTGGAGGCGTGGGGATGCCTTAGCGAGGTGTTTGTCGTCATCGATGACATGTTGAAGCTGCGAAGAACATGGCGTAGTTTTCTTCTCCGCTCCGGGGAAGTACTGGACGACGTAGGGTACCTGTTGGTTGTGTCCCGTGTTTGCCTTCTGAGGAGGTCTATGCGATTTTTCGCTGTGGCCCGTCGGAACTGTCGATCGATGAGTCGAGCGTCATATCCCGTTCTTACGAAGGCGTTTTTCAGCGTCCATAGGTGTCCATTGCGTTCCTCCTCGTCTGAGCAGATCCTGTGTATTCGCAGGGCTTGTCCATAGGGGATGGCTTCTTTAA
The DNA here is from genome assembly GCA_030390025.1 of Squalus acanthias. NCBI lineage: Eukaryota > Metazoa > Chordata > Chondrichthyes > Squaliformes > Squalidae > Squalus > Squalus acanthias. The sequence goes on from JASTWF010000833.1 coordinate 129,356, forward strand.
CATGGTTAGGGTGGAAGCTGGAGAAGTGGAGCATCGTGAGGTTGTCCGTGGGCTTGCGGTAGAGTGAAGTGCTGAGGTGTCCGTCTTTGATGGAGATTCGTGTGTCCAGGAATGAGACCGATTCTGAGGAGTAGTCCATGGTGAGTTTGATGGTGGGATGGAACTTGTTTATGTTATCGTGTAGTCTTTTCAGTGATCCTTTGCCATGGTCCAAAGAAGAAAATGTCGTCGATGTATCTGGTGTACAGCGTTGGCTGGAGGTCCTGTGCAGCGAAGAAGTCTTGCTCGAACTTGTGCATGAAGATGTTGGCGTATTGGGGTGCGAATTTGGTCCCCATGGCTGTTCCGTGTGTTTGGGTAAAAAAATGGTTGTCGAAGGTGAAGACATTGTGGTCAAGGATGAAGCGGATGAGTTGTAGGATGGCGTCTGGAGATTGGCTGTTGTTGATGTTGAGTACTGAGGCTGTTGCAGCGATGCCGTCATTGTGGGGGATACTGGTGTAGAGTGCCGATACGTCCATCGTGGCAAGGAGTGTTCCTGGTTCAACTGGTCCGTGGGTGCTGATTTCTGTAAGAAGTCTGTAGTGTCGCGACAGAAGCTGGGGTTCCCTGTACGATGGGTTTCAGAATGCCCTCGACGTATCCAGAGAGGTTCTCACACAGGGTTCCATTGCCTGATACGATAGGACGTCCGGGTGTGTTGGCTTTGTGTATCTTTGGGAGGCAGTAGAAGTCTCCCACGCGGAGTACGTGGGATGAGAGCGCGTAGGATGATTTGAAGGTCTGGATCGAAGGTCTTGATCAGTCTATTGAGTTGCGGGTGTGTTCTTTGGTCGGATCTGCGGGTAGCTGTCTGTAGTGTTCCTGGTTGTCCAGTTGTCGTATGCTTCTTTACAATAGTCCGTTCTGTTCTGTATGACGATGGCTCCTCCTTTGCCGCTGGTTTGATGACAATGTTGCGGTTGTCTTGAGAGCGTGGATGGCGTTGCGTGTGCTCGGGTGACATTCTGGACTGTCTTGTGAGTGCGGCTGATGAATCTGGCGTTGATGCATCTCCTGACAGCTTGAGCATACATGTCAAGCTTGGGGCAGCGACCCTCCGGAGGGGTCCAGTTAGCTTGTTCACAGATGTGATTCCCAGTAAAAAAGTAAAAATTTTCCCAGTAAAAAAGTAAAAATTTTAAAGCTTTTCGTTTTACATACAGACGGCAGCTTTTGACACGTTAGAACCCCTGCGACTACACCTCATTGTCTCAGTTGTATCTTGCTATGTCTTTGATGTGGTACCTTCCTGGCTGACTTAATTAACTTTATCACACCTCGGCAGATAGTCAGGATGATTTAATTTGGTGGTCTGCAATTGTAAGGTACACATGCTTTGTTTTCTATCTATATATGCTTTGGCGATTCTGTATCTAATTTACTTCACCTGAGGAAGGAGCAATCGATAGCTCCGAAAGCTTGTGATTTCAAATAAAACTGTTGGACTATAACCTGGTGTTGTGCGACCTCTTAATTTTGTCCACCCCAGTCCAACACCGGCATCTCCGCATCATGATATTTATCCGCCAGTCATCATCACTAAAAAACAGATTATCTGGTCATTATCACATTACTATTTGTGGGACCTTGCTGTTCGAAAATTGGCTGCTGCGTTTCCTACATTACAACAGTGACTACACTTCAAAAGTACTTCACTTGGCTTTAAGACACTTTGGAACATCCTGCGGTCATGAAAGGTGCTATATTTACTTTCCTTCCTTCCATCTCATCTTCTTTCTTTCTTTCTCCACCATCTCGCTCCTCTGATTACCTGCTTGCTCCCTCTGCAATCTTTCCCTGCCTCCTTCCCTGCTCCTCTGCTACCTCCTTGTGCTGCAGGATTGCCTGCCAGACAGGTTGTCGGGCGGGAAACATGGAGAAAAACGATGTCCTACAGTTTTTAACTGCAGGACGTTTGAGAAACCCGTACGCCCAGATTTCCCGCCCATAACACCGCACCCCCCCCCACCCCCCCACCGCCGAACGTGCAGCCCCATGAATATCGGGGCCAATGTTTCTACACAGGGTAGGTGCCCACTCCCAGACCAAGCGGACCTGATCTTATATGTCCTATATATATGGGGGGCTGCCATGGTGCAGCGGTTCCAAGCAGCCTCTGAGCATGCTTCGTTGGCTGTGAAGCTCTCTGGGATATCCTGAGGTCATGAAAAGCAACTTTTTTCCTCTTTATCTTGACAGAAAAATGTGATCAAAGATTCCCTCCGTGCACTCAGTGTGGTAAAAGCGTAAAGCCATTTTTAGAAACATGACACTACAACAAAAGCAAAATACAGCAGATGCTGGGAATCTGAAATGAAAACAGAAAATGCTGAAAGCACTCAGCCGGCCAGGTAGCATCTGTGGAGACAGTTGACCAAAAGCTTAGTCAAAGAGGTAGGCCACGATTTTACTTACCTGGGCGGGTCCGTGGCAGGCGACGTCGGTGGCGAGTCCCGACCCGCTGCTGTCTCCATCTCGGCCTCTGAAATGAATTTCCCTAGTTTGGGCTTGTTAAGCCCGCCCAACGCATTTCCCAGCCAATTAGAGGAAGCGGGTCTGGTAAAGTTATTTGATGACGCGTCATCAGCCGGTTTCCTTAAAGGGACAATGGCCAACTTTATTCTGACATTTGTGCTGTCAGTATTCTATAGCATTGAAGTGCTGCAAATACTGACAAGCACTGCATAGTGGTTCAGGGCTGCACCCAGGCTTTCCCATGACTCCCTCCATATGTTTATGGAGGGAGTCACAGCACACAAGGAGGTCCTCTTCCCTTCCCATGAGCAGAGAAGATCTCCCTTGGAGATCAACATAGCCTTATTGCACATTGCAGAGGAGGGCACAAGCATGGATGTCTTCAGGAGGACCTGGGTGCAGTCCCTCAAACATTTCAATGATCTCAGTCGATCACGAGACGTTAGTACAAAGCCACACTCAACCTCATCCTGCTGTGCCACTCATCACATCCCCCTCAGTCTGCCTTCCCTACCCTACTCCTGCACATCCTTACTCACACCAACTTACCTTGCACCTCCACCCATCCTTCTCTATCTATATTATCACATCCCCATCTCACTAGCCACCTCTCACACTCACCCTCATCCTAGTGCAATCATACCAACTAACAACACACAAGGGTAGGCACTTGGTGTTTTATGCAATGTTCATGTGAAGTTTCTGTTAATGTGGTGTCAAACCTTGAAAACATTATTTTCAACACTTTGCGTTCTTGCACAGATTTGTGTGCAGCTTTGGAAGTGGCTTCGTGAGTTGCAGTGATTGGTGAGACATAACGGTACCCCCGCAATGGTGATGAGTGTGAAAGGAATGTCTTGGGCATTGTAGCGATGCTTTATGGTGTTGGTGTGGGGTGGTGCCAACCTGATGCATCAAGTAAATCTGGCCCTGGTGAGGCCATCCCTGGCCTCCCGGGCAGCAATGAGGTCGGGTGCTGATGCCCTCTGTCCTGTGCAGCATCAGTTGATTGCGGAGAAGGTTGGTGGTGTTGTTGTTGGTGCTGCTGGTGTGCCTGGTGCTGCTGGTGCTGGGGCTGATCATGGTGGGATTCTGAGGACCAAGGTGAGAGTGTATAAAGGGCACCCATGCTGATGGAATAGATGGAGGTCAAGTAGAGATGATAGAAGCGATCTGTCAATGGTGAGAGAGGTAATGAGGTCAGACTGGATGGAGACTTGTGTAAAGACTTGCAGCATGGTGAATCTGTTGTGGAAATGCAGTGAGGAAGAGTTTGTGGCTGAGGGAAGATATCTCTGTAAAGTAGGAGCTTTTACTGTACATTTGAAGCTGTCAACTCAACAGCTGATTCAATGGCCACTGACCTCCTGGCTCAGCTTCACAGACGTGATCCATGACCAGCGTGGACCCCGTGGGCGAACTGCGTGTCGGTCTGCTCAGCGCTGATAGACCCGACACCCGATGAAAGTCGGGGATGCACAAGAGGCCAGAATTGGAGGAGCGCAGAGATCTCGGAGGGTTGTAGGGCTGGAGGAGGCTACAGAGAAAGGGAGAGGCGAGGCCATGGAGGGATTTGATGATAACGATGAGAATTTTTAAATTGAGGCATTTCCAGACTGGGAGCCGATGTAAGTCAGTGAGTACAGGGGTGATGGGTGAACGGGACTTGGTGCGCATTAAGAAATGAAAGGCCGAGTGCAGGGATAAATTCAGAGATGGTGTCTTTGGAGGTTACATCTGAGGATGAAGACAACTTTTTATTAATGTTTGTTTAAGGGATGTGGGCATCGCTGGCAAGGCCAGCATTTATTGCCCATACCTAATTGCCCTTGAGAAGGTGGTGGTGAGCCACCTTCTTAAACCACTGCAGTCCGTGTGAAGGTACTCCCACAGTGCTGTTAGGGAGGGAGTTCCAGGATTTTGACCCAGCGACGATGAAGGAATGGCGATATACTTACAAGTCAGGATGGTTTGTGACTTGGAGGAGAACTTGGAGGTGGTGGTGATCCCATGCGCCTGCTGCCCTTGTCCTTCTAGGTGCAAGAGATCACGGGTTTAGGACGTGCTGCCAAAGAAGCCTTGGTGAGTTGCTGCAGTGCATCTTGTCGATGGTACACACTGCAGCCACGGTACGCCGGTGGTGGAGGGAGTGAATGGTTAAGGTGGTGGATGGGGTGCCAATCAAGCGGGCTGCTTTATCCTGGATGGTGTCGAGCTTCTTGAGTGTTTTTTGGAGCTGCAGTCATCCAGGTAAGTGGAGAGTATTCCATCACACTCCTTACTTGTGCCTTGTAGCTGGTGGAAAGGCTTTGCGGAGTCAGGAGGTGAGACACTCACCGCAGAATACTTAGCCTCTAACCTTCTCTTGTTGCCACAGTATTTATGTGGCTGGTCCAGTTAAGTTTCTGGTCAATGATGACCGCCCAGGATGTTAATGGTGGGGGCTTCGGCGATGGTAATGCCGTTGAATATCAAGGGGTGGTGGTTAGACACTCGCTTGTTGGAGATAGTCATTGCCTGGCACTTGTGTGGCACAAATGTTACCTGCCACTTATCAGCCCAAGCCTGAATGTCATCCAAATCTTGTTGCATGCGGGCATGGATTGCTTCATTATCTGAGGAGTTGTGAATGGCACTGAACACTGTGCAGTCATCAGCGAACATCCCTATTTCTGACCTTTTGTTGGAGGGAAAGTCATTGATGAAGCAACTGAAGATGGTTGGGCCTAGGACACTGCCCTGAGAAACTCCTGCAGCGATGTCCTGGGGCTGTGATGAATTACCTCCAACCACCACAACCATCTTCCTTTGTGCTAGGTTTGACTCCAGCCAGTGGAGAGTTTTCCCCCCGATTTCCATTGACTTCAGTTTTACTAGGGTTCCTTGATGCCACACTCAGTCAAATGCTGCCTTGATGTCAAGGGCAGTCACTCTCACCTCACATCTGGAATTCAGCTCCTTTGCCCATGTTTGGACCAAGGCTGTAATGAGGTCTGGAGCTGAGTGGTCCTGGCGGAACCCAAACAGGTTAATAGTGAGTAAGTGCCACTTAATACCACTGTCGATGACACCTTCCATCACTTTACTGATGATTGAGTGTAGACTGATGGGGCAGTAATTGGCTGGATTGGATTTGTCCTGCTTTTTGTGGACTGGACATATCTGGGCAGTTTTCCACATTGTTGGATAGATGCCAGTGTTGTAGCTGTACTGGAACAGCTTTGCTAGAGGCAAGGCTAGTTCTGGAGCACAAGTCTTCAGCACGACAGCCAGGATGTTGTCGGGGCCCATGGCCTTTGCTGTATCCAGTGCGCTCAGCTGTTTCTTCATATCAGGTGGAGTGAATTGAATTGGCTGAAGACTGGCTTCTGTGATGATGGGGACCTCAGGAGGAGGCCGATATGGATCATCCACTCGGCACTTCTAACTGAAGATGGTTGCAAGCGCTTCAGCCTTGTCTTTTGCACTCACGTGCTGGGCTCTACGATCATTAAGGATGGGGATATTCATGGAGCCTCCTCCTCCCACTTCCAGTGTGAAGAACCTATGCTTGTCTGATGCTCAAATGGAGCAACAGCAGGTAAGTATTTTTGACCGATTATACTCTTGACAGCTGTGTATACGCAAGCAAAGAGTATTTGAGTTTAGAGGAAATGGAAATGGAGAGGCCTGAAATAAAAACTAGAGACTGAAATGCCAATTGAAGTGTTAAAAATATTATATAGGTTATCCATTAGCGCTGACATGTAAATAGAAAATCTTCAGTCAGAGATACAGGTAATGCAGTTTCTCTGCTGGTAAATAGTGCTCAACAAAGAGCATACAGAACCAAATGGTATATGAGCTGCTAATGAGTGAGACACTGGCCCCAATATTTACTGGGGTGGGTTTTGTGAGTGGTGGGGTGGAGATTAGGCCGGGTTCCGGGTTTCCCGGCATGCTGTGCAGTTTTAACGTCACAGTGTGCGTCTTTTTGCTCCAGCAGGTTTCCCGCCCGGATGCCAGCTTGATTGGCAGGTTTGGCTCCCTGTCCAGAGGAGGCCACAGGCCAGGAGCAGAGAGAGAGCCTGCAGCTGGGTTAGTGGTAGCGTAGCAGGGGGTCCGGATCTTTGGGGGAGGGCTGGTTGCTGATACCAGGGGATTCCAATCTCCGATCCTGGGTGGGGACAGCGGAGGGGTCCGATCATCGATTCTGGTGAGGGGGGGAGTCTGATGGCGGGCAGGGATGAAGGTAAACTTGGTGGGCTGGGAGGAAGCATTCCTGCTCCTCTTGGCCGACAAGCAGTGCTTTAAAGGCACTTACCTTTGATACGAAGCAGTCCTCGCTCCCCTTTAGCTGCCTGGTTTCCCGAAGCCTGGGAAACCTGACTGGAAAGTGTTAAAACTGGAAGACAGGTTAAATCTGAGGCACACAGCCTGACTATAATATTTAAATGACCAACCCGCCTCCTGGGAGTGGGTTGGTTGCCCGCCCCCCCGCAGTCCCAACCCTGTTAAAACTGAAAGTGGGCGGGTTGGAGGCAGTTTGGGGTCGGGTTTGAGATTTTTTTAAATTTTCACCTCTCATCCGACCCAAACCCACCCATATTTGGGGGCTAAAATCCCCCCTATGGGGTAGGATGGGCTTTTTTTCTGTTTTCATGTATTTATCTGATTCCCTTTTGCAAGTTACTATTGAATCTGCTTCCACCACTCTTTCAGGCAGTGCATTCCAGATCACAACTGGAATTGCAGGGCTATGGGGAAAGCGCAGGGAAGTAGAACTAATAGGATATCTCTTTCAAAGAGTCGGCACAGCCATGATGGGCCGAATAGCCTCCTTTTGTGCTGTCTGCTTCTGTGAGTCTACGATTCCTGCACATTGCTTCATCCCTCCCCCATTAACACTGGCTTATGCTCCATCCTACACCATGTCTCACTCATTAGCAGCTGATATTCCATCTGGTTCTGTATGCTCTTTGTAGCGCCACTATTTGCCAGCTGCCAAACTGCCTTATCTCTATCCCTTGCTGAAGATTTCTTTTTACATGTCAGTGCAGAATAGATAATCTATAGAGAGGCAGAAATTCCGTTCCCTACGGGTGTGTACCTGCTGTGTACTCACCCGTAGGGCCAACGGAAATGCTGGTTTTAGGCATGCACTGCGCATGCGCTGGAAACCGGCATTTCCGATCTGTCAAGAAAGCTCTTGACAGATCCTCCGCCTGCCCGGGAGAAGGGCCTCTGCGGGCGGAGAGTTCCGTTTTTTGGAGACCCTCCGCCCGCAGAAAACACTTACAATTCTTGCGCCTGGTAAAAGCAGGCGTAAGGCCTGCTTTTACCAGGATAAGAGTTGAAAAAAAAGTTTAAAAAAAAAAAAATTCCACTGATTTATGTTTTAAAAATACTTTAAAGAAAGGTAAGTTTATTTTTAGCCCCATTAAAAACTTTAATTATGTTTTTCAAAAAAAAAATTTTTGTTTAAAATTTATGTAATTTAAAGTCATTTTAAAAATGTGATTTTTAAAAAAAAATTTTGAAGTTTTACTATGTTTTGGGGGTGATCTCTATTCATATATTTGACAGGTCTTCCTGTCAAATGTATGAAGGGAGATTCCCTTCTGTGATTGGCTCCCCATGGCCCACGTGATCCCAGGGACGCTGCGAACTACCTGCGCCTCTGGGATACGTGGGCCCTGCGCACCGGCAGCTTGGAGAGGCCCAGCAGCGGAAGCATGTGCGCCTCCCGGGAGCCCTCAGGTAAGGGCGCAGATTTTTCCAGATCGCAGCCCTCCGCCCGCGGGAGGCCTGCGAACGGAATTTCTGGCCCATTATATTTTTAATTCACTGCGTAAAAAAAACTCTCCTCATCTCACCCTGGTTCTTTTGACAATTATCTTAAATCTGTGTCCTCTTGTTCCTGACCCTCCTGCCAGTGGAAACAGTTTCTCCTTAGTTACTCTATCAAAACCCCTCACAATTTGAAAGATTCCATATTAAATCTCCCCTTAACCTTTGCTGCTCTAAGGGGAACAAGCTCAGTTGAATGTTTCGAATTAGGAATAAATATCGAACCCACCTGATCCCTAGCCAATAAATTAGATTTTCATGGAATGAGTGAAGATGGCCATACAAGTTAACATGTGTTAGACTGTGGAAAATAAAACCACACTCAAAGGCTGGGGATCAAATTAACATTTTTCTTTTAAAATGGCAGGTCGGCACTGGAAGCACATCTAGACAAACAAATCTGAATTTTTTCCCAAGGTTTGTAAATGCAATTCATGTGCTTTCTACCTCAGATTCATGATTTCCTGCCATAAATTAGGGGAAATAGGAGATGTGTGTGGTTGCCTTACACTGTTTTTAATATTTTGAGTTACGTAAAACCCAAATATATTTCCAGCATTCAGGAAGGAAGTAAAAAAATCAAAATGCTGCCGATGCAGGAAGAAAGCTTGGCTTTCAGCAAGGAAATAGAAAATAAATGGCAGAGATGAGGATATGGAGAGAGGCGAAGAATAATGCGAGTGAAAGAGAGAGGGGGAAAAATTGGGTATCGGCCATTTTGGGGGCGCTAATATCGGCTGGGTGTAAAGTTTAGCGCCTGGCACTAATTATCGCCTCTGACTGCAAAATTCGCCTCGATCGCCCCTGGAGGTGATTTGAGCGCTAAATCAGGCGCTACACACCTCTCTTAAGGCGCAAACGTCAGGGAGCGAGGCGCTACCTCAGAACACTACTGAAGCTCAGGCGATGTCAGTTACCATGGAAGCCAGACAGACTGGCGCCATCCAGTTCTTAAAGGGGAGGGGTCATCTTGCTGGCCAGTCACTCCCTGCTCATTGCTGCCTTGAATCTTGGCCTGGACTGACCTCAAAAGCAATTGTGTTGGAAACACTAATGGATAGGCCCAGGGAAAGAGCTCGGCACTTAGGTGCTGAGGGCCAAAACTCCTTAGGGCAGCGTTAAAACCAAAAATGTTGCCGACAAGAAAAGGCAGGAAGCGCCCACCTTTAAATAGCACTCCCCCAGCCCCTTCCCGACTTGAAAACGTTCCCATCCACCTGTCGTTCCCAGCGGCAGGCGCTAAGGCAGGGGGCGCGACTCAATATCCGGTCCGGGGCACTACCGGGGCGTTGCACGCTCAACTGACGTCACGATCTGCGGGCGCAGGAGACCATGGTGGTAGTGTTTAATGCCGCTGCAAAATGTCTGGTCAATTTTGTGAGCGGCGCAAACATCGCCACATTCGGGCACTAGTTGCTTTGCGCCCCGTTAGCACCCTCTTAGATCCCGTGATCTCTCTGGTGAGAAGTTCAGCTTTTCCAATTTGCAGTTGAAATCAGCGTAAGTTAATGGGGACTCCCACAGTGCGAGTGGCTGTGACGTCAACAAGCTGTCTAAGCAGCCAATCACAATGCAGAATTCTCACAGACCGAGAACCAGAAACCGAGTAAGCTCCTTTGATTCTAACTTTTTTTAAATGTTAGGGAGAGCAAAACATAGATTGGGGGTCTCACAAGGGGAAAAGGTAAACCTGAAATAAAGATGAAGAAACTTCGTAAAAAACATTTGTTTTAAAGTTTCTTAAAAATTTTAATTTAATTTTTATTCAAATGGATAAATTTGACACTCCACAAAATTAAAATTAGTTTTTCAGGGCCAGAACAGTTGCTTATCAATAGTTATTACTCAGATCGCCGTTAAAGACCCAGTTACACCTCATTTGAATGGGTCTAACTTTTTATGGGGTTTCTAACAGCGATATTTGTTCGGAGGAGGGGAAGTTTTCGTCAGATCAGTGATTTCACAGATTGCCGGCGCTGCAGGGGGCGTGGGTGTCCGCAGCACAGTCTGTGGAGGAGCAGTGAATGACAGACCGCAGCTTCCGGATTTCCGTGTTAGGCTGCTCTTGCGCTAAATCCGGAAGTTGCGGTCAGTTTCAGAGCCAAAATGACGGCGAACGCTGCCAGTTCACCATCATCAGGACCGTAAGTTCCGGGCCAATAGTTTGTTTTAATTTTCGTAGAAAATCCTAGAAATTTACAGCGCAGAAGGAGGCCATTTTGTCCGTGCTGGCCGATAAAGAGCTATCCAGCCTAATCCCACTTTCCTAGCTCCTGGTCCGTAGCCCTGTAGATTACGGCACTTCAACTGCATATCCAAGTATTTTTTAAATGTGATGAGGGTTTCTGCCTCTACCACCCTTTCAGACAGTGAGTTCCAGACCCCCACCATCCTCTGGGTGAAAAAATGTCTCCTCAACTCTGCTCTAATCCTTCTACCAATTACTTTAAATCTATGCCCCCTGGCTATTGACCTCTCTGCTAAGGGAAAATAGGTCCTTCCAACCACTCTATCTAGGCCCTAAAATTTTTAATGGGACTTTTGCTGCTTTTGACTGACTATAGTTTGCTTGACCTTCCAGATCTGCAGTAAGTTCTTTGATGACTGATGAGACCGGCTCTTGCTGGGAATGAGCGTCCACAGGTGTGAACAGTGGATCCGGGATACACCAGGTTGGGGATCTTGATTTCTCAGGCGAGACTTCCTCAGCTGGCGTTTCCATAGTAGGAGGTGCCTTTGAGGATGGTTTCTCACCTGTTGATGGCGCCAGATTGAAAGTCACATCGGAATAATGGAAATCAACGCTCCAGAGCCCACTAAATCTTTGTGGGCAGCTTTCTTCGAGGTCAGCAGCGAGCGCCATCCCTTCACCGCTGACCTCAAAATGCGGGGCAATATCCTTAGTTCGGTCTGGACTTGTTTGCGAATGTTATCATAAGCTTGCTTCTTCTTGGTTGGTGACTTGTCCATTATCCATGTTCAGTGCAGCAGGTATTTCTCATCAAGTAGCCTTTTTAATATCATCATATCATGATAGCATGACTATAAAGATAGCTGTAAACAACGGTGGGTGATTGCAAACTGGTCTTTTTTGTACCATCTTTTTAAAAGACAGAAAGCGAGTGCCACGCACTGGTGTCAGCCGTTGCTTAGTGGGTAACATGCTCGCCTCTGAGTCAGAAGGTCATGGGTTCAAAGTCCCACTCAAGAGACTTGAGCACAAAATCTCGGCTGAGGCTCCAGCTAGTACTGAGGGAGTGGTGCACTGTCAGAGGTGCCATCTTTCGGATGAGACGTTACACCGAGGACCCCTCTGCCCTCTCGGGTGGACATAAAAGATCACATGCCACTATTTCGAAGAAGAGCAGGGTAACTATCCCCGGTGTCCTGGCCCATATATATCACTCAATCAACATCACTAAAGCAGATTATCTGGTCATTATCACATTGCTGTTTCTGGGAGCTTGCTGTGTGCAAATTGGCTGTTGCGTTTCCTACATTTCAACAGTGACTACACTTCAAAAGTACTTCATTGGCTGTAAAGTTCTTCGGGACAACCTGAGGTCATGAAAAGTGCTATATAAATGCAAGTCTTTGGGGAAAAAATTCGGTTGATTTGCGCCTCCCGTTAGCGCCCTCAGAGGGCGCTAATGGGGCGCAAAGCAACTAGCGCCCGGGCGCGGCACCGCTAACGCTGCCCGCAAAATTCAGCGGAAGGTTAGCGGCGGCGGTACCTGTTAGCTCCCCGTGGCACTGCGTCTCCAGCGATGACTTCATCGCCGTGTGCAGTGCCCCGGCCGCGATCTTCGGTAGCGCCCCCTGACTTACCGCCGGACGCTATGTCTGAAAGGATCAGGGAGGCGTACGTGCCTCCGGGGCGGCGCAAATTAAAGGGGAGGTGCTGGGCAGCCATTTTTGTTCCTGGCCGCCTGCCAGCACCTGCCCCCGTTGCTGTCCCCAGCCTCCTGTGAAGCCCCCCCACAGGGTGCCGGCTGCGCTCCGCGAGCCCGGCACTCCTCTTGAGTGCCGGGCTATTTTGCCGGCATTCCGATCCCTGGTGGCCCCGCTGGGCCCCGGGTTGCGCTGCGCTAGGCCCCTCCCCTTTAATAAGGGGAGGAAGGCCTGCAGTACCACGGCGCGACGTGCCGCAGAGCGTGGCGCTGCTGCACGTAGCGCCGCGATATTCACTCGCAGCACCCCAAGAGAGAGGGGGAGTGCTTCCAGTAGTGCCCCGCCTCCCTCTTGGGGCGTTACCAGTGAATTTCGGGCACGGGGGCGCTAACTTTTTCGGGGCGCTAAAAGTAGCGCCCCGGCGAAGTTATCACCCCAAAGGGGGCGCGACCCAATTTTGCCCCCAAGAGGAAAGACGAAGGGTTGGGATCAAAATTGAAGTCATTACCCTTAGTCAAGTCATCCTGAAGACGTGTACACAATTGACAACTTCTTAACATGCTCAATATTATGAAAGAATTGACCGAGTGAATATATTATACGAAGCCGAGTTCATCTTTGTCATCTCAAGGTCTCAATTATTTCCTAATGGGAGTCCATCAGCAAACTCAAATGACAAAGTAGGTCATGAGCAAGAAAAAAATCCCAACAAATATAAAACCTTGATTTCTCATCTCTGATGCCCAATACCAATGATAAAACCAGCTATGGAAAAAAAAACTGCCTATGTTCTAGATACTTAAAAAAAGATATTAAAAAAATAAAAACTGCACTGCTGCACCTGTATAATTCATAGGAGAATGATGTCTTCTGCCTGCAGAATGTGACTTGATGAAATTATTCACAAACCAGAGATGTAATTTACATGACTGAAACATTATTGCTTCGTAAAATGTAATTGTGTTGATTTTGCATAGTTCAAATCAACTAATCAGGGGAATGATATAATTGCCCTTTTACAAACACAAGCAAGGAGCTAATTCAGAGTATCACAAATTAAAGCTACGAAGAAAAAGATAAGAAAATTGGGTCGATTTTTCTATCCTTTCCCCCAGCGAATACCGGTCAGTAACAAAGGGCCAGAGACCCATTTCGCTGGGGCACTGCCCCTTTAATGCTGCCCTGGGATTACTGGGGCTTCTCCACTGGAGCAGCGCTGGGCCTGTGCTCGTGGAATCACAGAATTATAGAATAGTGCAGCGCAGAGGAGGCCATTAGGCCAATTGGATTTGTTCTTTCCAAGAGTTAGTCCCACTCCCCGGCCATTTTTTGTCCTTCAAGTATTTATCCAATTCCCTTTTGAAAGCTACTATTGAATCTGTTTCCAGCACCCTATCAGGCAGTGCATTCCAAATCATAACCACTCTTAAAAAAGATTTTCCTCATGTCGCCTGTGGTTCATTTGCCAATCACCTTAAATCTGTGCCCTCTATTAGGCAGAGGCCCATCAATTGATTTAAATGATGTGAGAGGGGGCCATTCCAACCCTCCCACCACATGTTCCTGTTCCTTGACCACGGTTTCCCCACAAAGATAGTGGAGCAATTTACACTGCAACCAAATCCACCCCCCACCACACTCCATGCACCTCGTAGATCAGAGGCTCTGAATGTAGTCTAGCAGCAAGACAAAGGGGAGTAAAGGTAAGTAGAAGTATTTTGTTTAAAACCTCGCAGCAGAGTCTTTGGACCTTGTAGTCTTGTAACCAATGAATAGTGCTGGCTGCACGCCTGAGTGATGACAATCAGAAGGCAACGGAAATAATACGTGTTTCCTGAGACAATACTAACGGGCGTGTGCAGTACACGCCCCTTCCCCCCACATGTGCGTTTTCGGACAACCTTTTTTTGACGTTTTTATCAAAAGTCTTCACAATGCATCGAAATGCTTACTTCTATTACGTTATGACCTGGAATGCACTGCCTGAAAGGGTGGTGGAAGCAGATTCAATAGTAACTTTCAAAAGGGAATTGGATAAATACTTGAAGCGGAAAAAATTTGCAGGGCTATGGGGAAAGAGCAAGGGGAGGGCGACTAGCTGGATAGCCCCACCAAAGAGCCGGCACAGGCACGATGGGCCAAATGGCCTCCTTTTGTGCTGTATGATTCTATGTATGTATGCATCATTAGGTGACACGAGAAGATGCAGCTACCCATTATCGCAAGGGTAGTTGTCTCACAAAATTGGCCCGAGTGATTACTGGGACCATTAGAAGATCTGGAGAAATTGTACCAGGGTATCAATGAGCAAGTCACAGAGTCCCAATAACCGAATACATACTCCAGCAATCCTGGATCAGCAAGTGATGTTTAACTCTGCATTTGAACTCCTACATACAAAGGAGAGTAAAAAGGTTATCCATTCTAACAACAGCTTCTAAGCAGCTGACAGTCTTCAAATTGCAGGGCAAGGACATTCTTAAGTTGTGTTGAAAAAAAACCATCATTTACACTTTTTACACCTAAATGATTCCAAAAAAATGAAATATTCGGAACCTTGAAATAGCGAATATACATGAGAAGGTTCATTACCATTGGGATACTCTACTTAAATAGCAAACTGTTAATAAGGTTGAGAAGTCGCACAACACCAGGTTATAGTCCAACAGTTTTATTTGAAATCATAAGCTTTTGGAGCGCTGCTCCTTCATCAGGGGAAGTGAAGAGATGTATATCGGCACAGCAACACCGGCATCTCCACATCATGGTTAATAAGGTTGAGAGACATGAGGCTCATTAAAGAGTAGCAATATCAGAGTAACCGGTGTAACAGATTTAAAGAAGATTCTTCCTGTTTCCATGATGCATGAAAAGGTACATTTAACTTTTAAAAATACATTAGCCTGAATTTTGCTCTCAGCACTAATGAATGGCTTTCGCTGTTCACCTTGTCAACAACTGCCCACAGACTTTTTGCAGGCTTGTCAGCGGAGATTTCCACTAATCCTGTGTCTGTTTCAGCACGGCGCCCTCTACAGGGGATCTGTGGCATCTGTGAGCCAGCCAAGAAACAGCAACCAATCAGATTAAAGTATCCTCACTGAGCCACACAGGGAGCGATTTTTAACCCTACTCGCCCAGCGGAAAACTGGCGCATGGGCAGTTAAAATCACCCTGGCTCTTACCTGTCCGAAAGCCGCCATGATCGTAACATCTACAATTTTAACCTGCTCTCCTGAGCAGGCAGCAAGGACACGCGCCCGGAGCCAACAGGGTCCTTCTTTACATATGAATGTTGCGGCCCGATGACATCATTGAGACCCGACTGCAATTTTAACTCAGGCCTGAGCGGGGAATCCACCTGGAGTTAAAATCAGGGCCACAGAGTCCAACCAGGAAGTAAAAAACAGGAAATATAAATAACATTTAAATCATGTACAGGAAGCGAAAGAGAGGGGAGGGAGGTGAACCCGGACAGGGACTCAAATGGGCAGCAGGGGATCAGAATTATTTTGTGGGCCCGGGAGGAGTAGTCCCGTTTTTCCTGGGGCCCACCAAAATAAAAACTGGAAAAACTGAAAATTTCCTTGCCTTTTTTTTGCACAAGTCCCTTTAAGGATCGCTGGTTAGGCCTTTTCAATGCCTGGTGTACAACTAGGCCGAAACATGCGCAATGCAAGCTCCGCCCATTGCATTTGCACCTGAACCAGCAGAGGACCCCGATTTGCATATTTAACTCGCTTAATGGCTGTTTCAGGCGGGAGCCCTGGGGAACTAAAAGTTGAGAGGTCGCACAACACCAGGTTATAGTCCAACAGTTTTATTTGAAATCACATCATGAGAACTAAAAGTTGCCTGAGCCAATATGATGTCCGGCACAGCACAGTTTAGGCGTGGCAGAGCACAACGCAAAACGTGGCATTTTGTGCTGGAAAAACAGGCGGCTATGAGTGGAATTTATCCTCCATATTGTTTCATGGAGTTTCTAATCATTTATGTCTTTTATCCTTATAAGTGTCAGTTTTGCTATTAACTACAGTATACAGTGATTACATTTCCTATACCCTTCAAATTCAATGAATGTCAGCCTTGGATTCTTTTTTGGTAGTTATTTGAGATCGTTTATTTTGAACCAACATAATTTGCTTGTGTTAAGGCAGCTATTTAGCTTAATTATTTAATACATGATTGATGTTGATGCTAAAATGTGCTGAAAATTGTATTAAATAAGGTCTTAACTATTTGTTCACCAATCTAAAGCAAATACATTCAGCAAGGCAGTGCCTTGAGGCACTACAGGGCAAGTCTATCAGTTCCCATGAAGATACGCAGGACACTGTAGTTATGAGCCCTTGTCAGCTGAGGTTGAGCTTCACTTAATAAATATTTCAAGGAAGATCCGTTGGCTAAACCTACTACAACATGCACATTCCATTCAAGGATGTAAGCTGCTGGTAAACCAAACATCCCTTGAATCTGAGTGAAACTGTGCAGAAACTCTTTTTGAATCAGAGTGTGTAATAGATTCAGAAGTAACACCAAATTGGGTACAACAGTCCTTTATTTGAAGCACAAGCGAGTATTACTACACTTCAGTATTTGAGCTGTAATTTACAGAGAGGTAAAACAATATTACCCCGTTCCTCCTGTGGGGAGAGCGTGTAGTCCAGCTGGCCCCTTCTGGTGTGGTGTCTTGACCTCTACAACTCTACCCTGTGATAGGCCCTTCCTTTATACAGTTCTCGTCAAATACACCCTTTCAGACAAGGAAGTATTTTTCACACACTTCCAGATGGTTCTCTAGCAAAGTCATCGGTTTCCCCTTAAGTGTCTCAACTGACTCGCCATTTTTCCTAAAGTCAGTGACAACTAATTTTTAGTCAGTGGCGAAGCAAAGACGCTCACCGCTGGCTCCGAAGAAAGCTGCCCACAGAGATTGCATGATCTCTATGGCAAGAAGTTTGCTATTCCGACACTCAAGTGATTGCAACGCTCTGTCCAGAGCTGAGCGGCGGACCTGCGAGAGGCACAGAGTCAGCGAGAGGAGGATAAAAAGAGCGCGGAGAGGAGGCCTGGGACCGGAGCTGAGCGGCGGACCTGCGAGAAGCACAGTGTCAGCAAGAGGAGAGAGAGAAGTAAAAAGTAATCGAAGTGTGACATCACCAGAAAGCAGGTAAGTGATTGGTTGGTGAGTATTTCTCTCTTTCTCGCTTTTTTCCAAACTTAATTTTTGTGGTTTATAGTTTCTAGGGTCTCTGTTGTGCAGCGGGGAGTGCTGGTAAACAAGGGCCCTTGAGTATATCATTTAATTGTAGTATAATTAGTGGTATTGATTTGATTTAATTTAATTTGAATTAATTAAAGGGTAAGTCATGGCAGCACAGCTCTGCCCCGTGGTATGCTCCTCCTGCACTATGTGGGAAATCAGGGACACTTCCTGTGTCCCTGACGACCATGTGTGCGGGAAGTGTATCCAGCTGCAGCTACTGACAGACCGCATTGCGGCGCTGGAGCTGGGAATAGATACATACTGGAGCAATTGTGATGCAGAGCACATCGTGGATAACACATTTAGGGAGTTGGTCACACTGCAGGTAAAGGCTGCACAGGCAGGAAGGGAATGGGTGACCACCAGGAAGAGTAGTAGGCGCAGGCAGCTAGTGCAGGGGTCCCCTGTGGCCATCCCCCTCTCAAACAGATATACCACTTTGGATATTGTTGAGGGGGGATGGCTTATAGGGGGAAGGCAGCAGCAGCCAACTTCCTGGCACCAGGGGTGGTCCTGCTGCACAGGACAGGAGGAAAAAACGCGGGAGAGCTATAGTGATAGGGGATTCTATTGTAAGGGGAATAGATAGGTGTTTCTGTGGCCGCAAACGAGACTCCAGGATGGTATGTTGCCTCCCTGGTGCAAGGGTGAAGGATGTCTTGGAGCGGCTGCAGGGCATTCTGGAGGGAGAGGGTGAACAGCCAGTTGTCGTGGTGCATATAGGTACCAACGATATAGGTAAAAAACGGGATGAGGTCCTAAAAGCTGAATATAGGGAGTTAGGAGGTAAATTAAAAAATAGGACCTCAAAGGTAGTAATCTCAGGATTGCTACCAGTGCCACGTGCTAGTCAGGGTAGAAATAGAAGAATATTTCAGATGAATACGTGGCTAGAGAAATGGTGCAAGGGGGAGGGATTCAAATTCCTGGGACATTGGAACCGGTTCTGGGGGAGGTGGGACCAGTACAAACTGGACGGTTTGCACCTGGGCGGGACCGGAACCGATGTCCTAGGGGAAGTGTTTGCTAGTGCTGTTGGGGAGGGTTTAAACTAAAATGGCAGGGGGTTAGGAACCTGTGCAGGGAGACAGAGGAAAGGGAAGCAAGGATAGAAACAAAAGACAGGAAGGAGAAAAGCAAAAGTGGAAGGCAGAGAAATCAATGGTGTAAATCAAACAGGGCCACAGTAAATAATAATTCTAAAAGGACTAAGAGTGTTAAAAAATCAAGCCTGAAGGCTTTGTGTCTTAATGCGAGGAGCATTCATAATAAGGTGAATGAATTAGCTGCGCAAATAAATGTAAACAAATATGATATAATTGGGATTACGGAGACATGGCTCCAGGATGACCAAGTCTGGGAATTCAACATCCAGGGGTATTCAATATTCAGGAAGGACAAGAAAAAAGGAAAAGCAGGTGGGGTAGCATTGCTGGTTAAAGAGGAGATTAACACAATTGTAAGGAAGGATATTAGCTCTGATGATGTGGAATCTGTATGGGCAGAGCTGAGAAATACCAAGGGGCAGAAAACGTTAGTGGGAGTTGTATACAGACCCCCAAACAGTAATGCTGAGGTTGGAGATGGCATTAAATGGGAAATTAGAGACACGTGCAATATGGGCACAGCAGTTATCATGGGTGACTTTAATCTACGTATAGATTGGGCTAACCAAATTAGTAACAATACTGTGCAGGAGGAATTCCTAGAGTGTAGAGATGGTTTCTTGGACCAATATGTCGAGGAATCAACTAGAGATCAGGCCATCTTAGACTGGGTATTATGTAATGAGAAAGGATTAATTAGCAATCTTGTTGTGCGAGGCCCCTTGGGGAGGAGCGATCATAATGTGATAGAATTCTTCATTAAAATGGAGAGTGAAGTAGTTGTCTCAGAGACTAGGGTCCTGAATTTAAATAAAGGAAACTACGATGGTATGAGGCACGAGTTGGCTAGGATGGATTGGGGAACGTTACTTAAAAGGTTGACGGTAGATAGGCAATGGCAAACATTTAAAGATCGCATGGATGAACTACAGAATTTGTTCATCCCTGTTTGGCATAAAAATAAAACAAAAAAGGTGACTCAACCGTGGCTAACAAGGGAAATTAGGGATAGCATAAGATCCAAGGAAAGGACATATAATTTGGCCAGAAAAAGCAGCAAAGCCTGAGGATTGGGAGCAGTTTAGGATTCAGCAAAGGAGGTCAAAGGGATTAATTAAGAGGGGGAAAATAGATTATGAGAGTAAGCTTACAGGGAACATAAAAACTGACTGTAAAAGCTTCTATAGATATGTGAAGAGAAAAAGATTGGTGAAGTCAAGCGTAGGTCCCTTGCAGTCAGAATCAGGGGAATCTATAATGGAGAAGAAAGAAATGGCTGATGAATTAAATACATACTTTGGTTCTGTCTTCACAAAGGAGGACACAAATAACCTCCCAGAGATGTCGGGGAACATCGGGTCTAATGAGAAGGAGGAATTGAATGAAATCAGTATTTGTAGGGAAATGGTGTTAGGGAAATTGATGGGATTGAAGGCTGATAAATCCCCAGGGCCTGATAATATACATCGTAGGGTACTTAAGGAAGTGGCCCTAGAAATAGTAGATGCACTGCTGGTCATCTTCCAAAATTCTATAGACTCTGGAACAGATCTCATGGATTGGAGGATAGCTCATGTAACCCCACTATTTAAAAAAGGTGATATAGAGAAAACGGGGAATTATAGACCGGTAAGTCTGACATCGGTATTGGGGAAAATGCTAGAGTCCATTATAAAAGATGTAATAGCAGAGCACTTGGAAAACAGTGACAGGATCAGACAAAGTCAACATGGATTTACAAAAGGTAAATCATGCTTGACTAATCTACTGGAATTTTTTGAGGATGTAACTGGTAGAATAGATAAGGGAGAACCAGTGGATGTGATGTATGTGGACTTTCAGAAGGCTTTCGATAAGGTCGCACATAAGAGATTGGCGTGCAAAGTTAAAGCACACAGGATTGGGGGTAAGGTACTGTCTTGGATAGAGAACTGGTTGGCAGACAGGAAGCAAAGAGTTGGAATAAACGGGTCTTTTTCCGAGTGGCAGGCAGTGACTAGTGGGGTACCGCAGGGATCGGTGCTAGGACCCCAGCTATTCACACTATATATAAATGATCTAGACGAGGGAACTAGATGTAATGGGGGAAAAATTCAGTTGGTTGCACCTCCCATTAGCGCCTTAAGATGGCGCTAATGGGGCGCAAAGCATCTAGTGCCCAGGCGCGGCGATGTGTGCGCCGCTTGCGAAATTAACTAGACATTTTGCGGCGGTGTTAAACACTACCGACACGATCTCCTGCGCCGGCAGATCGTGACGTCAGTCGAGTGAGCAACGCCCCAGTATCTTCACGGAGCAGATATTGAGTGGCGCCCCCTGCCTTACCGCCTGACGCTAGCAACGACAGGTTGAGGGGAGCGTTTTGCAGTCATGAAGGGACTGGGGAAGCGCTATTTAAAGGCGACCGCTTCCTGCCTTTTATTGTTGGTGCCATTTTTGAGCCACGCATTCTGAAAGAGAGAGAGAGAGACTTCTGGAGAGATTCAACGCTGTGTGAAGGAGTTTTGGGTACTGAGCAGCACTTTGCAGGTTCATTTTGATTTCACATTCCTTGTATCGATTTAGAAGAGACTGTGGGGGCTGCACTCTAAGCTCTTTCCCTGGTGCTCTCCATTGTTCTTTCCAGCAGATTTGATGAACAGGTCTCTCCAGGCCGGGATACAAGGCTGTAATGGGTAGGATTTGGATGGAAAGCAAGATCAACTATCCCCTTTAAGAACTGGCCGGTGCCATTGTGTGTGTGTTCCATTGCTGACTGACATCACATGAGCTTCGCCAGCGCCTCGCTCCTCGGCCTTTGCGCCTTAAGACAGGTGTGAAGCGCCTGATTTAGCGCTCCAATCACCTCCAGGGGTGATAAAAGTCAAGTTTGCAGTCGGTGGCGATAATTAGCGCCAGACGCTAATCTTTGCGCCCGGCCGATAATTGCGCCCCAAATGGGGCGATACTGAATTTCTCCCCCAATATCTCCAAGTTTGCAGATGACACAAAGCTGGGTGGGCGTGTGTGCTGTGAGGAGGATGCAGAGAAACTCCAGTATGATTTGGACAGCTTGGGTGATTGGGCAGATGCATGGCAAATGCAGTATAATGTGGATAATTGCGAGGTTATCCACTTTAGTGGCAAAAACAGGAAGGCAGATTATTATCTGAACTGCAATAGATTGGAAAAAAGGGAAGTGCAACGAGACCTGGGTGTCATTGTGCACCAGTCGTTGAAGGTAAGCATGCAGGTGCAGCAGGCGGTTAAGAAGGCAAATGGTATGTTGGCCTTGATAGCGAAAGGATTCGAGTACAGGAGCAAGGATGTCTTGCTGCAGTTGTGCAGAGCCTTGTTGAGACCACACCTTGAGTATTGTGTGCCATTTTGGTCACCTTATCTGAGGAAGGATGTTCTTGCCATGGAGAGAGTGCAGCGAAGATTCACCAGACTGATACCTGGGATGGCAGGAATGATGTATGAGGAGAGATTGGGTCGATTAGGCTTATATTCGCTCGAGTTTAGAAGAATGAGAGGGGATCTCATTGAAACTTATAAAATTCTAACAGGACTAGACAGACTAGATGCAGGAAGGATGTTCCCGATGGCGGGGGAGTCCAGAACCAGGGGTCACAGTCTAAGGATAAGGGGTAAGCCATTTAGGACTGAGATGAGGAGGTATTTCTTCACCCAGAGAGTGGTGAACCTGTGGAATTCTCTACCGCACAAGGCAGTAGAGGCCAATTCATTAAATATATTCAAGAAGGAGTTAGATATATTTCTTAAGGCTGAAGGGATCAAGGGATATGGGGAGAAAGCAGGGACAGGCTACTGAATTTGGATGGTCAGCCATGATCTCATTAAATGGCGGAACAGGCACGAGGGGCCGAATGGCCTACTCCTGCTCCTATCTTCTATGTTTCTATGTCATGGTGATTTCCAGTGAAGAGCTGCTGTGACAGCGCAGCCAGTGTCGGAGCAGTAATTGACTGACCGCAATTTCAGGATTTCCACGTTTAGATGCGCATGCGCTAAATCCTGAAGTTGCGGTCAGTTCCAGAAGGGTAATGATTGCGAATGCTGACAGTTCGCCATCATTATTCACCGCAAATTCCGGGCCAATGGCTTTCCATTAACTGTGTTAACTATCTCACCATTGTTCCTGCTGTTAAGAAGAAGCAATCAAGAATGATTTGCAGATTGGTTAATATGGCCAAGCCGAAGATGACACTTTTAGTACCATCCCCGATATTCTTACCAGTGGCACTGTTGAGAATGAGACGACAAAGATGTTCAGGAAAGAAAAACGCAGAGATGAAATTTATTGTTACACCTCAACCCATCGTCCTTGGCATTTGTTAATGCTAATTATTTGGATAATTAGTTACTCGCAGAAGAACTTTGGGGACTGTTAACCAAAGGGACTGCTCTGTTAACATTACTGCACAATATTATGCATTATCAGATACTTCACATGTGCGCTGCCTCCAATTCATAGGCAATGTAACCCCATAATGTTCCATCTGCGTTCTTCACATCTAGGAACAAGGATAGCAAATTTGCTCTGCACCAGAAAGTGAAGAGCAACACTCACCAGAACACCAAACATCACCATACACATTTGCGTTGAGCTCCAGTAAAGGTACGAGATACTTGTCAAGAATTCGAGGATGATTTGGCTGTGGGAGCACAGGGGGAGACACAGAGCACTGGCGATGAAGAGGGAGCATTGGTACTTGTTTACAAGGGAACATATGATGCCCTCATGAGTGGTATGAGGATATCTGTGTAGGTGACAGGTCCTCATGGGGGCAGCACTACACATTTGCATGTTAGACTCCCTCATACAGTGCAGACCACCTTCCACCATTGTGTAAAAGGATCAAATGGTTCTTCACATTGGCGGTGCTGCTGTACTAGCCTCAGTTTCAAATCGGGGTCATTACAACAACAACACAACAACATGAATTTATATAGCGCCTTAAATGTAATAAAACGTACCAAGGAGCTTCACAGGAGCGTTTTCGGACAAAATTTGACACCGAGCCGCATAAAGAGATAGCAGATAAGTGATAAAACCTGTTACATCTCTAACCTTTTCCAGTTCTGACAAAAGGTCATTGACCTGAAACGTTGGGCTCGATTTTAATAACAGAGGTGGGTTGAGGGCGGACCCGCTGCTCGGCAGCTTTCGGACCCGCACCCGGCTGCTGCCTCCCAGCACTTCCGATTTTGGCTTCATTAGCCTCGTTATGGCCGACATGCGGGTCGGGTCCCTCCAGGAAATTACTTGCAGGATGTCAGTTTCTCGCGTCTGATGACACGGTGTTTGTTTGAAAATTTAAAGGGGCCATGTCCCCTTTGCAAAAAATGTCATTGGGATGGCTTGGTGCTGTATTATCTAGAAAGGGGAGTTGGCAGCATCTGTTCTGAGCAAAATTTAATGAATGATATTGCAGGTCATATTATTCCAGAAAGAGATTCATGATTTTTTGATATATGACTTTATTATCTGACTATGAAATGAAAAAGATGCCAGATTTGTTCCAATCATTGACTTAGTAATATTAATGCTTTTTTCTCTTAAAGGTGCTGGCTGCTGCAGAAATGGCAGCCCCAAAAACTAAGGCTGCACCCAGGTTCAATGAGGGCTCTCTCCATGCTCTTGTTGAGGGAGTTAAAGGATGTCAGGAGCTCCTCTTCCCTGGAAACGGAAGGAGGAGGCTTCCTTAGCAAACCAAGGCAGCTTGGCTGCAAAATGTTGAGGAGGTGAGTTCGAGGTCTGTGTGCAGACGCACATGGGTTTAGTGTCGAAAAAGGTTTAATGATCTGCTGAGATCATGTAAAGTGTGGCCTCTGTGTTCTGGGAAATGGAAGTTCAAGAGTGAGGGCTCAGGGTGAATGCCATGTAGAATGTTGGTGGTGACACTGAGCGCAAACCACTATTTATTGGACAGATGATGCCTGGGGTTTTGAGAATGTCGGACTTATATTCATCTCCCTGTGCCAGCCACCTGTGGTTGAAGCATTAGCTTACGCGAATCCGGCATGGCTGAGTGCATCCCTTGCCTGACAGCCATCAATGTGGTCGCCTGCTGCTGGATTGGCCACATTCGGCCCCGCAAGGCATCACTCCCCTTCCTCCTCCTCATCCTCCTCCTCGTCCTCTTCCTCGTCCTCTTCATCTTCCTCCAAGGAGGCTCTGTGCTGAGCCACTTGTTCATCCGGCAGTACTAAGCCGCGCTGCTCTTCCTCCGATTCTGATGACCAGGATGAGAGGATGTAAATGGTTCCCATCCCGTTGTTATAGATTTCAGTTGAGGCAAGAAGCTTGCAAGCGCACACTCAAAGTGGCCTGAAATTATTCCAATTAGTTAAAACAGCAGATGTATGTCAGCTTGAACAGTCACAAGGTCAGTAGATTTGCAAAATCTTATCCCAAACCTCCAACAACAAAGTTGTTGCATTTGAATGCCAGCCATGTTACAGGAGCGCTTTTAAAATTCTGCACCAATAATAACTACAGATCATATCCTACACCAACTCGTCTCCTTGCAGCTGGACTGTTTCTGACAAGATGGGAAACAGAAGCCAGAGGCACGAAAATGAGAAACCTCTATCAAAATAGGATTATCAAGGCAATTAAAAGGCTCTTAACTGCCTTAACTACCTGTCCCACCGGTTGGAGTCGGGACAGTTTGGGAGCAGCTGAACAGACACTCACATAAATCGGGTGGGGGCGGTGTCTGAAGCCATTTATTCCGATTTTCACAGCTGACTCGCCTCCAAACCCACCTCCTCAGGGCTATTAAAATCGAGCCTGTTAACTCTGTTTCTCTCTCCACAGATGCTGCCTGACCTGCTGAGTATTTCCAGCATTTTCTTTCTCGCCTGTCATTTTAATTCTCCGAATCACTCCCACTCTGAACTTCTGTCCTTGGCCTAGTACACTGTTCCAATGAAGCTCAATGTAAGCTCGAGGAACATCACCTCATCTTTTGCTTAGGCACTTTACAACCTTCCAAACTCAACATTGAGTTCAACAATTTCAGATCATAACCTCTGCCCCCATTTTTCGGATGGTAGCTGTTGCTGATGATTCTGATATTCTCATTTACACCTCCTCTAGACCCATCTTTTGTTTCTTTACTTGTTCTATTAACATCTCCTTTCACCTTGCACCATCATCCCTTTTGTCATTAAGTCTCTACTGCCCTCCACCCTATCACAGACCTTATATTTTGTTCTTTTCTCCCTCCCCCCTTTCCCTGCCTTTGTACTTGCTTAAAACCTGGTACATCTCTAACTTTTTCCAGTTCTGACGAAAGGTCATCGACCTGAAACATTAACTGTTTCTCTCTCCACAGATGCTGCCTGACCTGCTGAGTATTTCCAGCATTTTCTGTTTTTATTATGAGAAAGATATCAGGACAGCTGACCAAAAGCTTGGTCAAAGAGGTAGGTTTTAAGGAGCAACGTAAATACTATGGAGAGAGAGGTAGAAAGACAGAGAGATTTAGGGAGGAAATTTCAGAGCATGGGGCCTTGGAGGCTGAAGGCACGGCCACAATGGTGGAGCGATTAAAATCAGGGATACTCAATAGACCAGAATTGGAGAAGCGCAGATATCTCGGAGGGTTGTAGGGCTGGAGGAGGTTACAGAGATAGGGAGTGGCGAGGCCATGGAGGGATTTGTACACAAGGATGTAAACTTTAAAATCGAGGCATTGCCGGACCAGGAGCCAATGCAGGTCAGCGAGCACAGGGGTGATGGGTGAATGGGACTTGATGCGAGTTAGAATATGGGCAGCAGAGTTTTGGATGACAATAGAGACTGCTTCCCCTTTAAGATAATATTTGTGTGAAGGGAATTTACCTTTCTGTAATGGACACCCCGCCCTCTCCAATTGCTGAAATAATGTGTGGAAATACGGTTTAAATATATGAAATTGCCAGGCACACTACATGGAAATCAGCGACAAAAAGGTTGCACCCCGCTAAAGTGTGCAATTATTTATTAATTGTTTGCGTCCCTGTGAAACTTCTATCACTTGTAAATATAGCTGGGCTTTCAAATGTTCAAGCGCAGTAAATTTCTTTCAAGCCTATTTGAAGTAATTAATAAATGCAGGAATTAGATTTAAAAAGTTGGCATTAATTAATCTTCTGCAATCCTGACCGTATGACTATCCAAATGGACATTACATATCAAGCAAAAGGATAAAAAAGAATGAATATTGCACTTTTCAGCAGAGAGAAGCTCAAAGCATCAGAGAACTGCTGACAGGCAATGTCAAGTTCAAATGCATTGCAAAGTTCTTACAATGTTGTAACTGTGGCAACAAGGACTCAAAGGAGGATTGGTGAGATGATAAAGCATCTCACACCATTTCAATTTGATACATTGCATCCTTAATTGGTTGACTGTACATGACCCACTTTGCATTTCAAAAGCTGTTTTGCAGGTATACTCTAAATAATTAATTAAATGAGCTACTTCAAAAGCAGATGCTGTTTTCAACTGCAAGTTGACTTCGACTAAGCCAAATTTGAACATATGTTCCCAACAGTTTCTCCTACTGCAAGTGAAGGTCTGATTTCCAGGTATAAGTAGCATGCTTTGACACCAAAGCAGAAAGTTTGAAGGGTTTTTGATTGAGCTTGATTGAGAGTGTCTCCAACAACCATTTCAGCAGGAAATGGCGCTTGTCACCCTGACTTGCATTGGAGGCAGTTCAGAGACGATTCACACGGTTGATTTCTGAGATGAGCGGGTTGACTTATGAAGAAAGGTTGAGCAGGCTGGGCCTATACTCATTGGAATTTAGAAGAATGAGAGGTGATCTTATCGAAACATGTAAGATACTGAGGGGGCTCGACAAGGTAGATGCAGTGAGGATGTTTCCCCTCGTGGGGAAATCTAGAACTCGGGGGCATAGTTTCAGAATAAAGGGTCGCCCTTTTAGAACTGAGATGAGGAGGAATTTCTTTTCTCAGAGTGTCGTAATTCTGTGGAATTCTCTGCCCCAGAGAGCCGTGGAGGCTGGGTCATTAAATATATTTAAGGTGGAGCTAGACTGATTTTTGAAAGTGAGTGAAGGGTTATGGGGAGCGAGCAGGGAAGTGGCTTTGAGCCCAAGATCAGCCATGATCTTATTGAATGGTGGAGCAGGCTCGAGGGGCCAAGTGGCCTATTCCTGCTTCTATTTGTTATCTTATGTTATGTTATGACAACGGCATCCTAACTGGACCAGCTGTGTCGGGCGCCCGACGGACCATTGCGGCTGAGGATTCTTTTCGAGCGCCCTTTACCAGCAGCCTGATTGATATGCCAGAAACTGATTCGGGTTTATGAGATGAAAAGCTTGGTCAGAAGATGCAACCAAAAATCTGACTCGCAGGTTTCAGGTGCATTATGTAAAATAAACTCAGCACTTGGGCAAGTATAAGCTTGGTCAAAGCGAGCCAACACGGATTTGTGAAGGGTAGGCCAGGACTGATTCATCTAGCTGCATTTTCTGAGGAGGTCACTCGCGTGACGGGTAAGAAAGTGTCTATGGATGTTGTCTGTATGGACTTCCAGAGGCCTGGGATGTGGTTCTGCACAAGAGATTATTAGCAAAATGAAAGCACATGGAATTGGAGGTAGCTTGTGACCTGGGACAAATCAGAGCATCAAATCCCACCATGGCAGTTGGAAAATTTGAATCCAGTTTAAAAAAAAAATCTGGATCTAAAAAAAACAGCTGGGATTGGTAAAAGTGACCATAGAGCTGATGGATCATCATAACAACCCAACTGGTCCACCAATATCCTTTATAGAAGGAAATCTGCTGTCCATACCTGATCTGTCCTATACATGACTCCAGTCCTACTCTGATGTGGTTGACCCTTAACTGCCTGAGTGAGCCATTCAGTTGTACCAGCAGTTCAAGAAGAAGGTCCATCACCATCTTCTCAGAGCACCTAGGGAGGGACAATTAATGCCAACTTTGCCAGCGACACCCAGATCCTGAGGATACATTTTTTTTAAATTTGCTTGTAACAAGTGACTGTTCAAATGACGTGGGGAGAAAAATGTGCTGGGAGATTCATATAGACATTGCAATCCCATTCACAAAAACTGACCACGTTAACTTGTTAAAAAGTACCATATAACAAAAAGAATCAGCAATCATGCTCAACTTTAACATACTTCCACAAGCATATCCGAATGGCAAAGAGGGCAGTGTAGCGAATTAGAGCAAGCCACTGGAATATGCCAATGCTTATTTAGATGGAAGGATGACATTTATATTCATGACATTTTTCCTGTCCTTCTGCCAACTCTATTAAGGCAGTGATATTTTCAGTGAGGTGCGGCTTCATTAAGCTTTTCAGTGAGGTCCTTACTTCAGTGAAGTGGATCGAATTTCTCCTGACATTTCCAATAAGCTCGCATTCGGATTGGGAATTGATTTACTGGGATCCTGCAATAAAATTGTGGAACTACTTTTGGATTTCAGTAATGTAACTGCTCTGTAAATGGAAATTATGACTAAGCGTGAGAATGGATGTTCAATCCAGGCACCGATCTCATTTGCTTTTATGGCTGTTTCTGTGTTGTTTTATCTGTAATAACAACAGAAAACGCTGGAAAAACTCAGCAGGCCAGGCAGCATCCGTGGAGAGAGAAACAGAGTTAATGTTTCAGGTCGAAGACCTTTCATCAGAACTGGAAAAAAGCAGGAAATGAAATAGATTTTAAAGCAAGTTTAGGGCTGGGCAAAGGAGGAGGGGATGAAAGAACAAAAGGGAAGGTCAGTGATAGGATAGAAAGCAGGAGAGATTAAGAGACATTGAGAGACAGTAAGAGATATTCAAGGCAAGAGGAGGTGGAAATGGGACAGGTTGAGGAACAAAGGATGGCTCAGATGAGGTGTGAATTGTGCTGGCAGAATGAAGGACAGCTGCCATGTGGGAGGGAAGAAAAAAAGGCCAAACAAAAGTGTGGATAAAAAAAAAATATATATATATATATATGTGATCAGGGCCAGGGTTATGATCTGAAATTGTTGAACTCTATGCTGAGTCCAGTAGGCTGTAGAGTGCCTAATTGAAAGATGAGGTGCTGTTCCTCGAGCTTACGCTGAGCTTCCGTGGAACAATGCAAGAGGCTGAGGACGGTGAGGTCTGAGTGGGAGTGGAGCGGTGAATTAAAGTGACAGGCCACCGGGAGCTTGGGGTCCCCCTTACGGACTGAACGGAGGTGTTCCGCAAAGCGGTCACCCAATCGGCGTTTGGTCTCCCCAATGTAGAGGAGACCACATCGTGAGCAGCGAATACAGTATACTAAATTGCAGGAAGTACAAGTAAATCACTGTTTCACCTGGAAGGGGTGTTTGGGGCCCTGGACAGTGGGAAGGGGGGAGGTATAAGGGGATGTATTGCATCTCCTGCGCTTGCACGGGAAGGTGCTGGGCGAAGGGGAAGGGGAAGGGGTGCTGGGGGTGGTAGAGGAGTGGACTAGGGTGTTGCGGAGGGAGCGGTCCCTGCGGAATGCTGAAAGGGGAGGTGAGGGGAAGATGCGTTTGGTGGTGGGATCACGCTGGAGGTGGCGGAAATGGCGGAGGATGATCTGTTGAATGTGGAGGCTGGTGGGGTGAAAGGTGAGGACAAGGGGAACTCTATCATGGTTCCGGGAGGGAGGGGCAGGGGTGAGGGCAGAAGTGCGGGAGATAGAACGGACACGGTCGAGGGCCGTGTCAACCACAGTAGAGGGGAATCCTCGGTTGAGGAAAAAGGAAGACATGTCGGAAGCACTGGTATGGAAGGTGGCATCGTCAGAGCAGATGCGGCGGAGACGGAGAAACTGGGAGAATGGAATAGAGTCCTTACAGGAGGTGGGGTGGGAGGAAGTGTAGTCCAGGTAGCTGTGGGAGTCAGTGGGCTTGTAGTGAATGTTTGTCAATAACCTATACCCAGAGATGGAGATGGAGAAGTCGAGGAAGGGAAGGGAAGAGTCAGAGATGGACCATGTGAAGGTGAGGGAAGGGTGGAAATTGGAAGCATAGTGAATGAAATTTTCTAGTTCAGGGCGAGAGCAGGAAACGGCACCGATACAGTCATCAATGTACTGGAAAAAGAGGTGAGGGAGGGGACCCGAGTAGGACTGGAACAAAGAGTGTTCCACATATCCCACGGAAAGGCAGGCATAGCTAGGACCCATGCGGGTACCCATAGCAACACCTTTGATTTGGAGGAAATGAGTGGAGTCAAAGGAGAAGTTGTTCAATGTGAGAACAAGTTCAGCCAGGCGGAGGAGGGTGGTGGTGGATGGGGACTGGTTGGGCCTCTGTTCAAGGAAGAACCGGAGCGCCCTCAGGCCATCCTGGTGGGGGATGGAGGTGTAGAGGGATTGTACGTCCATAGTGAAAAGGAGGCGGTTGGGGCCGGGAAACTGGAAACTGTTAAAGTGGCGGAGGGCGTCGGAAGAGTCACGGATGTAGGTGGGAAGAGACTGGACAAGGGGAGAAAAAATAGAGTTGAGATAGGAAGAGATAAGTTCCGTGGGGCAAGAACAGGCTGAAACGATGGGTCTACCAGGGCAGTCCTGTTTGTGGATCTTGGGAAGGAGGTAGAAGCGGGCTGTGCGGGGTTGGGGAACTATGAGGTTGGCAGCCGTGGGGGGTAGATCTCCAGAGGAGATGAGGTCAGTGACAGTCTTGGAAACGGTGGCTTGATGTTCGGTAGTGGGGGTCATGGTCCAGGTGGAGGTAGGAGGAGGTGTCGGAGAGTTGGCGTTCAGCTTCCGCTAGGTAGAGGTCGGTTCGCCAAACAACAACAGCACCACCCTTGTCAGCAGGTTTAATGACAATGTCAGGGTTGGATCTGAGAGAATGGAGTGCTGCAAGTTCAGAGGGAGGTAGGTTGGATGAGTGAGGGGAGCAGAGAAATGGAGACAGACGATGTCACGGCGGCAGTTTGCAATGAAAAGATCTAGAGAGGGTAAGAGGCCAGAGGTAGGGGTCCAGGTAGAACGGGAATTCTGAAAGCGGGAGAAAGGGTCAGCCGTACAGGGGGAAGACACCTGGCCAGAGAAGTGGGCACGGAGGCGAAGGCAGCGGAAAAAGAGCTCAGCATCGTGCCGAGCTTGAAATTCATTGAGGTGGGGGCATAAGGGGATGAAGCTCAGGCCTTTGCTGAGGACTGATCGTTCGGGGTCAGAGAGGGGAAGGTCAGAAGGGATAGTGAAAATGCGGCAGGGGGTAAGATTGGGAGAAGGGGGGTCAGAGGAAATTGAAGGGGAAGAAGGTTCCGGAGGGGCGTTGGTGTTCAAGAGTTGATGAAACTTGCGATCCTTGACATCAGAAAGGAAGAAAAAACGTTTTTTGTTGAAGCGTCGGATGAGTCGAAGGATGAAACGGAACTGTGGACCCGGACACCTTTGAGATAGAATGCGCCGGTGCTGCTGAAGAGAGAGGTCGAGAGTGTTCATGTGGCGCAGCATGGCGTTGAGCGTGGATCTGAAGATGCGGCGAGAGCGGTAGTTCGAGGAACGATGAATATCTTGGAGATATTTGTAATCCTGGGTGGATCCGAAACACGAAGGGTGGAAGTTTAGTTGGAATCCACGTGGAATAAGTCGGAACACGAGATAGTTGCTGAGGAAAGAGATGTGGCTGTGAAACCGAGTCTTGGCAGATACCTGATCAAACACGAGAAGGGAAACTGAAAGCAATGAAGATGAACAAGGTTGAAGAAACAAACGGAAGTCCCATCGAAGAGAAGAGCAGAACTTCTTCAAGGTGGGCATTCCTGGAAGAGAGGTGGCAGTGAACCAAACACTAATACGATAGCAAAATACTGTGGATGCTGGAAATCCGAAATAACAACAGAAAACGCTGGAGAAACTCAGCAGGCCAGGCAGCATCCATGGAGAGAGAAACAGAATTAACGTTTTAGGTCGAAGACCTTTCATCAGAACTGGAAAAAAGCAGGAAATGAAATAGATTTTAAAGCAAGTTTAGGGCTGGGAAAAGGGGGAGGGGATTCAAGAACAAAAGGGAAGGTCAGTGATAGGATAGAAAGCAGGAGAGATTAAGAGACATTAAGAGATATTCAAGGCAAGAGGAGGTGGAAATGGGACAGGTTGAGGAACAAAGGATGGCTCAGATGTCTGTAGCTGTGCCAATATTAAAATTATTTCATCCAAGTACGTAGTGCGCATTTTAATCACAAAAGGACATATTTGGTTCTGGAAACAACTGAATGCTTCATTGATCTTTCTTTTGTCCTTCCAATTAACCACCCTTAATTTTCTCCTGAAAGTAGACAGTGGTAGTAACCCTTTGGTACCTGAGACAAGCAGCCATTATTCATGTGTAAGCTAGAGTGTGAGAAGCTTCTCAACCAAACATAGGTCTGTACTCAGCCAGCATCCACACTTTCACTCATTGAACTTCATTCAGGAGCGGGAACCCTGAATGTCTTTCTCTCCATGGAATGGGTCACTAAGGCCAATTGTAGCGCTCCCTTTCCCAGCCCAGCTCGACTATCTTAGCACAGACTCAAGTTGAACATTGGACATTCTTGATCGATACTCCAGAGACTTGAGCACAAAAATCTAGGCTGACACTCCAGTGCAGTACTGAGGGAGTGCTGCACTGTCAGGGGTGCCGTCTTTTGGATGAAATGTTAAACCATAGGCCCTGTCTGTCCTCTCAGGTGGATGTAAAAGATCCCATGGCACTATTTTGAAGACGAGCTGGGGAGTTCTCACTGGTATCCTGGCCAATATTTATCCTTCAATCAACATCACTAAAAACAGATTATCTGGTCATTATCACATTGCTGTTTGTGGGAGCTTGCTGTGCGCAAATTGTGTGTGTCCTACATTACAACAGTGACTACACTTCAAAAGTACTTCATTGGCTGTAAAGCGCTTTGGGCTGTCCTGAGGTCATGAACAACTTTAACCATTTCATTATTTCTAGCTACACAAGTCTACAAGCGATAAGTCAAAATAAAGCAAAAACCTTAATCAAATGAGATTAAACCAAATCCTAATCCTATGTATATATGTCTATAAGAATAGGGTATCTTACAGAGTGCTCTCTTCTAGCTGTCTGATCGGTCTGTGGGAATCAAATGAGCCATGGCTCTGCACAACCACAATGGACGTCTTGCAATTTATTTTTGTTTGATTATTTTAATTTAGTATCCATCCCCTTATTGAAATTTCCACATTTTATTTGATTTCCTGGCCTGGGCAAAGGCCTTTCCAACCCAACCTGAAGGCTGCTTTGGCAATTTCTGATTGCCTTCCCGACCATCGCAAGTTCTTCCCGTCCCACAGCCCACTCACTGTCCACTCATCGTCTAATCGAGCACTCCAAACCTCAACTCAGAGTGCAGCCTCCAGCCTTGGACTGAGCTTTACCCTCTTAGTTTACATCAACTCTCCCCACATCCTGCTCATTGTCTACTCCTAGTCCACTCCCCACATCGAGCACTCCAAACCTCAACTCAGAGTGCAGCCTCCAGCCTTGGACTAAGCTTTAACCTCTTAGTTTACATCAACTCCAGGTATTTATAGTTGCATATATTTTGAATGCTGAATTATATATATCATTCAATATTACATTTATCTATGTATTTATGTATATTCATATTTACAGTAATAAAAATATTACAATAGGTATAATTAGAATGGATAGTTTTTGATATAGTTTTAACATATAACCATGAGGGTAGCATGATTACTTAACATTCCTTCAGTACTGCACTGAAGTGTCAATCTTGATGATGTGCTCAAGTCTCTAAAGTGGAGCTTGACCCAACAACTTTCTTAACTCAGCAGCGAGAGTGCTACCCACTGAGCCACGGCTGACACCTAGAGCACTGAAATCACGTTCTGAGAAGTCTGCTGCTTGCTCCTGTTGGAGCCAGGGCTTCACCTTTCCACATGCTAGTTGTGCTTTAAGAGCAGTCTAACTCTAAATGCTGCAGCAGAATTACTTGGCCCAACCACCCACCCCATCGCCTGTCCCACCACCTGCTCGCCCCGCTCCCCCCCCCGCCCCCGCATCTTTGTTGGGCCTCCCAGCTGCAGCGCACCAATTGCTTGCGGGATTTGCACTTTTGTCCCATCCAGCAATATTTTAATGAGCTGGTGCTATGATTTCTGGCAGTATCAGCATGGGGTAACTGGGTGGGTGGAAATCCCACGCTGCGGCACCGAGGGTTGCCAACTCTGGTTGGACGCATTCCTGGAGGTTTCATCACATGACCTCTCACTCTAACCTTCCCATCCCCAGGCTCCCGCCATTGGTCGCACAGCACATCAATTCTGATGTCACACCACTTTTCTACCCCAATTGGAAAGCGATCTGACTCTTCATTACCTGATTGGATGATTCTCAACAGTCAGTCAAACAGCTTTTTCCCCCATGTTCAGTATTTTTATAACTAAGAAGTGAAAGTTTCAACGCTCCTATAATTTTTCTCCCAGGTTGCTCGCAGCGGTGCCCTGGAGATTATTCTTTAATTCCTGGAGACTCCAGGACAATCCTGAAGAGTTGGCAACGGGCAATCAGCTGGTAGATTTTGGGATTCGGGTCCTTTGCATCAAATTTTAAAGCCTGTTAAACAGATCATCAAAAATGATGGCCAAATATAGGAGAGTTCAATCATGGTCAGGTACCTGGGGCAAAGAGCAATGGTCAGTACCGTATCTGTAGAAAACATGTGATTGCAAAGTTCCATCTGCATTATTTTCATAAACTTTGGAGGGTCAGTAACCAGAGGACACAGATTTAAGATAATTGGCAAAAGAACCAGAGGGGAGAATTTTTTTAACGCAGCGAGTTGTTGTGATCTGGAATGCACTGCCTGAAAGGGTGGTGGAAGCAGATTCAATAGTAACTCTCAAAAGGTGATTGAATATATACTTGAAAAGGAAAAAAATTGCAGTCCAAAGATGTGCGGGTTAGGTTGATTTGGCTATGATAAACCTTAGTGTTAGGGGGATTAAATACGTGGGGTTATG
Organism: Squalus acanthias; assembly: GCA_030390025.1. Lineage (NCBI taxonomy): Eukaryota > Metazoa > Chordata > Chondrichthyes > Squaliformes > Squalidae > Squalus > Squalus acanthias. The sequence continues at coordinate 164,976 of JASTWF010000833.1, forward strand.
GGGATAGGGTGGGATATGTGTCGGTGCAGGCTCGATGGGCCGAAATGGCCTCTATCTGCACTGTGGGGATTCTGTGATTCTGTGAAAAGACCAGGGGAGTGGGAGTAATTGGATATCATTTTCAAAGACACAATGGGCCGAATGCCCTCCTCTGTGCTCTGTGAATGGTGGGTGACAAAAGATCTGCTATATATTTTAAGTCTCGACAAAGGCTAAAGTGTGAAAAGCAATACTTTTACAACATCTTATTGAAATTGAATAACAGAAAAAGTCATTTTCTTGGGACGCTGTGACTTTAACCTGACAGTTAATCCTTGTGAAAAGGATTGATTTGACTGTATTGGAACTCTGCATCCACTGCTACTTCCTTCCCCTCTGGGATGCTCACAGATCATATTAAATATGTGGTTGCATCTCATATCCCCAAATGGATATCACAAAGTTAATTACTGGGCAGTATTAGCACATTCCAAATTGGCTGCTGTTAATGTTTTGGCCCTCGAGCCCGTGTGTGTGTGTGTGTGTGAAGACACTAGATCAGTGTAATGCTTCTATCAGTAGGCTGCAGTTTGCCAGCCTCACACGGATTTGTCACTTTTCTGAAGATGCCATAATGGCTGCCTGCCGTTCACAGGTAAACCAAAAATCCACTGTATTCAGTTTATTACTTCCTGCTATAGAATTCCGAACCCCTGTTTTCAATCAATCTCTATTGTTTTCTCTCAGTTAAGCAACGCCTTGATTTTAAAATTCTCATCCTTGTTTTCAAATCCCTCCATGGCCTCACCCCTCCCTATCTCTGTAATCTCCTCCAACCCTAAAATCCCCCAAGGTCTCTGCACTCCACCAATTCTGGCCTCCTGAACATCCCCAATTTTCATCGCTCCACCATTGGCGGCCGTGCCTTCAGCTGCCAAGGCCCTGAGCTCTGGAATTCCCTCCCCAAACCTCTCCGGCTCTCTACCTCTCTCTCCTCCTTTAAGACGCTGCTTAAAACCTACCTCTTTGACCAAGCTTTAGGTCATCTGCCCTAACATCTTATATGGCTCGGTGTCAAATTTTGTTTTATTTTGATAACGCTCCCGTGAAGCACTATTTAAATGCAAGTTGTTGTTGATGTTATATTCAAATCCTCATACTGTACAGGGCATTCTGATTGATACAGATGTTGCCAGTGTCCTAATCGGTGTCGTTTTGTTTCCACACCCATTTCTGTTCCTTTATATAAACACAGAAAATGCTGAAAATACACATCAGGTCGATTACCATCTGATAAGAGAAAGATAGATTAACATTTCAGTTCAGGTTCTGAGGTAGAGTTACACTTTAAAAATGAACGCGTGTGATTTTGACTTCAGCCGATAGTGTAAAACGACCGATATTGAATCAGCCACGCATTATACATCTCTCCCCATTTTCATTGCCATTCACATTTCCATTGAATTAACCGGAATGAAAATGGGGAGATATTTTTAAGGGGCTGCCGACTCGTTATCGCCCATGTTACACTCTCTCACAAAGTCAGATGTTGATGGATCTGCAATTTCCACTATCTGCAGGTTATCTTTTGCCTCTGCTCTTGTCTTGCTACATACTCAGTATTAAAACTATTCTGTCACAAGCAATTCTAATTATTTACAATTTATTTTGTCTGCCCTTATCTACTGCCTATAACAGTACTGGACTGTACTTATCTATATGATATAAGAAAGGACACAAGGTTAAATCATCTTAACTGCACTGTGATAACATGGAAACATACTTAAGATGACATGTTAAACCAAGGCACCGTCTGCCCTCTAAGGTGGACGTAAAAGATCCCAGGGCACTATTTCGAAGAAGAGCAGGGAAGTTCTCCAATATTTATCCCTCAACCAACATCACTAAAAACAAATTATCTGGTCATTATTACACTGCTGTTTGTGGGACCTTGCTAGGCACAAATTGGCTGCCACATTTTTTTTTAATATTCGTTTATGGGATGTGGGCGTCGCTGGCAAGGCCAGCATTTATTGCCCATCGCTAGTTGGCCTTGAGAAGGTGGTGGTGAGCCACCTTCTTGAACCGCTGCAGTCCGTGTGGTGAAGGTACTCCCACAGTGCTGTTAGGGAGGGAGTTCCAGGATTTTGACCCAGCGACGATGAAGGAACGGCGATATATTTCCAAGTAAGGATGGTGTGTGACTTGGAGGGGAACTTGAGGTGGTGGTGTTCCCATGCGCCTGCTGCCCTTGTCCTTCTAGGTGGAAGAGGTCGCGAGTTTGCGAGGTGCTGCCAAAGAAGCCTTGGTGAGTTGCTGCAGTGCATCTTTCCTACATTATAACAGTGACTACACTTCAAAAGGGACGTCCTGAGGTTGGTGAAAGGTGCTTTATAAATGCAAGTTCTTCCTTTTAAACCTGTGAACATCTTCCCCAGCTACTAATGCTTTTTATGATGGTGTGTGGTTTATTAGAAGAAGGAAAAAGAAACACCACATTACAAATCTGCTAAAATAGCTCCACCTATTTTGCTGACATTAATCTTTTTGTGAAAATATGAATTTTTATTGAGGTTAGATGTTTTTGTTTTACTTTGTTTTGGTGCATTGTATCTATATTTACCACCACAGCATTTTAGATCTTAGATTCCAGCTGAGGGGGAAGGTACCTGTGGCCTTGATATTACTCTGTGGTGGTCTTGTCAAGAAATTCTGAAGTGCATTGTTCACAGCATGGAGAGACTACCAGTGCTGCAGCAAGGGAAAGGGCAGCAAGGAATGAGTGGGTGTCCTTAACTGCATCGGCAGGCACTGATTACAGTTGGATAAACAATCCTTTCAGTCAAAATTCATCCCATCATTACTTTGAAGTAATTGTATATAAAACCTTGGCTTGAAACCCTTTTTGTCCTTAATTTGTCTCTGCCCACAGCTGGATTGACGGTTTCCTGAAAAGAGACAGGAGAAATTGGGTGCCTTTGTGCCTCCCATTATCGCCTCCGGGGGGTGATAACGGGGTGATAACCACTTACCGCCCGGGTGCGGCGAGAATATCGCCTCCCACTAAATTCGCCGGGAGGTTTGCGACGGCGGTATGGTGTTGCGCCCTGATCTCCTTCGCCCAGAGATCATGACGTCATCGCCATGCGCATCGCCCCGGTAGCACCCGGACCCGAACTTCGGTTTCGCCCCCTGCAGCATCGCCGAGCGACAACACCGGCAGCTGCAGGAGGCGTTCATCGAGAGGCCGGGCGCTTCAGGGGCGAAAGTTAAAGGGGAGGTTGGTGAGGTAAGTGCCTAAATTTCTTTAATTGATTGGGTCAATTTTTTTTCCTTCTCCTGGGCCGCAATCGATCAACCCGGCATTCTGCTGGAGTGCATGTGGCTGATCGAGCCGATTCCTGGCCTCCGTCGGAGACCAGCTGACTGGTCCCAAAGTAGCGCCTGCAGCGATGGCCATTCCCTTTAAAGGAGGGGAGGAGCCTCGGATCTTGGCAGCGCTGCACGACCCAGTGTGCAGCGCTGCACCACTACAGCCCCGTCTGCATCCTTTAGCGCTCCAGGAAGGAAGTGGAGCGCTAAACCCAATTTCGGGAAATCTGGGAATCATTGCGCTAAGTTTCCCAGCTTTCAAATGTTACCGCCCCCAAACGGGGCGATAATGAATTTCTCCCCCAAGGAGCCTAAAGGTTTTATTAGCATTGTGACGCATTACTGAATCCCATTATCTTGTGGCCCAGACAAGATGAACGATGTGAAAATACATTCTATCTCCACACTTAATTGTGATGGATCAGCCAATTCCAACTACAAATACTCCCATCCCCACCCCCCATACTAAGATTACGGTTAATCAGGGTTCAGTTTTTTTTCACATCTGTGCTACTTATGCCTCTTTATTTATACCATCTGTCGAAGTTTACTTGTTTATCTGATAGAAAATACATCTTATGCAGCAGGGAGCCATCCCAACACTGAGCTACCGATGAATACAGCGGCGGCGCTCTCACGCCCCGGCAGTGCCTTCGGCTTTTTTTTTCCCATGATAGTTCATTTTCAGCAGCCCAATATCCACCTGACTCCGTTTCGCTTGGCTGCGGTAAGTGTGGAAGGGCTCTCCCCTCACCCAGACCTACTGTGCCGCCCTGTCATCCAGCAGCCCCTCTCAGTTGTGAATCTTAATCTGCCAGTTTCTTTTTTTTGTTCCCCACCCCACCAGCCCCACTCACTCTTGCAACTTTCACAGTTGTTGCAAGCTTTTTTCTCAGGTGAAGCACTGGAAAAATATTAATTTCCCGCTCCCCCCATTAAGTTTCACAACGAGTCCGCAGCTTTCAGTTATTGCTAATCAAGAATAACCAGTCACTTAGACAACTCACTGCGACTGGAGCAGCGGAGCACATCATAAATTTATAGGGTTTTATTTCACTGCTGCAGTGATTGCTTATTTAATTAAAATCATATGCTAAATTATGCAGTCAATTATTTTATCTTGTTTTAACGGTTTTGCACATTAGCGCCTCAACGGTGAACGTATATTTTTAAAGTTAATCTCCGTTGGGCAAGTAGGCATTAATCTTGAAAATAATGTGCAATTTTGGTAGCGGGAAGCGGCAATCCTGTGGTGCAGGGATGAGCAGTAACAGAACTTAAAGCGGAATGAGCATCCCGTTCCTGTGTTCCTTTTACTTACTTTCTTACTGTTGGCTGACCCTTTGCAGTGGATTATGTCTTGCAGAGACACCACATCTTGAGCAACGATGATAATTCGTTGATGAAGGCCCACAGAAATAAATCCGGCATCTGCTGTTTTCTCGTATTCTGAGCCCTAAGCTCTGGAAACTACACCGCCTCTCTACCTCTCTCTCCTCCTTTAAGATGCTCCTTGAAACCTACCTCACTGACCAAGCTTTTGGTCACCTGCCCTAATATCTCCTTATGTGGCTCGGTGTCAAATTTTATTCGATAACGGTCCTGTGAAGCGCCCTGGGATGTTTTACTACATTAAAGGCACTATATAAATGCAAGTTGTTGTTGTGAAGTCACCCTCACCATCTGGTACCTATTCTTGGGGTGTGGACAGAGCCCAGAACTGCTCACAGTACTCCAAGTGTGGTCTAACTAGGGTTTTGTAGAGCTGCAGCATAACTTCTACCCCTTTGTATCCTAGTCCTCTAGATATAAAGGCCAGTATTCCATTAGCCTTTTTGATTATTTTCTATACCTGTTCATGGCATTTTAATGATCTATGTACCTGAACCCCCAAGTCTCTTTGGGCCTCCACTGTTTTTAGCCATTCACCATTTAGAAAGTACCCTGTTCTATCCTTTTTAGATCCAAAGTGGATGACCTCACACTTGCCTACATTGAAATCCATTTGCTACAGTTTTGCCCATTCACTTAATCTATCAATATCCCTTTGTAATTTTATGCCTTCATCTACACTGCCTACAATGCCGCCTATCTTTGTGCGATTCGGAAATTTGGATATATGACTTTCTATCCCATCATCTAAGTCATTAATAAATATGGTGAATAGTTGAGGCCCCAGGGATCTGTGTTGAGGTCAAAAGAAAGATTTCCGGCATGCTATCCTCTTCCTCTACTGTAAATACTGACGCAAAGTAATTATTCAACATGTCCGCCATTTCCTTATTATCATTGATAATATCACCGATATCAGTTTTTAAGGGGCCAACATTGCTCCTCACCACCCTCTTCTTCCTAAATTAATTGTAAAAATTCTTAGTGTTGATTTTGATATCCCTTGCAAGTTTCTTTTCATATCCTTTTTGTAGCTCTTACTATCTGTTTTGTCACCCTTTGCTGTTCTTTCCCATTTGCCAGGATCTGTGCTATTTTTTGTATTTTTGTATGCTTTTTCTTTAGTTTTATATTGTCTCTTACCTCTTTAGTTGCCCATGGCTGTTTTTTTTTGGCAAGTAGAGCTCTTGCTCCTCAGGGATATAAACTGGTTCTGTGTCACATTAAATTCTTTTTTGAACACCTCCCACTGATCTTCTGTTGTTTTACCCATTAACAGATTTGCCCAGTTTACTGTGGACAGTCTCTATTTCATCTCATTGAAGTCGGCCTTACCTAAATCTAGAATCTTAGTAGCTGTTTCGCGCTTGTCCCTTTCAAACACTATATTGAACTCGATCATATTATGATGGCTATTAGATAAATGTTCACGCACCGTTAGGCTGTTAACCAAATCTGGCTCATTACTCATTACTAAATCCAATATGGCCTGCCCCCTCGTTGTTTCTAGGACATATTGTTGCAGAAAACTATCCCGGACAGACTCAAGAAATTCACTACCTTTCTGACATCTGCTAATCTGCTTATCGCAATCTATATGATAGTTAAAATCCCCCATTAAAACCACTCTGCCTTTATTACATACTCGTGTAATCTCTGCATTTATGCAATCTAGCACTTCACAGCTGCTACCAGGGGGCCTATACACAACTCCCACTACAGTCTTAAATCCTTTCCTATTCCTATTTGCCCCACAGCTGCACTCATTAAATTAATTTCCCACATTACAACAGTGACCACACGCCAAAAGTACTTTATTGGCTGTGAAGCGCTTTGAGACGTCCGATGTTCGTGAAAGGTGCTATATAAATGCAAGTCTTTCTTTTTTTTAAATTAAAAACCCAACTAAATTAGCCAAGTTGCACTCAATAGCAACAACACCCCACCCTCTTCACTAAGTTGCATTCAATAAATTAAGCAAGATCTCCCAATGAATTCATTCAAACTACGCTCACTAAATAGGTATCCTTTTCAATGAATGAGTCCCACATTTTCCCATGGCCTGTCTTTTATTACTACTACTCTTTGGTATCTCTTCGCTTGAACCAATGTTCACCAGTGTTTCATGCGGTGTCTGTCTCTTTGTCTCTCGCTCTATCCGTCTGATTGAATGTCTGTCTTATTCTCTAGCTCTTCGTTTGCTGAGTGCAGACCTCCCGACCCGACTGATTGACTAACTACTGTGACTCAGTGTCTGCCTATTTATGGGCCTGAATGGCCACATTTCTGAATTCCTAGTGTCGCTTTGTGTCACGGGACTCCGGATTTTAATGATTGTGAAATTGAAGACTTTTTCCCTGTGTGACTTGTATAGTTTTGATCAGTGAAATATTTGTGAAAGAGAACAGAAGAGAAGGATTGAGAGTTTTTAGTGCGGGACAGAATGGTGTTTAATGGAGAAGTAACACAATCTCTGGTCCAGTTTCACTTCTGGGCCATTCTGCGGACTCCTTGTGGTCCGTGGACAAACTTCCCCTCAGAGTCTCGTGCTGTGCATTAATATAGGGCTCAAAATCCTGGAACTCCCTACCTAACGACATTGTGGTCGCACTTTCACCAGACGGACTGCAGTGGATCAAGAAGAAGGCCCACCACCACCACCCTCTCAAGGGCTAATAGGGATGGGCAATAAATGCTGGCTTTGCCAGCAATGCTCATATCCCGAGAATGAATTAGAAAAAAATATTCTGTCACTTTTTTTTCCTGCTTCTCTGTCCAAAAAGGTGCTGACTCTTACTGGGGTATGGCTCCATGGGGATTGGCCATCACGGGGCAACTCACCCAAATGGCCATTCTTCATGTATCAGTGAGTGTTAGCAGGCTATTTGAACATGGGATGCATCTCTGCAGAGCTTCATCCTGTCATTACCCAATGATTGCAGGTGCACATTTTCCAGCAGGGGTCACTGGATAGTGATAGTCTTGGCTGTTTCTTTCCTTCCTGAACAGAGGACACTTATATCCACTCTGGCTGACATCAGTTAACTCAGCACAGATTGAGGATCAAAACTAAAATCTATGGCTTAATAATACTAAGTCATTGGGGGAGCAGAGGTTGTCCTTTATTGTGGTCCGTTATTTAACTGTATTGTTGGCCATTTCTCTGCTTGGACCAGTACTTGACAGAGTTTCATGGCGAGGGTTCCAGCTGATTAAGGCCCACTCCTTGGTTCCTCGCCTAACTCTCTGTGGTCTCCAGTCAAACATTCTCTTAAGCTATTGAGTTGTGCTTCCTATTGCATATAACACTTTTCTAAGTCACCTCATTTTAGCATTGCCATGTGATCATTGTAACTAATCCATTCTAGTCTCTCTCCACATTACTGCCTCCTCCTTTCCATGTACATTTAAAAAGAATCCTTTGTTTTCACTCTTCAATCCGCCACATTCTTTTCAGATAATTTGGTGCCGTTTTTCTATTTATGTCGGTAGAGATCTATTCATTCTTTCGAGTCCATAGTCTGAGTTGTTTTGCTTGTTTTAATTTTGCCTTCTGGGTTCTTCCTTCCATTCTGTTCTGATATCTCAGTAAATCTACACTAATTTCAATGCCCTTGTCTGTGAAAAAGCCCCTACTGTACTGATATTTTTAAACCTACACAACAATACTCTTCAAATTCATGTTTAATTCTACTCACAGAGGAAGAATACTTTGAAGGTTTGCTCAGAGGTGACTTTGACAACAATTGGATTTGAGAAACCTATCATTATACACAAAATGTGGATCAGCAGCTGCATATTTCTAGATTTTCATATGATGTGCCTGTGGTTATGAAACTAGGATATATGGATGTTAATTAATGAGAAACAGATGCCAGATTTAAGCTAGCTATCCAATTGTATCAACAACTCCATAATACATCTCTTATTTATAATGCCATGAAGGGTGATATCTTATTAATAATCATATTTTTTCTTGCCTGAGTTATGGCAGACATACGAACAGTGAACTGAATTCTAATCTGCGGGATTGCGTGGGTTTGGGTGCGGGTGGGGGGTTAAAACCGGCAAAATTGCCAGCACGTCGGGAAGCCGGCTCCAATCCGCCGACCTCCGCATTTCACTTGAGTGCGTTAGGCTGCGTGCACGCAACTCCCTCGGGAGAGGCGGGTTGCCAATTACCATGTGTTGGTCACTCTATTAGACCGATATTTCAACACACTTTTGACTTTAATGGCAGGTCCACGGGTTTCCCGGGCTTCATGAAACTTGTCAGTGAAAGCAAGGCGAGTACACAGCAGCAATTGAGGGGGCTGTAGCAATCTCAGGCAAAGATGCCAATAAATACTCAGTACTCACAGCTGCTTTCTTACCTGCTAGTGGGAAAGGGTTTGTTCACAGTACTATTGCTGAGAGGTTACTTTCTGCACTTTCGAGGTTACATTCTATACTTTGGAAGTTGGCTCTATCACATCAGGATGGGTGCTGCTTATGCTGCCTTCGATTGGACCTCAGCTGAGGGCCAAGGTGACCAGCAACAGCAAAAGCAACAGCCCCCGCAGCCTGCTGGTCACAGACCTGCAGCTGCACACCAGAGAGGGAAGCAGCAGAGAGGGGAGCAACAGAGAGGAGAGCAGCAGAAAGGAAACCAACAGAGAGGGAACTAGCAGAGACGAGACCAGCAGAGAGGGGACTAGCAGAGAGCTGCAGCTCGCAGGAGACACTACCCATGAAACAGGATCTAAAGCCAGAGGCTCAGTTTCCCTGACATATCTGAACACCAGTGTCTCAGGAGGCTCAGGATGTCACACCAAGTGGTGGCAGACATCTACAGCCCCCTAGAAGAAGACCTGCTGCATGCTGGACTTGGTGGCCATTTGTTACCAGTGCTTGTCAAAGTCATCACCACCTTCAACTTTTTTGCCTCCGGATCCTTCCAGGACTCTGCCACAGACATATCCAGGATCTCCCAGTCGGCTTGTTTGCCAGGGCCAGCAATTACGTCAACTTTGCCACTGATGATGCCGGTCAGAATGAGTGGGTGCTCAGCTTTGCGGCTCAGGCTGGCTTCCCACAGATGCAGGGCGCCATCGACTGAACACATGTGACAATCCAGGCACCCCCAGAATAACTAGGATTATTCGTCAACCGCAAGGGCTTCCACTCCATCAATGTGCAGCTGGTATGCAATCACAAAACCCAGGAGAGTTCAAAAGCAGTGGGAGCAGAGCGAGAGCTCCAAAACCCAGGAGAGTTCAAAAGCAGCGGGAGCAGAGCGAGAGCACCAAAACCCAGGAGAGTTCAAAAGCAGCGGGAGCGGCTGAGATACAAAGGACCGGTGAGTGTAAAGAAGTAAAAAGTAATCGAAGTGTGACGTCACCAGAAAGCAGGTAAGTGATTGGTTGGTGAGTATTTCTCTATTTCTCGCTTTTTTTCCAAACTTGAGCGTCTAAATTTAAGTGCCTTGGTGTAGATTAAAAGATATAAGTGTTCCAAATTTTAAAACAAATTAATTAATTGAGATGGAAGACCAAGCAATGTGTTGTTGTTGTTGCATGTGGGAGCTCGTGGACACCATTGAGGTCCAGGGCGACCACATCTGCAACAAATGTTGGCTGCTCGAGGAACTTCAGCTCAGAGTTGATGAGCTGGAGTCCGAGCTTCAGACACTGCGACACATTAAGGAGGGGGAGCATTACCTGGACACTATGTTCCAGGAGGCAGTCACACCCACTAGAATAATTACTTCCAATTTGGCCCATGGTCAGGGACAGGAGGGTGTGACTACAAGCGAGGCAGGTATTGGGATCCAGGAGGTAGTAGTGGAGGAGCCTCAGCCCTTGCCCTTGTCAAACAGGTACGAGATTCTTGCTCCCTGTGTAGACGAGGCCAGGGACTGCAGGGAGGATGAGCAAACTGACCACAGCACCGTGGTACAGGGAGCCATTCAAGTGGGGGAGCAAAAAGAAATGTTGTAGTGATTGGGGACAGTATAGTGAGGGGCATAGATACTGTTCTCTGCAGCCGAGAGCGTGAGTCCCGAAGGCTGTGTTGCCTGCCCGGTGCCAGGGTTAAGGATATCTCCTCTGGGCTGGAGAGAAACTTGGAGTGGGAGGGGGGAGATCCAGTTGTCATGGTCCACGTAGGTACCAATGACATAGGTAGGACAAAGTAAGAGGTTCTGCTGAGAAAGTATGAGTAGCTAGGGGCTAAATTAAAAAGCAGAACCACAAAGGTAATAATCTTTGGATTACTACCTGAGCCACGAGCAAATTTGCATCGGGTAAATAAGATCAGAGAGATGAATGAGTGGCTCAAAGACTGGTGTGGGAGAAATGGGTTTCGATTTGTGGGGCACTGGCACCAGTACTGGGATAAGAGGGAGCTGTTCCGTTTGGACGGGCTTCACTTGAACCATGCTGGGGCTAGAGTCCTGGCGAATCGAATAACTAGGGCTGTAGAGAGCGCTTTAAACTAAATAGTGGGGGGGAGGATCCAGGTGAGCGGGAAAATAAAAAGTCAATGAGAAATGAGAAAGCAATAGAGCAGGCTAGAGATGGGGGAAATAATAACCAGAGTGTGACAGGAAGGGACAGAGGGGTAGAAATTAGGTCGCGCCCCATTTGGGGCGCAAATATCGTCCGGGCGCAAATATTAGCGCCTGGCGCTAATTATCGGCACTGACAGGAAACTTCACTTTTACCGCCCCGGGAGGTGAGTGGAGCGCTAAATTAGGCGCTGCACACCTCTCTTAAGGCGCAAAGGCCAAGGAGTGAGGCGCTAACTCAGCGCACGAGCGCAGCGCAGCTGCTGCCAGTTAGCGAGGGAACACAGACACAATGGCGCCGGACACTTCTTAAAGCGGGGGGGGCCACTTGCTCCCCAGCCACACCCTGCTCATTGCAGCCTTGAATCTCAGCCTGGAGAGACCTGTAATCCATTTTGCTGCCAAGCATGGAGAGGGTGAGAGAACGCGCTCATCGCTTCACCGAGCGGGCCTTGGATGCTCTGGTTGACGCAGTGGAGCGCAGACGATGCATGCTGTTCCCGGAGAGTGGCAGGAGGCCTTTGCCACGCGAGTTCAGAAGAGTGTGGAGGGAGGTGGCTCAGAGCGTCTCCTCCAGGAGCATGGTGCCCAGGACCCATGTTCAATGCCGCAAAAAGTTCAACGACCTCACTCGGGTCGTCAGGGTGAGTGGCTTTTTCTCAATACCTCTCCGTCCCTCCATCCCAACCTCACTCTATGGCCAGAGGGTCTTAAAACCCCAATGCACAACACTCATCCAACACCTATGGCCCTTTCATCAAACACACACACACATTCCACACTTTGCATACAGTAAGGGCTATTCACCTATGGGAGGCACATCAGGCAAGACCATGGCTGCAGACAGTAAGGGCTATTCACCTATGGGAGGCACATCAGACAAGACCATGGCTGTATATTTACTCAGATGCTGTCCTTTTTCTTGCAGGCTAAGCTGGCTCATAATCGGAGACAGCAGCAACGGACGGGTGGAGGGCGGCTTCAGCTGCAACCCCTCAGCGATCTGGAGGAGCGCGTCCACAGGATTGTGGCAAGCCGGGTGATCGGTCCCGTCGCCACTGGAGACGCCGACCCCGTTGTGGACTGCAATGGTAAGGTCATCACCTTTTTGTCCTCTGTCCTTCCACTTGTCCCTCACAATACCAGCCTTTGACACTTTCAATCCAACTTGCTAACTCGCTGCACTTATTCCTCCCTTACTGCCACCCTGTCCTCACGCTAAAGCCACTCTTGTACCTCCCTGCTTTCAGATGGTGATTCACCAGCTGAGGAGACGGGCCCTGAAGCTGCCACTGGGAGTGATGCTGCAGCTGAGGAGGAAGAGGAAGCCGGAGCATCAGTGCCACCCTCTCCCGAGGAAGCCCATGCCCACACTGGGAACACGCCTTCCCCGGAGGGGAGCAGGGGGGAAGGGGCTGATGATGGTGAAGCTCCAGGACCCAGCGGGCTGCAGCAACGCCATGGGGGGGGGAGGGAAGAACGGGAGCCTTCTCCCCAGAGGGAGAGTATGCCAGACACTCCTACTGCAATGGACGCAGAGGAGGAGCGGCTGATTGCAGAAATGAACAGCCAGGCGGTGGGCATGCACACTGAGCTCATGGGTGCAGTGGGAAGGGTGCCCGAATGCATTGAGTCACTGGCAAGGAGTGTGGAGCACTTCGCTGTAGCACAGGCGGATGCCACACTAAAGCTTAGTGCTGCAATTCAGTCACTGGCTGCCAGGAACCCATCTGAGACTGCTCTCATGCAGACTCAGATTGAGGCCACGCGAGCACTGACTGCTGCCATCCTCGATGGTTCGTGCACATGTCCCCGGGGCTGTCACCGCGCCGCAGCAGGCCAGCAATCTGTTCTCCGGCAAATTGCTCCGGATGCTGAAGTGCTGCCCCGTGGGAGTGCCAGTGTGTCGGGCGAGCAGGGAGTTGCTGTCCTCTCTCACGATGACAGCATTCCTGCTGCCAACACTGTCACTTCTCCACTGCACTTGCCACCGCCTGTAGGACAGACTGCTGCCGCCTATGCAGAGTTGGTGCAGTCTGCAGCCGGGCCCTCCAGGCCCAGAAGTGGTCGAGGCCGTCCTTCAGGGGCATCTGCAGTGTCAGGGTCTGACGAGCAGCAGCCTTCCACCAGCCTTGCTGCAGCCACTGAGGTCCCATTACGGAGGAGCAGTAGGGTTAGAAGGGGGGAAGTGCGCAAGGGAAGGAGATCACCCTCGAAGGGCAAAAAGTAGGAGGTGTGCCAAAATGCTGGTCATTTTTTTATTAAAGGCCGAGGTTCATGGTCCAACTTTTGTTTAGTGTTTTGGACATTATCTCCAGGTTGTGAGAACCAGTTATGTTATTGACTGTTTTTTTGTGTTTATTTCTATGAGTTTGTCATGAGGAATTGACACACACAGAGTTTGTAAAATAAATAAGTTTCTGTATTCAAAATATACATGGCTGGTGGTTGGAATTATTGGTGCCTTGGCCGGCTTAGGGGTTGCGTGCTGGGTTGATTAGTGTTTGTAGCAATGGCAGGGGCCCTAGAAGCGGCTTGCTATTAGTCGTTGACGGACGGCCCTTGCAGTTTGACCATTGTGGGCCGCCCTCCCGCCTTGGTGCTGCTGATGATCATCGTCCTCGTCCTCTTCCTCCTCTTCCTCCTCCTCCTCTGGTGGTGCTACAAGGCCTGGTGGCATTGGCTGGGTCCTGAGGATTGCCATGTTGTGCAACATGCAGCACACGACTACGAAGTTCGAAACTTGCTCAGGCGAGTACTGCAGGGCTCCTCCGGAATGGTCCAGACAGCGGAACCGTTGTTTCAGCACGCCGATTGTGCGCTCAATAATGTTCCTGGTTGCTTGATGGCTTTCATTGTACCGCAGCTCAGCAGGGGTGTTTGGCGTACGGAGCGGTGTCATCAGCCAGGTGCTCAATGCGTACCCCTTGTCCCCCAGAAGCCAACCAACTGGCTGATGCGGTGCCTCGAAAACTTCTGCCACAGTAGTCTGGCGCAGGATGAAAGCATCGTGGCAGCTGCCCGGATAGTGGGCATTGACAGCGAGTATCACCTGTCTGTGGTCACAGACCAACTGCACATTCAAGGAATGGAACCCCTTTCTGTTCTGAATTCCTCTGCATTCTCTCGCGGAGCACGCAAAGCCACATGCGTGCAGTCAATGGCGCCCTGCACCATGGGGAAGCCCGCTACCCTCGCAAAGCCCATAGCACGGTCACGCTGCTTGTCTGGGGTCATAGGGAAAGAGATGAAGTCTCGTCTCCTTCTGAAGAGGGCATTGGTGACCTGCCGGATGCAGCGATGCACCGCAAACTGGGAGATATTGGCGAGGTCCCCAACAGCAGCTTGGAATGAGCCAGTGGCGTAGAAGTTCAAAGCCACTGTGACCTTCACTGCCACCGACAGAGACGTCCTGGACCTCAGCTGAGGCTGCAGATCTGGCTGCAGCAGGTGGCAGAGCTCAGTGACCACCTCCTTGCTGAATCGCAGCCTTCGCAAACACAGCTCCTCGGACATATGGATGTAGGAGAGCTGTTCACGATATACCCTGGGAGGGTAAGCTCTCATGTACATGCGCCTGATGGCCCTCCTCCGTCTGGCCATCATTGCCACTCTCTGTCTGCGTCTCACTATCCTCTGATTCAGCTGGAGCAGGACGACGCCCCCAATCATTGCAGCCCCCATATTCTCTTTGCCAGAAAAGTAATGAGGTACAGCAACTAAAGTAGCAACAAAGTTAGGATGAATAGGCAAAACTACCTCACAAAGCGTTGAGTCAATGTAGAAGTCTCTCTCTCTCTCTCTCCGAATCTCTCTCTCTCTCTCAGAACGAGTGGTGCATAAATGTCGACCACAGAAAAAGACAGGAAGAGGCCCCCTTTAAATAGCGCCCCCCCCAGCCCCACACCGATTGATAACGTTCCAGTCTTCCGGTCGTTGGAAGCGCCAGGCGGTAAGGCGGGGGGCGCCACTCAATTTCCGCTCCGGGGCGCCCCAAGGGCGTTGCACCATGGAATGACGTCACAATCTGCGCGCGCAGGTGGTCGCAGCGGTAAGTTTTAGCGCCGCCGCACAATCTCAAGTTAAGTTCTCGAGCGGCGCAAACAGCGCTGCGCCCGGGCGTTAGCGGCTTAACGCCCCATTAGCGCCCTCTTAAGGCGCTAACGGGAGGCGCAACCAAGTGAATTTTTACCCCAGAATGTTTAAAAATAAGAGTGTAACAGAAAAAAAGGCCAAAACAAGGAAAAATGGTAAAACGACAAAGTTAAAAGCTTTATATCTGAATGCACACAGCATTCGTAACAAGATAAATGAGTTGACAGCACAAATAGCTACAAATGGGTATGATCTGATCACCATTACAGAGACGTGGTTGCAAGGCGACCAGGGCTGGGGACTGAATATTCCAGGGTATATGATAATTCGGAAGGATAGAGAGAAAGGAAAGGGAGGTGGGGTGGCTTTGTTGGTAAAAGATGGGATCAGTGCAGTGGTGAGAAGTGATATTGGCTCAGAAGATCAAGATGTAGAATCGGTTTGGGTGGATATAAAAAATAATAAGGGGAAAAAGTCTCTGGTGGGCGTAGTCTACAGACCCCTGAACAGTAGCAATGCTGTTGGACAGAGTATAAATCAACAAATAATGGAGGCCTGTAAAAAAGGTACGGTAATAATCATGGGTGATTTTAATCTCCATATTGATTGGACAAATCAAATTGGCCATGGTAGCCTGGAGGAGGAGTTCATAGAGTGCATCCGGGATGTTTTCCTAGAACAGTATGTAATGGAACCAACCAGGGAGCAGGCTATCTTGGATCTGGTACTATTTAATGAGACTGAATTAATAAATTATCTCATAGTAAAGGATCCTCTAGGAAAGAGTGATCATAGCATGGTTGAATTTCAAATTCAGTTGGAGGGTGAGAAAGATGTATCCCAAACCAATGTCCTGATCTTAAACAAAGGCAATTATAATGGCATGAGGGCAGAACTGGCTAAAGTGGACTGGAAAAACAAATTAAAGGGTAAGAAAGTTGAAATGCAGTGGCGGACATTTAAGGAGATATTTCATAACTCTCAACAAAAATATATTCCAGTGAGAAAGAAAGATTTTAAGAGAAGGGAGCACCAACTATTTACAATCTACATTAATGACTTGGATGAAGGGATTGAGTGTCCTGTAGCCAAGTTTGCGGATGATACAAAGATGGGTTGGAAAGCAAGTTGTGCAGAGGACTCAAAGAATCTGAAAAGGGATATAGACAGGCTAAGTGAGTGGGCAAACATTTGGCAGATGGAGTATAATGTGGGAAAGTGCGAGGTTATCCACTTTGGCAGGAAAAATCAAAAAGCAAACTATTATTTAAATGGAGAGAGATTACAAAACGCTACAGTTCAGAGGGACCTGGGGGTCCTTGTGCATGA
>JASTWF010000834.1:0-10000 GCA_030390025.1 Squalus acanthias
GAGAGGGGGATTGGGGAGGGTGACGACGGCTCCTACTCCCCCATCGCCTCCAATTTAAAATGCTAATCATTGTGTTTAAATACCTTCCTAATGTCACCCCTCCCAAACTCTGCAATCTCTTCCAACCAACCCCTCCACAAACTGTACACATCCCCTATTTAATCGCTCCGCCAATGGCGTCCATGCCTTCCGATGCCTGAGCCCAAGCTCTGGAATTCCCTCCCTAACACCTCTCCGCCTCTCTCTCCATAAAACTGCTGTTGGCCAAGTTTTCGGCCACCAGTACTAATATCTCCTCTCTGGCTCAGGGTGCTTTGTTTAAATTATCCCTGTGAAGAGCCTTGGGACATTTTTCTACGGTAAAGACTCGATATAAATGCAAAAGGTTGCTTTTTAAAAATTCGTTTATGGGATGTGGGCGTCGCTGGCAAGGCCAGCATTTATTGCCCATCCCTAGTTGCCCTTGAGAAGGTGGTGGTGAGCCGCCTTCTTGAACCGCTGCAGTCCATGTGGTGAAGGTACTCCCACAGCTGCTGTTAGGGAGGGAGTTCCAGGATTTTGACCCAGCGACGATGAAGGAACGGCGATATACTTCTAAGTGAGGATGGTGTGTGACTTGGAGGGGAACTTGGAGGTGGTGGTGTTTCCATGCGCCTGCTGCCCTTGTCCTTCTAGGTGGAAGAGGTCGTAGGTTTCGGAGGTACTGCTGAAGAAGCCTTGGCGAGTTGCTGCAGTGCATCTTGTAGATGGTACACACTGCAGCCACGGTACGCCGGTGGTGGAGGGAGTGAATGTTTAAGGTAGTGGATGGGGTGCCGATCAAGCACGCGGCTTTGTCCTGGATGGTGTCGAGCTTCTTGAGTGTTGTTGGAGCTGCACTCATCCAGGCAAGAGGAGAGTATTCCATCACACTCCTTACTTGTGCCTTGTAGATGATGGAAAGGCTTTGGGGAGTCAGGAGGTTGAGAGGCCAAAGTGAGAGAAGGAATGATGTGTTTGACAGAGAGACACATGATCTTCTTACAGGAAGAGCCAAACTGTGAGGTGACCTCTCTCACCATCTCACTCTTCTCACCCTCTGTCTGTCTATCACTGTCTGCTTTTCTCTCTTTCTCTCTCTCCCGCTGTCAGTCATAGAATAGAAGAATCATCGAAACTTCCAGCACAGAAGGAGGCCATTCGGCCCGCCGTGCCTGTGCTGTCTCTTTGAAAGAGCTGTCGTGCTCAGTCCCACACCCCCGCTTTCTGTCGGTAACCCTGTCAGTGCCTCATCCTCCAGGACCGTCCAACTCCCTTTTAAAATTATTGATGGAATCAGCTTCCACCACCTTTTCAGGTCGAGCGTTCCCGATCCCCACAACTCTGAGTGAAAACATTTCTCCATCTCCCCTCTCGATCTTTTACCAATGATTTTGAATCGATGACCTCTGGTTATTGACCCACTCGCCAGAGGGAATAGTTTTTCTCTCTCTACTCTATCAAAACCTCATCATCTGGAAAACCTCTATTAGGTCACCTCTTAACCTTCTCTGCTCCAAGGAGAACAGTCCGAACTTTTCCAACCTCTCCCCATAACTGAAGTCCCTCATCCCTGGTAACATCCTGGTAAACCTCCTCTGCACCCGTTCTAAGGCCTTTACATCTTTCCTGAAGTGTGGGGCCCAGAATTGTCCACAATACTCCAGCTGAGGCCTAACCAGTGATTTATAAAGTTCGAGTGTGATCTCTGCTTTTATATTCTAATCCTCTATTTATAAACCCATCTAACCCATATGCTTCTTCAACCATATTATCAACTTGCCCTGCCACCCTTAAGGATTTGTGTATATGGACACCAAGGTCTCTCTGCTCATCCACACTTTTCAAAATCGTGCCATTTATAGTGAACTGTCTTTCCATATTAGTCCTCCCAAAGTGCATCACTTCACACTTCTCCACATTGATCTCCATCGGCCGTGCTTCTGCCCATTTCACCATCCTGTCTCTGTCATCCTGAAGCCTATAACTATCCTCATCACTGTCTACTACGTTGCCAAGTTTTGTGTCATCTGCAGACTTTATAATGCTGCTCCCTACACCCGAGTCTAGACCGTTTATAAAAATGAAAAAGAGTAATGGGCCCAAAACTGACCCTTGGGCAACACCACTGGAAACCAGCTCCCAGTGAAAAACATCCATTCACCACCACCCTCTGCTTCCTGTCACTGAGCCAATTCCGTATCCATATGAATCAAGGGGTATGGGAAGAGAGCGGGAATATGGTATTGAGATAGAGGATCAGCCATGATCATATTCAATGGCGGAGCAGGCTCGAAGGGCCAAATGGCCTACTCTTGCTCCTATTTTTCTATATCACTCAAAAGTTTTGTAACCAGTTTGCTATCCATTCTGCCACTTGTCCTCGTCTCTCCCCATCCCTCATTCCCTCTGTCTCTCGCCCTCACTCTTTCTCTGTGTCTCCCTGTCTCTCTCTCTGTCTCTGTCTCTCTCTCTCCCTCTGTCTGTGTGTCTCTCTCCGTCTCTCTCTCTCTGTCTGTCTCTCTCTCTCCCTCTGTCTCTCTCTCTTTCTGTCTGTCTGTCTGTCTCTCTCCCTCTGTCTGTCTCTGTCTCTCTCCCTCTGTTTCTCACTCTCTCTCTGTCTCTGTCTCTCTCTCTCTGTCTCACTCTCTCTCTCTCCCTCTGTCTCTCTCTCTCTCTCTGTCTCTCTCCCTCTGTTTCTCACTCTCTCTCTGTCTCTCTCTCTCTCTCCCTCTGTCTCTCTCTCTCTCTCGCTCTGGTCTCTCTCTCTCTCTCTCTGTCTCTCTCTCTCTCCCTCCCTCTGTTTCTCACTCTCTCTCTGTCTCTCTCTCTCTGTCTCTCTCTCTCTCTCTGTCTCTCTCTCTGTCTGTCTCTCTCTGTCTGTCTGTCTCTCTCTCTGTCTCTCTCTCTCTCTCTCTCTCTCTGTCTCTCTGTCTCTTTAGTCCTGTGCTGACCCACCTGTACCATCCGTCCCGCCCAGTCTGTGCCCATTCTGGCAAACTGCGACTTTTGAGTGAGGCTGTGAGTGAGCTTGAGTTGTAAAGGGGCTGAGAGTGTGAGCAGAGGTCAGAGACAGTTAGACTGACAGTCACACGGGACACATGGCCGGTGCCTGTTCTATGCTGAGATAATGAAGAGGCTGTAGTGTTTTGAAGAGTGCGGTATTTGATGGTGATTTTATCTTCGACATGTTCCTGCCTCCGGGTCTCAAACCTCCAATTTGTCTTATCAGACTGGATCAATGCGAAAGTGCCTTTAGGGGACATTAATTAACAGATAATCATCTCCACTCACACCAGGGGATCAATACACAGAGACCAGGCCAATAGCCCGGCCAATGGGGACAGCTCCAGGCTCCATCCCTCCACCTCCTGCCCTGCCCTCAGGCTCCGGTGGGTTAACTCCACCCCGCAGCCCCTCAAACTGCCCCGGTGTAAAGCCGACTCCCGGCCCCTGGTGTTTAGACCCTGAAAGCCAAGTCTCACTCTGCGTGAGCTCAGCAGCAGCAGGAGCTCAGCTTCAAAGACTGCCTGTTGCACTGGCCTTGCTGTCCGAGAGAGAGGGGACTCCAATCAGGAGCCCTTCACCCCCTCTCTCCCCCAGCCCACACACACACAGCCCTTCACCCCCTCTCTCCCCCAGCCCACACACACACAGTCCTTCACCACCTCTCCCCCAGCCCACACACACACAGCCCTTCACCCCCTCTCTCCCCCAGCCCACACACACACTTCCCTTCACCCCCTCTCTCCCCCAGCCCACACACACACAGCCCTTCACCCCCTCTCTCCCCCCAGCCCCCACACACACAGCCCTTCACCCCCTCTCTCCCCCAGCCCACACACGGTCCTTCACCCCCTCTCTCCCCCAGCCCACACACGGCCCTTCACCACCTCTCTCCCCCCCCCCCCCACACACACACAGCCCTTCACCCCCTCTCTCCCCCAGCCCACACACACACAGCCCTTCACCCCCTCTCTCCCCCCCCACACACACACACAGTCCTTCACCCCCTCTCTCCCCCAGCCCACACACACACATCCCTTCACCCCCTCTCTCCCCCCCACACACACACACAGTCCTTCACCCCCTTTCTCCCCCAGCCCACACACACAGCCCTTTGCCCCCTCTCTCCCCCAGCCCACACACACACAGCAATTCACCCCCTCTCTCCCCCAGCCCACACACACACAGTCCTTCACCCCCTCTCTCCCCCAGCCCACACACACACAGCCCTTCACCCCTCTCTCCCCAGCCCACACACACACAGCCCTTCACCCCCTCTCCCCCCTCCCCAGCCCCCGCCCCCGCCCCCCCCACACACTCACACACAGCCCTTCACCCCCTCACCCCCCAGCCCCCACACACGGTCCTTCACCCCCTCTCTCCCCTCCCCAGCCCCCACACACACACAGTCCTTCACCCCCTCTCCCCCAGCCCTCACACACATACACACACAGTCCTTCACCCCCTCTCCCCCAGCCCCCACACACACACACAGGTCCCAGGCTCGGCACTGGCCTCCAGTGAAATAGCAATATTGCGATGGTCAGGCTCTCTAGGCTTGGCTCAGCTTTCTGAATCTCACACAAGCACAGGCATACTGGTAATAGAGGGATAGGTGGTAGGGGGGGATAGGGGCAGGGTGGGAGTAGGGGGATACGGGGCAGGGGGGAGTAGGGGGATACGGGGGCAGGGGGGGGAGTAGGGGGATACGGGGCAGGGGGGGGAGTAGAGGGATACGGGGCAGGGGGGGGAGTAGAGGGATACGGGGCGGGGGGGAGTTGGGGGATACGGGGCAGGGGGGGGAGTAGAGGGATACGGGGCAGGGGGGGAGAGTAGGGGGATACGGGGCAGGGGGGAGTAGGGGGAGTAGGGGCAGGGGGGAGTAGGGGGATACGGGGGCAGGCTTGAGGGGCTGAATGGCCTCCTCCTGTTCCTGTGTAATAAATAAAGAAGGATGTAAAACAGTGGCATCCATTAATGGAAACAATTTGCTCAAAATAAGAAAACATGTTGAAAAACCATCTTGGAAGGCTGCACTGGGAATGTCAGCCTGGTGTTTGTGCTCAAGTCTCTGGAGTGGGACTCAGAGGTGAGGGTACGACCCACTGAGCCATAGCTGGCACACGGGCAGGGACACCTGCCCTTTAAATGACATGGGGTTGGCAGGCTGGTCAATGTGGCATCAGTGAGCGGGGGCCCAGCACCTACCAACAGGGTCGCCGTCTTCCTGCCCTCGCTCTCTGCTCCAGAGTGAAATAGCATTTGCCTTGTCTGATTACTGCCGTCTATCTTTATAATCCCACCTCACCCTGCAAATTGAGTACACTATAAAGTGACTGTTGATTCCGATCGTGAATAGCCAGCACTGACGAGCCCCTGATTTATTGAGAACTTGTTCTCCTGCCAGATTTGCATGCCATTACACAGAGATTACTAGACCTCAACACCAGGATCAGGACGGGCCTTTGATTAAATTTGCAAATGCAATCAAACTAATAGCACAGAAAACAGGCACTAATCTAACATCTAGCTTCATTCATCCTCCTTTCAGTCACGGTGTCACAGGGACCCAGATACACAGAGCAAAGAGTGGGAGAGCAACAGAGAGAGAGAAAGACAGACAGAGGGCGAGAAAGAGAGACAGACAGAGAGAGAGAGACACACACACACAGAGAGCCAGAGAGAGAGAGCAAGAAAGAGACAGAGAGAGAGAGAGAGAAAGAGACAGAGACAGAGACAGAGACAGAGAGAGAGAGACAGAGAGAGAGAGTGAGAGAGAGAGCGAGAGAGAGAGACAGAGAGAGAGAGCGAGAGAGAGAGCGAGAGAGAGAGACAGAGAGAGAGACAGAGAGAGCGAGAGAGAGACAGAGACAGAGAGAAAGAGACAGAGACAGAGACACTCCTGGGTAACACCCACCAATGACCTCAGGCCATACAACCAACTCATATCGCAGAAAATTTCCCCAGTCATCTGCAGCTGCACGGGAGAGAATCATTAATACCCGCTGTGTGCTGTACATGTACAGGTGCTGACACTGAGACACACACGGGCCGTACAGTACAAAAGTGGAGTGAATCGTTCCTTTTTACCCGCTCTGTACTGTATATGTACAGGAGTCTGGATGCAGAAAGGATGTTCCCGATGGCGGGTGAGTCCAGAACCAGGGGTCACAGTCTCAGGATAAGGGGTAAGCCATTTAGGACTGAGATGAGGAGGAATTTCTTCACCCAGAGAGTAGTGAACCTGTGGAATTCTCCACCACAGAAGGCAGTTGAGGCCAAGTCAGTGAATATATTCAAGAAGGAGTTAGATATATTTATGAAGGCTAAAGGTATCAAGGGATATGGGGAGAAGGCAGGTACAGGGTACTGAGTTTGGATGATCAGCCATGATCTCATCGAATGGCGGAGCAGGCTCGAGGGGCTGAATGGCCTACTCCTGCTCCTATCTTCTATGTTTCTATGTTTTTATATTACACTGTACCATCAAACACTCCCAGGGCAGGTACAGCACGGGTTAGATACAGAGTAAAGCTCCCTCTACACTGTCCCATCAAACACTCCCAGGGCAGGTACAGCACGGGTTAGATGCAGAGTAAAGCTCCCTCTACACTGTCCCATCAAACACTCCCAGGGCAGGTACAGCACGTGTTAGATACAGAGTAAAGCTCCCTCTACACTGTCCCATCAAACACTCCCAGGGCAGGTACAGCACGGGTTAGATACCGAGTAAAGCTCCCTCTACACTGTCCCATCAAACACTACTCATGAGAGTAGAACAAGGGGACATGGGTTCAAACTAGCAAAAGGTAAATTCAGGACTGAGATCAGGAGGTTTCTCACACAGAGTGATGGACACGTGGACCAGACACTTGCGGAGCCCTGTATACAAGAGGCTTAACGAGCTAAAGGAGAGTATTCATCATGGAGACTGTGTTCTTCTGTGGAGGCAAGGCCACACAGGGCCAGTGGTCTGTGTCACGCTGGGAATGACGGGTATTACGGGATGAAGCTCTTACCTGTTGCTGGCAGACTACTCCTTACCTGGGATGTGCTTGGCCCAGCCAATAATGACCACCAGCTCCCGGTCAGCCAGGTCGCACAGTGTGGTCAGTGCCTTGATGTCGGTCTCGGGGACAGTGGGGTCTGGCATGGCGTAAATCTTCTCTGGCTCTGCCACCAGGAGGTGAGACACGATCTTACTCACTGCAGCAAAGGAGAGAAAATATCTTCGGCATCCAGACCCTGAACAGCGAACACGTCACATTGCAAGTGTTGACACATAACTGTGAGCACCCTCACAATAGGCAACAGCACCTTCACTCTCAAAACTCTGCTAGTCACCATCGAGGGTGTCACATCAGACATCGAGGACAGGTACAGCATGGGTTAGATACAGAGTAAAGCTTCCTCTACACTTTCCCATCAAACACTCCCAGGGCAGGTACAGCACGGGTTAGATACAGAGTAAAGCTCCCTCTACACTGTCCCATCAAGCATTCCCAGGGCAGGTACAGCACGGGTTAGATACAGAGTAAAGCTGCCTCGACACTTTCCCATCAAACATGCCCAGGACAGGTGCAGCACGGGTTAGATACAGAGTAAAGCTCCCTCTACACTGTCCCATCAAGCACTCCCAGGGCAGGAACAGCACGGGTTAGATACAGAGCAAAGCTCTCTCTACAGTGTCCCATCAAACACTCCCAGGGCAGGTACAGCACGGGTTAGATAAAGAGTAAAGCTCCCTCTACACTCTTCTTCTTAGGCAGTCCCCCGGAACCGAGGATGACTTGCTTCTACACTAAAATTGATTTCTCAAGTGACTGATGAGTCCAATGCGGGACCTACAGTCTCTGTCACAGGTGGGGCAGACGGTGGTTGAAGGGGCGGGTGGGTGGGTTGACATGCGCTCCTTCCGCTGTTTGCGCTTGGCTTCCGCTTGCTCCCAGCGAAGAGACTCGAGGTGTTCGTCGCCTTCCCGGATGCTTCTCCTCCACTTTGTGCGGCCTTGGGCCAGGGATTCCCAGGTGTCGATGAGGATGTTGCACTTTTTCAAGGAAGCTTTGAGGGTGTCCTTGAAGCGTTTCCTCTACCCACCTTGGGCTATCTTGCCGTGTCAGAGCTCCGAGTAGAGCGCTTGTTTTGGGAGTCTCGTATCGGGCATGTGGACGATGTGGCCCGTCCATCGGAGCTGATCGAGCGTGGTCAAAGCTTCGAGGGTGGCGATGTTGGCCTGAGCGAGAACACTGATGTTGGTGCATCTATCCTGCCAATGGATTTGCAGGAGCTTGCGGAGGCAGCGTTGGTGGTACCTCTCCAGTGCTTTGAGGTGCCTGCTGCACATGGTCCATGTCTCTGAAGCATACAGGAGGGCGGGTATCACTACTGCTCTGTAGACCATGAGCTTGGTGCTGGGTTTGAGGTCCTGGTCTTCAAACACTCTCTTCCTCAGGCGACTGAAGGCTGCACTGGTGCACTGAAGGCGGTGTTGGACTTCATCATCGACGACTGCCTTTGTTGAACGTAGGCTCCCGAGGTATGGAAAGTGGTCCACGTTGTCCAAGGCCTCGTCATGGATTTTGATAATCGGGGAGCAGTACTGTGTGGTGGGGGCAGGTTGGTAGAGGACCTTTGTCTTACGGATGTTTAGTGTGTAAGGCCCATGCTCTCGTACGCTTTGGTGAAGGTGTTGACGATGGTTTGGAGTTCGATGTCAAAGTGTGCGCAGACGCAAACGTCGTCTGCATACTGTAATTCGATGGCAGAGGATGGAATGAACTTAGATCTGGACTAGGGGCGACGGAGGTTGAACAGTTTCCCGTTTGTTCTGTAGATTAGCTCCACTCCAGCGGGGAGCTTACTGAGGGTGAGATGGAGCATTGCAGCTAGGAAGATCGAGAAGAGCGTTGGTGCGATGACACAGCCTTGCTTGACCCTGGTCCATACGTGAATTGGGTCTGTGGTGGATCCGTTGGTCAGGATCACAGCTTGCATGTCGTCGTGAAGCAGGCGGAGGAAGGTGACAAACTTTTGAGGGCAGCCGAATTTGAGGAGGACACTGCATAATCCCTCACGGTTGACAGTGTTGAAGGCCTTTGTGAGATCATAGAAGGCCATGTACAGCGGTTGGTGCTGTTCCCTGCATTTCTCTTGTAATTGACGCGCGGTGAAGACCATGTCCATTGTGCCCCTTAGTGGGAGGAGCTCTTCAGCCACTGGGAGAAGGCAATTGAGGAGGATTCTTGCGATGACTTTCCCTGTGGCAGACAGCAGGGAGACTCCTGTGTAATGCCCGCAATTGGACTTGTCACCTTTCTCGAAGATGGTCACGATTACGGCGTCTCTGAGATCCCCTGGCATGCTCTCCTCCTTCCAAATAAGAGAAATGAGTTCATGAATTCGCGCCAGAGTGCTTCTCCGTCATGTTTTAGTGCCTCGGCAGGGATTCCATCTACTCCTGATGCCTTGTTCTTCAGTTGTCGGATGGCCTTTTCAACCTCATGCCGGGCTGGGGTTGTGCTGAGATGGTGGCGGGTAGCATGCTGCGGGATGGAGTTGAGGACAATCGCGTCGATGACAGAGTCTCGGTTAAGGAGATCTTTGAAGTGCTCCTTCCACCGGGTACCGACTCCCTCTCTGTCCTTGATGAGTACCTCTCCGTTCTTGGCCCGCAGTGGGGTAGGGTTTGGGTGCTTGGGCCGCAGGTGGTCTTGACTGCGCTAAAGAATCCACGCACGTCGTGCTTGTCGGCTGGCTGCTGGATCTCCTGCGCTTTCTCCACCCACCATCTGCTCTTTAGGTCGCGAGTTTTTTGTTGGACCTCGGCCTTCAGGCGTCTGTAGAGCTGCTTTCTTGCTCTCGAGTTCTGTTGCTGTTTCCAGATCAGGAATGCCTTGCGCTTTCGGCTTATTAGCTCCTGGATCTCCTGGTCGTTCTCGTCCAACAAGTCTTGGTGTTTCCTGGTCGAGTGACCGAG